>PVKA01000437.1:6791-95866 GCA_004027165.1 Ctenomys sociabilis
TTCAGCAGCCTGTGAAGGGATGGCTTTGTCATCATGAAATTCTTTAGTTGTTCTTTGTCGTGGAAGTATTTCACTTCTCCATCAAACTTGAAAGAGAGTTTTGCAGGGTATAATAGTCTGGGCTGGAATTTGTTTTCGTGTAGGACTTGAAGAACTCTGCTCCATGCTCTCCTTGCCTTCATTGTTTGTGTAGAGAAGTTGGCTGTAATTCTGATGGGTTTTCCTTTGAATGTGAGCTGCTGGTTCTCTCTAGTAGATTTCAGTATATTATCTTTGTGTTGGATTTCTGGGATCTTAACTATTATATATGTCTCGGTGTGTTTCTACTTGGGTTGAAGTTATTTGGTGTTCTGTATGCTTCGGTGACCTGAATGTTGGATTGTTTCCTCATATTTGGGGAGTTTTCTGTGATTATTTCTCCCCAAATTCTTTTTACGTCATTTGTATCGACTCCTTCATTCTCGCTGATACCAATTATTCTCATATTGTTCATCCTGGCATCATCTTGCAGGTGATGGATTATTTTTTCCTGCATTCTCATTGCTTTTAAGAGATCCTTTCTCACCTTTTCACTAGCTGCGCTGGCATCTTCAAGATATGAAACTCTGTCTTCGCTTTCACTCAAACGGTTTTGTAGACTCATGATTGATATTTTTAGTTCTTCTATATCTCTTTGACTGTGTTTCATGTGTTCTAGTTCTTTTCTGTATTGCTCATTCAAGGAATCCATCATATTTCTGATCTCCTCAATTTTTTTATTCATGTCTTCTTTAGAGGTAGTTATTAATTTTTTTTCTGCACTGTTTCTTCCAAGTTGGATTTCCTCTGTATATTTCTGGACTTGTTTCTGTATTTCAGATGCTATGATTTCAAAGAATTTTTTTTCAAAGAATTCTTTTTTGATTTCAGAAATTATTTCTGCTTTGAGTTCCTCATGATCTTTCTGCTGTTGTTTCTTTGCTTCAGATGCTATTAATTCATTCGTTTCAGTTGGAATAGTGCTCTCTGTACTTGTTCTGGGTGAGCATTGTTTTTCCACCCAATGTTTCTTGAATTCATTACTTATTTCAGATACTATGTATTCAGTTATTTCTTTTTTAATTTGGGGAATTACTTCTGGTTTTATTTCCTCTATACCTTTCTGCTGTTGTTCCTTTGCTGCTGTACCTGTTAATTCATTCATTTCAGCTGAGCTAGTGTCCTCTGCCCTTACTGGTGGACTCAAGGTCTGGGATTGAGTTTTTCCCCTTGTCTTTGTCATTTTGTATAGCACTGACCTTTGACCTTTGGTGTAGAGCTTTGGTGCAGCTATAACCTTAGCTTGTTATGAGATTTGGGTGCCAGTCTATTAAGTTTGAGATTATCCAGGTATGCCTATCCTGGATCTAGCTGTTGGGTTCAGTTCCTTTTTGCTGCAGCTCCTGTGGTTCCCCTCTGTTGGTTCCCTGTTCAGGCAAGCATTAACCGAACTGGGATTCAGAGCAAGTAATGAAAATTTCCACTGTCTTGGTTGGCTTTGGAGCAAGGATCTGGAAAATTGCTGGGGTCAGCCTTCCTGTGTCAGGCAGGTCGCTGTCTAGGTGGGCGGGTCTGGGCTTCTGGGCTCACAAAAGGATAGTGGATGATCTTATTCACCAAGTAGGCTGTATTGGGTCAGCCAGCCTGTGCTGGGTCAGGGTCTACAGGCCGGAACCCGAGAAGGCTGGGAAAGGTCCATCCAGCCCAGCAGGCCTGGAATCCTCACTCACAGGCCATGCGCTGGGTTTCGGGCCGTGGGGTGGGACCAGAGATTGTTGAGAAATGTCCCTCCGGCATGGCAGGCTTGGAGTTCTCACTCCAGGCCGACCTGCACTGGATCTCGGCCGCGGGAGGTGCGGGGGGGGGGGGCAGGGAATCCCTGGGAAATGTTTCTCTGGAGCGGTGGGCCTGGAGTTCTACACTCACTGAACTTTGATGCCCAGGGAGTCGGGGAAATTCCCACTTGCCCAGTGGGCTTTAGGGCAGGGGATCCAGGGAGGTCCTGGTGAGTGGGTCTTGAGGTTTCAGGCCAGTCGCTGCCTTGGAGGGCTTTGGGGTGGGGATTGGGTAGTGCGGGTGGGAAGAAGCCGAAGGCTCTCCCTCAGACTCACCACACACTCACTGATCTGGGAAATGCAAATTCCCACTCACTGGGAGAGCTTGGAGTGGGATCCAGGAGGCTGCTGGAGTCAGCCGCTGTCTCAGGCCTTTCTCTGGGCTGGGCGACATGGACAGGATTGAGGAGGCTGCTGGAGTTGGCCCGATGTCTCAGGCCAGTCTCTGGGGCTGGGTGACATGGACAGGATCAAGGAGGCTGCTGTAGTGGGCCACGCTGTCTCAGGTGGTCTCTGGGGCTGGGCGGGTGTGGGTGGGATGGAGGAAGATGGCGGAGTCAGCCGTGCTGTCTCAGGCAGGTCTCTGGGGCTCTTATTTAAAACTTTTAAAAAGTTTTATTAATAAATAATAAGGTAACTTTTTATTGAAAATTTTTGTCACATCAAATTTTTAAAATTTTGGCACATAGATATATACTGTATTTTCTTTTTTATCTTACACTCATATATATATATATATATATATATATATACAATCAAGTAATCAGACCAAGGCATTCGACTGGTAGCCTTCCCTAAAGTAGATCCAGGTGGAATAAGACACTTATGCACTCTGTGAGCTGCCAGAACTTAACTGCTGATTTCCATTCTGAGGCCATGCACATACGTCAAAATATACTAAATATATGCATTAAGGTGATAAAAGTGAACTGAAAGAAACCACTGGATATAGAATGATTAAACAGTGTATTTTGCTTGCCTCAGGCAGCCAGCCCCAGCCGCCACCATCTTCCCGGCTTGCACCTGCCTGTATTTTCTTTTCTGTTGATTTGTTATGGTACTGAAGGTTGACCGCACCCCTCCACCTTGGTACACTGAACTGCATCACTTTTCCTACCCACTTTGCGACATAGTTCTGCTTAAACTGGTTGAGATCAAGTGTGATCCTGCTGCTGTTGAAGGCGGCACATTGAGGAAACATCTGGAGATAGGCTTATGTGGGGAAAGGCTAACTTTAATTCCATTTAGGTACCAGTAGGTTGAGATTAGAGTGATATCAGTGGGTGGTCTTGAGAAGGGACTGAGTTAATATAGGTAATATAGGGCTTGGGGAATTGGGTCTATGGTGTCAAGGAATCTGATTGGAATGCATAGGGTTGAAGTTCCAGGGAGAGTCAGCCCAAGTGTATGGACACTACTGGACATTCTAGCACCTGAAAGATTGTGTTCCTATCTTAAATTTGTTTATGGCCATTTACAGTTCTATTTGCTAAGGACAGCATGGCCCTTTTAATGGACTCCTGTTCTTCATAGAGGGAAGCAAATTTATTGGGAAGATCTTCCTTCTCTCAGGCCTGGCACCTGGCATCCTCAGCCTCTCAGGATACTGGGATTATAGACTAAATCACAATATCTGGCTCCATACCTGTTTTTGTACATTTACACATAAGTATTTCACTTTCTTTGAAATGTTTATAACTGGTATTACATTTTTAATTGCAGTTTTCATAGATTTTTTAATGTGTCGAAATGTAATTGATTTATGTGTGCCATCTTTTTATACCTTACAACCTTGCTAAACTCACTGTGGTGGATGACAACTTATGGTCACCTGTAACACAGCTGAACTGCACCATCATGGTGCTGGACATGGAGGCCCACCTGAGGATTATTGCCAGCAACATAAAAAGAACTGAGAGAAAGAAGAGGGGATGTTGATTCTCGTGGAGGAACTTGTCACACCGGCTTCCCTTACATGAACTTGGCTGTTCTCATCCCTGAAGGAGCTTGGGACTTTGTTGTCACTGAGAATGGCTACAGTTCACTTTGGGAGAGTTCTGGTCCTTACTCTGAGTGTTGATTCCTAGCTCCCGTGCAGATCCCTCAGCCTACTGGCCCAGATCCTCTATCTCACTGCACAGACTCTAGCTTCCACTGCTGTTGTTGGCACCTTCTCAATGTACTGCCTTGAAACAGGGCTGCATGAGGCACTGGACACATGGGGAGGTACTGTGGTGGGCTCTAGGTCTTCAGCTGGACTCATAGGACGTCGCCATGGGATCCAGGCCCTCAGCAGGTTTCCTTGGGTCTTCAGTTTGTGGACAGATTTCCTGTAGTCTTTTGCACTTGACTCGAGTGACTACTATAAAATAATCCTGTAAGTTATGTGTCCTATAATAAATTGTTTCCTTTATAAATCCTGACTACAACACCTATTTATAAATTCTGTGAGATTTTCTGAAATCCTTTTTTCTTTTCTATGTAAACAGTGATTTTTGTGACTAAAGACAATTTAATCTCTCCCTTTCAAATGTCTGTCATTATTTATTTTTGTTTACTTATTTTGCTTATTGTAGTATTCTAGAACTTCCGTAAGCAGCAGAGCAATAGAATAATAATAATCTTTGATTTTCTGCTTTAGTTTTTTAACATGGTAGAGCTTATTGGTTGATTTTTTAATGTTGTACCAGCCTTATATACTTTCAGTAACCCCCACGTAGATGTGTCACTGGATTTGATTTGATAATATTTTGTTGAGGCTTTTTTTTTTTTACTTAAGGGCTATAGTTTTATTTTTGTTTTTGTTTTACTATCTTCATGTGCTTTTATTGCCAGGGTAATTGATATTATCTTTATAAAAAGGATTTGGAAATATTCCCTCTTTTTCTTTTTTTTTCCCCCCAGGAGCATAGTGTATAGGATTGTTATTCTTTTATTCTTTAAATATTTTGGTACATTCTCTAGTGCATTTGTAAGCCTAGAGATTTCTTTTATAGGTGTTTATACTGAGTTTCTTAAATTTTTATAAGACTATTCAGCTTGGCTCATTCATTTGGATAACTCTTGGTAGTTTGCAGTGTTCCAGGAATTGATCTGTTTTTTCTAAGTTGTGAAATTTGTGAACATGAAATTCTTCTTACTTGTTCTTCATTACCCTTTAAACAGATGCCAGATTTGTAATTAAAGATCCTGTTTAAGTTTCTTTTAAGAGCAGAATTTATTTATTGAGGGAAAGAAAGCTTCTAAGAGAGGAACAGAAAGAGACATGAGTTGGTTGCCAAGGAATCTGCCTTTTCTAGGAATTTTTATAGAGCAAAACCATGAGGTGGGGGTGGGTCTAAGGTGGAAAACATTGGAACTCACTAGATGGGCATGAGGTGGGACAAACTATGGTCAACCATTGAGATTATAAGCATAATAGCTCAGGTCAAATTGGTTAAATAGGAATCAAATGTGGAAGCAAGCAATGTAGCAAGCAGCTATGAATACCGAACAGTGGCTTTTGCTGTAATGTTGAATTAGTGACTCTTCCTGGATGTTTTGAGGTAATTGATACCTGTTTAGAATATCAATCCCTGATGGATATCACTAGGAAAGTATGTGACTGCATTTGTTTAATTTTTCGTCTTGAGGTCTGGCCCACAGTAGGAGTGCCTGTCTCTTCCACAGTTGCAAGGTGTCTTATGTTCCATGTTGGTCCTTTGGGTGCCTAGCCCTGTCAACTGCCTGTAATATTTTTATCTAACTCGGCTGTCTATTACATTCCTCCCTCTGAAGAAGTAATATGAACTGCCATGAGGAGTAATGGACGATGACCACTCCAGCTTCTTCAGGCTAAAAGGGGTCATAGTTGTTGATCAGCAGTCAGAGGTACTCTCCAGAAGTTTTATATAAAGGTTCTCATTGGACACAGGCATTTTTATGTTGGGTAGATGCATTGCTTTAAGTCTGGAAGAGACAAAGCAAAGAAACAGTTTAATATGGATGGGCTGAATAATATCAACAGGATAATTATGAATACAGTCAACAAAGATTTACACCAACAGGAGATAGTAATGACTTTATAACAATGATAAAGGTCTAGGCAAATTTTGAGTCTCACATGTTACTTGTGTGTTATTGAATATCTTGAAAAGCTACTGAAATGTTAGCAGAAGGATCAGGAATGTCTAAGTAGCCCCTGTGCTGCTGTAAAATGTCTAATAGCCATCCAATTTGAGAACAACCTACACTATTAATTAAATTTTTGTTTGTTTAGGAAAGAGAGACTAGCCATGGTGGTTCTTAAGGCCCACTTAGTATAGTTAATGCCTTAGTATGTGTCATATAACCCTTCATTTAGACAAGATCTGGTGGATCCCGGTAAAAGGAATCTAAAAGTAATCTGGTATAATTGTCATAGGTTTTACATAAATAATTACCTAGGTTTTTGGCATCTTTTAGGCAAAAGCAAATTTTTTGAGAAAGTAGACCATGTATAATAAAAGCATGAACAGTAAGACCTTACAGGTAATTTTAGAAACCTTTTACCTGATAACAATTATAACCCACTGCCTCGTAAAACCCTTTACTGATGGAGTCTTACATTTTGTTGTAAATTACTTTTGCTTTAGTTAATAATTATCTCTTGGGGGCCAGGGAGATGGCTCAGTGGAGTAAGTGCTTCCCTGGCAAGCGCAAGAGCCTGAGTTCAATCCCCGGTTCTGCAAAAAAATAAAATAAAATAAAATATCTCTTAAATTTTTGAGGACTTATGTTACTGTCAATGATTTTAAGAAATGTAAGTTCAGTATCACAGATTTTTCTGGTTACATCTTGTGAGAAAGCAATGGCATTAGTAAGTATTCTATTGTGTACTTGTGTTTCTGAACCCAAAACTTACTGTCTTTGCTTTTAAACTTAAGATTTGAAATTTCACAGAATATTTATAGTAAAAGAATAGGGGAATATTTTTTTCTTAATTTTGAAAATACTTGCAAATACTGACTGAAATCATGACTTTTAAAAATCTACTCATGTTTATGTCAGGTACAGTTGGGGAGCTACACACAAAGATTGCAATATATCAGAATACATATCAGAATATATAGATAATTAAAATATTCTTACTCCAGCCTGAGTAAGAATTGTCAAATCATTATGGTGGTGGTCTAACATGACTAAAGCCCCAAAACAACAGCCTATCTTCCCAGTGACCACTTCCCTTCCCTCATCTTCTCCCCTCAGCCCTAAATACAACTTTCTCTTGTCCTTCCCGTATAAAATGAAAAAAAAATTCAAATCAGCTCTTTATGCATCACTGAGCCCTCCCCTCAAACTCTGCCCCTAGCAAAAGTCCATATAACCCCAGTTCCCTTTGTCTTAGGTCAGAGGATCCCACCATTTCCCTGTGGTCTTCTCCATGTCCTCATAAATTCTTTGGCCTCTCTGCTATGCCGAAAACCCTAACATGTTGATTCTGTGACCTGGACCAGTGGGGTGTGTGACTCCTGGGTGTGAACTCCCAGTTCTTAGCCCCCCTGCCTATGAGCATCTCTCCCGCCTGTTCGCCATTGCTAGTTTGTATCCAATACAGATCCACCTCATTCCTCACAGGTGAGCCATTTCTCAGTTTCAGGGTTTCCTGTCTCAGTTTCTGTCTCAGAGACACTGCACAAACCATGGCTCATGTCTAGAAATCCACTGCATATCACTTGGACAGGAAGGCTGCCTCATGTTACTTGGGCAAGGCTACTGCCCTCATGTTCTGAAGCAGGGTAGTTGTCCTCTTGTCCTTGAGACACCCCTCTGCTTTTTCTCTTCCTGTAGGGAGAATAGGTGTTGGGTCACACTTTTAAAACAGGTGACAACCCTTTTGAAGATTGTGACCCAGGCTATTTTAGGTATAGCTCATGACTTACCTCAAATTTGGTCACTTGGAAATATTTCTTTCCACCTTCCAAAGGACACACCACTGGGATTATGTGTTCATAATCTTGACTCCCTCAACCTCCAGGAGGCCATAGAAGCCGAAAGTCAATCTTTTACTGCCAGATGGCTTTGCCACAATAAACTTGACAATGACAGCCAATGGACTGAAGGGGGAACTTTAAAAAATTTAAAGCATCTGTTATCACAATGGCAAATGGCTAGAAATTACCTTTATTGCTCTCAGGTCATTCCTCTCCTTCCTTGTGGCTTATGGGGTAATCCAAATACTTTTGGCTTGTCCCCTACCACTGTCTGCCTTACCCAATCTTCCTCAGACCTTCTCAGCCATGTTGCTCCTCCTGCTTTCTCCCCTCCCCCGTACCCACAACCTGCCCAACCTCCTTACTCTCTTCAGTCAGATCGGGTAGATCTCCCTGCATTGCTGCTCACTGTTTGTTGCTCACCCTTTGCTTCTGATATTCTCAACTCCTCCCTGCCCTCTACTTTCTCTTCCTCTACCCATCACCCTCCACCATATTACACTTCCAGCTCCTTCTGCTCCCCCTGCACCCTTCTCTTTTCCCCACACACCAGACAAGGTCTGACTCTGCCCTCTCCTGTAATTTTGCACCCAGTTTAAAGATCTGTACATTGTCCTTACTGCCCCAGCCCAGAGCTCCAACTTATTCATACCAAAGGCAGTCATTGTCTCTGATTCCTCCAAGTTTCTCACTTTGGGATGAAGTGTACATGATCCAGGAATAACTGAGGGCACATTCTTCACCAGGCCATGCATCCCATCCCTCTGTGATCCACGTGAGCTCTTGAGCTGGCGGCAGGAGACAACAGGCTGCAGAGTATGCACACACACAGCACTCTGGGCATTTGCCCTATCTATCCTTCTCTTCCTGCCAAGTCTGTGTACCTCACCTTTACCCACCTTGGCAGGTCACCCCCCTTTGTTCTACAAGAAAAGGATTCTGAGTCTGTTACTCCCCACCCTCCCTCAGCCTGTGCCTAAATCACAAAAATAAAAAACACCTCTTTTTCCAGTTTAGTCCTTGTCAGTCAGCCCCAGGTGTCCATTATAAGCTGCAAAAGCTAGAGGAGTCTGCTGGGATGACTTTGTTTCAGTTGATAAAATTTCTCAGAAAGTGTTTCATAATAGGATACAGAATAGAAATACAGATGGGAAAAGAGGAAGGTGATGCTGCCAGCCATAGGAAGGAGGCCCAGTCAGGATCCAGGAAAAGGTTGTCCTCTCCACGGATCCAGACCGGTGTGCCTACTGCGGACAGAATGGGGACATTTCAAGCAAAAATGTACAAAGCTGCTAGAAATGAAGAGGAACAAAGTGCTTGTGATGGAATCAGAGAAAGTTTCTGATTGATGAAGTTGTGGGTCTCTGCTTGTCAGAGACCCAGGGAGCCCACGTTAGCTGCTAGTGTAGGGGGAAAGCCTGTTGGACTTCTGATAGACCCAGTGCAGCTTTGTTAGTAGTTACACAGCTGATGGCCCCATTTGCAAACTGGAGAGTGCTTAGTGTTTTCCAAAGGCTTGGGCAAAAGACAATCCCCTAAGTCTACCAGTTCATGTACTGGGGAGTAATAGTAGAGCTAGTGGGACGTGTGCAGCCAGTTTTTTAGAGATAGTACCCAATGGCCATAAAATTTAAAAAGTGATTAGCCTTCTTATTCAGGGACTGCTTGAGTCAGGTATATTGAGGAAGTGGCAGTCCCCCTGGAATATGCTCTTGTCAGTCTGCAAGCCTAGGACAAGTAAATATTGTCCTGTCCAGGACTTGAGATCTGTCAGTCCTACAGTTGCCACCCTCTACAGCACTGTACCTAATCCAAGCTCACTTTGCTTGCTCCCACTCAAACTTGGTGCCCTGTATTAGACCTAAAGGAAAAATATAGTTAACTGTAAATAAGGGGTTTTTATGTTTTTCAAGTTGTTTTTATATCTGCTAATTGACCTGTAAATGTTCTCACTAGTCTTTTTATAATTATAAACTTTAAAAAGTTATTGTAACTTAATTTGGCCAAAATATATCCAATATAGTCCTATGTTATAAATAAATTGTCTTGTGTTTGTTTGTCAAATCTGTAAACAGCTGTTTTATATGAGCTCAACAAAACTGTTTTTTAGAATTTTGGATTTTTTAAGTGTTTAGCTGTCATTTAACTTGGTTTATACATAAATGTCATCCAAATTAAAGATATGCATCAGTGTGGCCAGGAGCACAAGCTGCACAAGCATGGGGCACAAAGCCCAGAAGAGCTAAGGGCGGTAGCCACCACACAAGTGATCAGCCTTCTCACGCCAAGACCATGGCCACCTTCTTACCCCTCTTTCTCTTCCACCTGAGTCCTGCCACCACCCACCTTCCTGTGCCAGGTAGCTTCTAGCATGGGTAAGCCCTGCTCCCAGAAGCAGTTGCTGCTGACCCTGTAAGTCAAAGGAAGAACTAGCTGGCTGAGCTCAACCGTGGTACTGGTGGCCACCATATCCTTGAAGATCCAGACAAGCAAGGTAACCAACAAGAACGATCCCAAATCCCCCAATTCTCAAGTCTTCACTAGAAACCTAAACACAGCTGTGGTAAAGAGATCAGATGTGGAGACCATCTTTTCCAAATATGGCCACGTGGCCAGCTGTTGTGTGCACAAAGGATATGCCTTTGTTCACTGCTCTAACGAGTGCCATGCCCAGGCAGCTGTGCTGGAAGAGAATGGATGGGTGCTGGCTGGGCAGACCCTGGACATCAACGTGGCCAGGGAACTGAGTCCCAATAGACAATGGGCTAAAGAGAGCAGCCTCTGCCATATACAGGCTCTTTGACTATCAAGGTCGCCTGTCACCAATGCCAGTGCCCAGGGAAGTTCCTGTGAAATAACCCCATGTCATAGTCCCTTTGGTCTGTTGTGTCAAAACTCCCATCCCCATCAAGCTCTTTGCCTGTTCTGGAGGCATGACTGCTGGCTCAGTCAAGATCAAGTTTAAGAGCAGTCAGCTGCAGATCATCAGGACAGACCTGACCCAGATCAAATTCAACATTGATGCTGTCTTAGGCCGCATGGATCAGATCGCTGAGGAGCAAAAGGCCAACCCATATGGCAAGAAGAAAGGTGATGACAGCACCTCCTGGTGGTGGCGGTGGCAATAGCAGCAGTGGCAGCAGTGCTAGCCTCAGCAGGCCATCCCCACCTCCGTAAGACATACCCGAGGCAGGCACCGCCCAGGAAGAACCCCAGACTCAAGATGATGCTGATGAGAAGGAGGGGCTGCTGACATATAGCGAGGAAAAGCTGGAGCACAGCCAGGACACAGAGGCAGATGATGGGGCTTTGCAGTAAGCAGCCTTGCAGGAGCATTGGCCACCAGCATGAGAAGGGCATCACTGTCCAAGGCCTCACATCAGCGCCCACCCCCTGGATGCCAACTTGTATCGGGTACCAGAAGAAAGCTGGCAGCAGGCTCTCCTGGCCCCCACGCATCCCAGGCTGGTGCCACATCTCCTGCAGGTGGAGTTATTGGCAACCCCTCCGCCATCACCCTCCCTATTTGCACTGTCCACGCCAGAGGGCCTAGCACAGGGAGTTCCTTACACTCCGCCTCCCCTCCTCAGGACATTCCTAGGCTTGAGGGTTTTCTATAGGTTGGAGGGGGGAGGTGGTAAAGGATGGGGATCTTGGCAATAAAGAGACTGGATCCAGAAAATAAAAATAAAGATATGCTTCCACCAAGGTTTCCAGCTGGTCAAAATGATGTCAAAACTGGTTTAATAAATGTAATACATATTGTTGTTTATTATCTTGGTTACTTTTCTCTTGTTGCTGGAACAAAATACCTGACAACCAAAATGAAGGAAGGAGAAATTTATTTAGCTCACAGTTTGTGGAGGTTCCAGTCCATACTTGGCTGGCTCCAAGGCAGAGTCTGCATGGCAGAGGTTAGCAGTTCATGGCAGTGGAAAGCAGCAAGGAGCAAAGGGAGGAGCAGCAGTTCAGACAGTTAGCTAGCCTCTTTCTCCTCCTTACATTGTAATTCAGATCACCCTCAGGGAGGATGCAGTACTCACACCCACAATAATCGATCACAAAGTCCAGAAGCCACCCCATACTGTGTGAGGCTTTGGGGGGACAACTAGACACAAACAGTAACATACATTATAACTTGAATCTCCAATTTGTTCATAATTAATGTGTTAAGTACTGAGATTTTACTTGCATAGGTTATAAGATAACTAAACAGATCCCTTAGTGAAAAGAGACTATTGGACAGGACTACAATTGATGGATAATAAAGTAGCTGCCTGGAATAACATTAACTGGTTTTTATTCATTAATAAGAAGCCTCAGCATACTGTGCTGCCCCTGCCCTTGGGGCACACTGAGATGGCAATTGAGACTGGGTGCGGTGGCGCACACCTGTAATCCCAGCACTTAGGAAGCTGAAAATAGGAGGATCACTACAAGTCGGATCTGTGTAGTGAGAGCCCATAGACCCTATATGAAATACATTTAAAAAACACAATAAGGATCCCCAATAGTCTCCACAGCCTTATGGTAGAAACCCTAATAAATACTGCTCAAAATAGATTATTACTGTATGTTCACATTGGTCATTGTCAGAGGTTAAGTTTTTAAACATAAGACAATTTTTTTTTTATTAAAAGATGCACTTGGTACAAAACTAAATTTTAAAAAAATGACAATTTGTTATTACTAATCTTATGGTGTATTAAATGTATTCATGCCTTCCAAATGTATAGTATTCTAAAATATGAAACTGAGATTGGTTATAATGATATTTTCTTTCAGATTTGAACATATGCCTTTCTCAGATATTTGTAATAAGAGATTTGTGTCAACATGAGGTCATAAGTCAAATGATAATTTTCTAACAAAAACACGTAATATGTATGCTGAGTATGTGTCATTACATTTAGAGATGCTTAGCCAAAGTGGAGATTTCATCATGACTGTTATGCTACACTAATATGTATGACTACTGATGTCAAATTTTCTCTGTAAAACTATATAACTATTGTTTACTAGCATTTTATAGGGATGTAACTAGTAGAACATTCATGGTTGATAAGAAATAATAGTTCTCTGGTTACACTTTATATTTTAAGATTCTTGATATTCAGATCAAATTTTAATAATTAAGCGTATCGCTCCCACTACAATGTACTGCCATTAACCTTCTCTTCTAGATGTTCAACAACTGAGGTTTAGAGACTAAAAATTTAAAAAGTGGATGGGATAAGAGGGTAATATATAAAAAACTACAGCCAGTCATCCCTAACCACATTTAACAGGTCTCAGAAAGATTTCCTACAAACCATAGGTTACCAAAAGCTCTGCAAATTTACTCAGCAGCCTGATAACTCTGTTTTTTTTTCTCACCTCATAAGTACCTTAACTAAGTATAGTTGACCCATTTGCCTGAGGGCATGACCCTTGTTAACTCCCACTTTATTTCATTCATACCAAGCTTAAAAAGATAGGCCTCAGCCCTCAAATGCCATAGGGAGACTTCCTTAATCTGGCTTTCCATGTCTTCAATAATAGAAACAAAAAAATTAACTACACACAAGTGATAGCTTTTGTCTGTGGCACTAGGTCCCATGATAGTGGGACCTAGACAAGGTGATGCTAAGCTGAAACAAAATGGTACCACCCAACGTCCTCCTGGACTGTGTTTCAAGTGTGGTGAAGAAAGACACTGGGCACAAGCCTGCCCCAACCCTCAACCACCATGGGGACCTTGTCCCATCAGCAAGATTGAGTGTCCCTGGAAAAGTGACTACCCTATCTGCCAGAGAATGGGTAGGTCATCCAGTTCCTTACCTTCACAGGAGAGCTCTCTGCAATCAGAGCCATTGATAGTTTACCTGCTCAGTCTTGCCGCTGAAGAGGATTGACAGGGCTTGGGGTCCACAGCCCCTATTGAGGTATCTTTGTCAGTCCAAAGTCTTGCTAGACATCTCAGGCAGGACATTTCTTGTTGACATGGGGGCCACATTTAGTATTCTTCCTGAGTTTTCAGACTTGCACATGATTTGGTTTCCATTGGGGATACTGATTGCCAACCTATACAACCCCAGACCCTGATGGGGCCCATTCCCTGCTGGCCTCAGATGATGTTCTTCACCTATAACTTACTTGTGACCCCAAACTGCTCTACATCTCTCATGGATAAACATCTCCTTCAAAAGCTTCACTTCTTTTTCACCTTTTTCTCCCCACTGTGTTCATCCTACAAACCCAACCTCATTGCTCTACCAGCTCCTCCCTCTCTCTTTCTTCTTCCCTTATTAACCCTGTAGTTTGAGACACTTCCAGTCCTACTTGTGCCACCCATGCTACCCCTGTACTAATTTCCTCAGGGATCCCTCAGCCTTTGCCTGTGTTCCCCAATATCAGCGGCCCCTTAACATGAATGGGGACTCAAACCTATAATTCACCATCTCCTTACTAATGGTTTTCTTAAAACTGCCCACTCACTATACAATACTCCTATTTTCTTGTGCTCAAACCTAATGGCTCTTATTGTTCAAGATCTCAAGGTTATCAATAATGCAGTTACACTTATTCTGACACATGGTTCATAAATTGTAGCTCAACAAGCAGACATTCAAAAAAGGCAAGTTATGTCATAGTCAGTGGATCTAGAATAATAGAGGCAAATGGGCTTTTAAAGGCTCACCTCACCAAAATTGTCCTGGAGCTGCACCTGCTTAGCCTCAGCTCCTTCCCTTAGCTTTGACTCTAACTTCCCAGGGCACTTCCCAGGAAACCCACTTTCTAAGCCCATTTGAGCTCACATTGGCTAAAGCACAAAGGCCAAAAGCTAGAAAATAACCAGTACTCTTCCCCTTCACCATGGTCATGGTGGAATGACGCACTGGGATCATGGGCCCCTTTCCTATTTCCTCTTCAGGGTCCTTTACTCGTGATAATGACCTGCATACTCATGGCACCTCGCCTTTTCAAGATTTCTAACATTTCTTCAGTCCCAGATGAAGCCTTAACTAACAGTGAACCTCTCATCCTGGCCAAAACACCTGGCACTAGCTTCTGTGTGGGCACAAACATCCTATTAATCCTCCCCACCCTGAAAATGATACCCTTATGCAGCAGGAAGCAGTCTAGGAGAATCACTGCCCCTTTATAACAACTGAAAGATGGAAATGATAGGTTCTGGCCCAAGTATGAATTCCTGGACTGGTACAGTAGTGGTCTAATATGGCTAAAGCCCAAAAACCACAGCTTATCTTTCCAGTGACCACTTCTCCCACCTTCTTCCCTCGAATACAACTTCCTCTTATTCTCCCCCCATGAAAAGAAAAAAAACCCAGCTAGCCCCTTACCCATCACTGAACCCACCATTCAAATTCCACCCACAGCAAAAGTCCATATAACACCAGCTCCGTTTGTCTCAGATCAGAGGACCCCTGCCATCTTCCTGCAGTCCTCTCCATGTTTTCAGTAAAGGCTTGTCTTTTCTTCTGTTACTTCTCTGCTGTTCAGAAAAATCTAACAGTCTGTATTATTTTTTACTAATTAAAACACATATAAAACATTAGTAATGCTACTTTTGAGAAATATAACCTGAAAGGTTATGCCTGTATTTATTATCAGCATGAAATTTCAGAACAGTTATGTCAGAAGTTAACCAGATGAACTCATACAGGGTTATCATGACATACATAGCATTCAGTCAGACTAAACCAATGTCCCATTTAGTGTTTTTTTTTATTTTTTATTTTATTGAAGTACAAATATCAATCAGACAGTTTTAAAACACCTTAACAAGACAGATTCGATAAATTAATACATTGCAAACTGTTTTCATAATGTTTTGGTATCGTACAAAAAAATATGGAACGCTTCACGAATTTGCATGTCATCCTTGCACAGGGGCCATGCTAATCTTCTCTGTATCGTTCCAATTTTAGTATATGTGCTGCCGAAGCGAGCACCCATTTAGTGTTTTGGATATGGCTCTTGAGTGTCAGCAAGTGTCCCTGCTGAGGGCTTTTCCTTTTAACACTGTGGCTCTGAGTTTTACACTCCACACAAACTGTGGAATCAACACCACTGTGATCTGAAAGAAAAAAAAAATTCTTCTGCACCTGTCACCCTGATAGAACTTGGAGATGCTTGGCTCTGTGTAGTAGTGCATAGAATTCTAGGTTTTTCCCCCTTTTCTCAGCACACTGTGCTCAGATTACACTGTGTCTCTATGTGACACAGGTTAGCATTTACCAACATGTGCCTGCCTACTTCTGCTTGTTTTAAAAAAACACCTTTAAAAATAGGTCAGCAAATAGGTAAAGTGGGCATTTGACAACACAGCCTCTCTATACATTTAATTGTGATGTTAATGGACATCCTTGTAGTTTAAGATGATACTTTTAATTTGATTGATTGATCAGGATAAATCCTGAGGGGATTTGACTGACCTTAATTAGATACAAAAGCTACAATTCTTGTTGCATAGGTCTTGCTTTATCTTGGTCTTAACCATCCAGCAGAAAAGTATAAAAACAAAGTATAAGAAGCAAAGCCATATTATTATGCTGAGCTGTAAAAGAAAAAGTCAGCAACTTCTGACATTGCCAGACATACAGGAAACCCAATACTATTATGGACTACTTGACTATTTTGGAATATTTTGCTGAATTCACACACCTATAATATTTAAATGATAAAACTAAACAACAAAGGGGATACAACTGAATGACCACTTTGTATCTGTAGATTCAAGATAGTTAAGATAGATATATAGCTACATATTCTTAATTCAATGACTAGAGGGGATCTGTTCTAATAGTGTTTGTAAATAGAATATCATGTCTGCATCTTGTACAGCAAATAGCCACTAAGAAAACAATATGCAATGTATTAATTATTGAAACTGTCCTACTAATTGATTTGAAGCTGTCTCATTGCTCTTTGTTTTTCAGTAAAATTATGGAAAGAATTTGATTGATTGATTTAATACAGGATCTCACTACACAGCTCCAACTCATAGTGATCCTCCTGTCTCAGCCTCCCCAGCACTGAGATTACAGGTGTGCACCACTACACATAGTTTCAGTGACCAACACACCAAGGCCCAGTGCAACATGTGGTACCAGAGGTTGAAACTGGATCCTGTTCTCCGGTCCTGCCCCGCAACTGCAGACCCAGCACAGCCTGCCCTGTGAACAAGAACATCCACCACCCCTTTGGGAGCCTTGCAGACCCACCAAAGCCCAGGCTCAGTGAGTGTGTGGGAGAGCTTCTGTGCTCTCCTGCCCTCCTATACCCCTGAAGACCCAGACCAGTCCTGGCATACAGGCCTGGGGTGAAACCCTGCAGCTGAAGTCCCTGCAGTGAGACTAGGGTCAAAACCACGCAGCTAATCGAGGAGCAGAACATCTTGCCAAAAGAGCATAACAGGCTCACCTTCAAGGACAGCAACAGGAAGGAGTTGAGCACAGCAGCCAGACCTAAGCCAGGCACAACTATATGAACTAGATCTTGGTATATTGGTACCTGAATTTCATTGCATGCTAAGTTATAGCTGCACCAAAGCTCTACGCCAAAGATCAGAGGTCAGAGCTATATGAAATGATAAAAACAAAGAGCAGAATGCAATCTCAGGCCTCAAGCCTACCCAGAACAAGTGCAGAGTACACTAGCTCAGCTGAAATGTATGAATTAATAGTGCCAGAAGTAAAGAAACCACAGCAGAATGATATAGAGGAACTCAGAGCAGAATTTGTTTCTGAAATAAAAAGAGAAATCTCTGAATTCATAGAATTGAAAGTAAAGAATCAAATACAGAAACATATAGAGGAAACCCATTGCTTACCCAGAACAAGTGCAGAGGACACTAGCTCAGCTGAAATGTATGAATTAATAGTGTCAGAAGTAAATAAGCAGCAGCAGAAAGGTATAGAGGAAGTCAGAGCAGAATTTATTTCTTAAATAAAAAAATCTCTGAATTCATAGCAACCAAAGTAAAGAATCAAATGCAGAAACATATGAAGGAAACCCAATCTGAAAAAAACTCTGCACTAAAAGAACTAATGACATTGTTTTAAAAAAATAGAGGAGATTAGAAAACTGCTGGATTCCTTGGAAGACAGGAAAGAAATAGATCATTTGAAGCAGATTCAAAGAGATAGAGAAGAACTTAAAATCTCAAACACAAGCATGCGGCGTGTTGCTGGGAGTTGTTTGGAGGCTGGCGTTGTGGAGCTAAAGGCTTGCAGGCTGAGCGAAGATGTCACATAAACAAATTAATTATTTGGACAAATATGATGACGAAGAGTTTGAATACAGGCATGTCATGTTGCCCAAGAATATAGCCAAGCTGGTTCCTAAAACCCACTTGATGTCTGAATCTGAATGGAGGAATCTTGGTGTTCAGCAGAGTCAGGGATGGGTCCATTATATGATCCATGAACCAGAACCTCATATCTTGCTGTTCCAACGGCCGCTACCCAAGAAGCCAAACAAATGAAGCTGGCAAGCCACCTTTCAGCCTGAAGCTATACACAGCTGTCCTTCCTGCCTGACGTCTTTCTGATAATTCAATTCTGTTGCCTTCTCATTTCTCACTTTGATATTTAAAGGATGTTCAATACACTGTTTGAATGTGCTGATGACTGCCTTGCCCCCTGAGAGGGACCACAGCTCTGCATGTGAGTCCCTGGGGTGCAGGTCAGCTGACTCTGTCCCGAGGAGTCACGGTGTGCAGAACACACCAGACAGGTGGAAGAAGCATCTGAGAAGCAGACCGTGGCTTTTAGGGGATTGTGTAAGCTTGCTGTTTTGTGTTTTCCTGCTGGATTTTACGTGCACTTTTTGGTGACTTATGGATTTGTGTTTCCATTTTATTTGAGAAATCTCTTCAATGTTAAAGCCTTGATTAAAGAAGTTTTTATAGTCTTAAAAAAAAACACAAGCATGCAAAACCATTTGAGTGAAAATGAAGACAGAGTTTCAGATCTCGAAAACTCTGGCACAGCTAGTGAAAAGGTAAGAAAAGATCTCTTAAAAACAACTGGGATGCAGGAAAAAATAATCCATCATATGCAAAACTATGCACAGGTGAACAATGTGAGACTAATAGGCATCAATGAGAAAGAAGGAGTCAATGCAAATGATATAAAAAGAATATAGGCAGAATAGCAAAAAACTTCCCAAATATGAGGAAACAACTGGACATTCAGGGAACCAAAGCATACAGAACACCAAATAACTTCAAACCAATCAAAAACACCAAGACACATAATAGTCAAGATCCCAGAAATCCAGCACAAAAACAATATACTAAAAGCTGCTAGAGAAAAGAAGCAAATCACATTCAAACAAAAACCCATCAGAATTATGGCCGACTTCTCTGCACAAACCATGAAGGCAAGAAGAGCTTGAAACAGAGTACTTCAGGTCCTCTATGAAAACAAATTCTAGCCCAGACTACTATACCCTGCAAAACTCTCTTTCAAGTTTGATAGAGGAATGTAATACTTCCATGACAAAGAACAACTAAAAAATTTCATAATGACAAAACCAACCCTACACAGATGACTGAAAGATGTGCTAGAGAGGGAGCAAAATGATCAGAATTCGAACAATGAGAACAGAAGGAACCCACAAAACATAGCAAACAATTAAATACAGGAGAAAAAAGGAGTAAACAACAGCAGGTAAATAACATGACAATCATAAGTCAACACATCTCAATTATAATCATCAATGTAAATGGACTCAATTCACCAGTTAAGAGAAGAAGACTGGCACAGTGGATCAGGAAACAAAATACAACAATATGCTGTATATAAGAAACACACTTAACTCATAAAGAAATTCATAAGCTGAAAGTCAAAGGATGGAAAACAATACTTCATGTTCCAGGACCTCAGAAAAAAGCAAGGGTAGCAATCCTGTTCTCAGACAGTCTCAACATCAAACCAAGAATGATCAAATGAAATAAAGATGCCCACTACGAATTGGTTAGGGGAAAAATTCAAGAGGAAGAGGTAACACTTATAAATATGCATGCACCAAACAAGGGAGCACCCATGTATGTAAAACAAATCTTAATGGACATAAAAAAATCTAACAGGAGATCATAACACACCTTTATCCCAAATAGATAGGTCAACCAGACAAAAAAAATTAGCAAAGAAGTAGCGGAACTGAACCAGAGCCTGGAACAAATGGACTTGGTGGACATATACAGAGTGTTCCACCAAACCACAGCTGAATACACATTTTTTTCAGCTGCACATGGGTCATTTTCTAAAATAGACCACATACTAGTCCGTAGGTCATGCGTGAGTATATGCAAGAAAACAGAAATTATCCCATGCATATTATCTGACCACAGTGCAATGAAACTGGAAATAAATGACAAAAGCAACCAGAAAAATCCCCTAAATACATGGAAATTAAACAACATCATACTCAGCAATCAATGGGTTACAGATGAAATTAAACAAGAAATTCAACAATATCTACAATTCAGTGAGAATTCAACCACAATTTATCAGAATTTATGGGATGCGATGAAAGCATTTCTCAGAGGGAAAGTCATAGCTATGAACTCACACATTAGGAAAACCAAAAGGGAATAAATAAACACACTAATGCTGCACCTCCAACATCTAGAAAAGGAACAGCAAACCAAACCCAGAGTGCAAAGATGGGAAGAAATCATAAAGATTAGAGCAGAAATTAATTCAATTGAGATGAAGAAAACAGTTCAAAGAATCAATGAATCAAAAGGCTGGTTCTTTGAAAGACTAAATAGAATTGATAAGCTACTAGCTAACTTCATCAAAAAGAGGAAAGAAAAAATCCAAATACAAGCAATAAGGAATGAAAAGGGTGAAATCACCACAAACCCAGTGGAAATTCAGAAGATTATCAATAGCTACTTTGAGAATCTATGCACTCAAAGAATAGAAGACACAGAAAAAATGGACAGATTCCTCAAAAGGTGCAAATTACCAAAACTGAATCAAGAAGATATAACAGCTCTCAATAACACAATAACAGCCAATGAAATACAAAATATAGTAAAACACCTGCCAAAAAGGAAAAGTCCAGGTCCTGATGCATTCAGAGCTGAATTCTACAAGAAATTTATAGAAGATATAATCCCTACACTCCACAAACTCTTCAGTGAAATTGAAAAGAAAACAGTTCTCCTAAAACCATTCCTGAAGGCAAGTATTATACTGATACCAAAACCAGGGAAAGACACAACTAAAAAGAGAACTACAGGCCAATCTCCCTCTTGAACATAGATGCAAAAATCCTTAACGAAATCCTAGCAAATAGAATAAAGCAAATCATCAAGAAGATCATACACCATGACCAGGTAGGATTCATCCCACAGATGCAAGGATGGTTCAATATTCGAAAATCTATAAATGTGATACATTATACCAATAGAGCCAAAACTGAAAACCACATGATCAGTTGATGCAGAAAAGGCTTTTGACAAAGTCCAACACTCATTCATGTTCAAAGTCCTACAGAAAGTTGAAATAAAAGTCATCTACTTCAATCTGATAAAAGCCATCTATGACAACCCAACGGTTAATATAATTCTAAATGGGGAAAAACTGAAATATTTTACTGTCAGATGTGGTACAAGACAAGAATGTCTTCCACTCCTCCTATTCAATGTAGTTCTGGAATCATTAGCTAGAGCCATTAGACAAGAGGGAGAAATAAAAAGAATAAAAATAGGTAAAGAAGTTAAATGATTATTTGCAGGTGACATGATACTTTACTTGGAAGACCCAAAAAACTCCACCAAGAAGCTACTAGAATTGAAAATTCAGTAGCATAGCAGGATACAAAGTCAATACTCAAAAGTCAATAGCATTCCTCTACACAGATAACAAACACACTGAGAGGGAAATTAAAGAAACAATATGTATACAATAGCATTGTGGAAAATGAAATAATTTGGAATGCTTCTAACTAAAGAAGTCAAAGATCTTTTCATGGAAAATTATAGTAATATGAAAAAAGAGATTGTGGAGGATTTCAGAAAATGGAAAGATATTCCCTGCTCCTAGACAGCAAGAACCAACATCGCGAAGATGGCCATACTCCCAAAATTGTTGTACAGATTCAATGCTATTCCTATTAAACTACTATAAATATACCTTTCAGACTTAGAGAAATTGTTCCTAAAATTTATTTGGAACCAGAAAAGACCTAGAATGGCAAAGGCAATCCTGGTCACCAAAGACAAGGCAAGAGGCATTACAATTCTTGACTTGAAATTATACTACAAAGCTACTGTGATAAATCAGCATGGTATTGGCAACAAAATAGACCTGAAGATCAATGGAATAAACTAGAAGATGCAGATGCCTGTATGAACACACTCAACCACTTGATCTTCGACATAGGGGGCCAAACGCGCTTATTGGAAGAAAGATAGCCTCTTTAACAAATGGTGCTGGCAAAACTGGCTCTCCACATGCTGAAAACTAAAACTTGACCCAGCTCTATCACCATGCACTAAGCTAGTCAAAATGGATTAAATATCTAAACACTAAAACAGAAACACTCAATCTCCTGGAAGAGAAAGAAGGAGGAACTCTTGAAGATATAGAGGTAGGCAAAGTAATCAAATCACATGGGTAATACTTGAAAGAATTAACAACTGGGACTACCTCTTATTAAGAAGTTTTTGCACGTCAAAAGAAATTACCAACAAAGTGAAAAGACAACCCACAAATTTTGAAAAAATCCTGACAATTAAGCACTCAGACAAAGGTTTGCTCTCTAGAATTTATAAAGTACTAAAAAACATTGGGGCCTCTAAATTTAAAGACCCAATCCAGAAATGGGCATCTGAGATGAATACACACTTCTCAGAGGACAAAATTAATGAAGCGAATAAATATATGAAAAATGTTCCACATCACTAGTCATCCGTGAAATGCAAATTAAAACAACACTGAGATAACTTCTCACACCAGAAAGAATGGCTATCATAAAGAAATTAAGAAACAAAAAATGTTGGAAAGGTTGTGTGGGGAAATGGGAACCCTTCTCTACTGCTGATGGGAATGTAGACTGGTGCAACCATTATGGAAATCAGTGGGAAGACTCCTTAAAAACTAGGACTGGAAATCCCATTCAAGCCAGCTATCCCCCTACTGGGAATTTTCCTGGAGGAACTGAAAATGTCATATGTTCACAGCAGCACAATTTGTGATAGCCAAATCTTGAGACCAACCAAGATGCCCGTCACATGAGGAATGGTTGAAAATGATATGGTATTTTGATACAATGGAGTATTACTCAACTATAAAGAATGATAAGAGGCCAGGGAGATGGCTCAGTGGAATAAGCGCTTCCCTGGCAAGTGCAAGGGCCTGAGTTCAATCCCCAGTTCCACAAAAAAAGAAAAAAAAGATAAACTTGAAGCTTTCATATTTAAGTGGCTGCCACTTGAAGGTATACTTACAAGCAAAATAAACCAGACCCACATATGCAAATATCATATAGTCTCCGTAGTATAAGTATTCAAAAGAAGAATTACAAATAGAAAGCAATTAAAAGGAAAGCGAGAACTTGAGGATTGGACAATGAGGAGAATGCAAGGAGAAAAGCTGGGAAACATGAGAGAGGTGAAACCATTGGTTTATTCACACTAGATGGGTAAGGCAATGATCGTGAAAAACATCAGCAGATTTTTGAAACTGGCAGTTAATTGGTAGGATTCTCATCCTGACTAACTATATATGCTGATATCTGTGAACCAAGCAACTACACTGAATTTAGCAATGTGTAATAGAAGGGTCACACTTGGAATGCCTGTCATTCTGGTCTTCTAAATATGTACTTCTTGTCATGACATACCAAGTGTTACTATACTCTCAAGTGAACGGTTTTTTTTAAGGGTAATAAATGAAAAATAAGACACACACAAAAAATGTCACAGGACAGTCCTGCTACAATGTTGTATATAAATATATTTCTAAGTTTATATATATATATATATATATATATTCTTTTTTAATTTTTTTCTTCATATTCTGTAAGGACTTAGAGTTTAATATCTCAATACTTGATGGAAAATACTTGTTCCATGTTATGCCTACAATGTCTGATATTTAGACAAATAGTGTGGGTAAACCAAACTGCATAGGTTGCAGGGTAATAATCAGCTTCTCTTCTGGAGGGTTAACAACCTAAGCTTGCAGATCAAAAATTGGAGAAAATGAAAGGCTGCAAGGTCAGCCAACATTTTGGCCCTAGCCTTTCAAGGTCAGTGAAGATCCAGGACATTGGAGAACCTGTACTGTAACATCCTGTAACTCAGTTGTGCCCCAAATTTTCTAATCAAGAAGATTATGGAGCCACAGAGGAATGCAATCAATGATGGATAGTGTGCCTAAGGAGAGTGACATGGAGAGAAAACTTTCTCTCAGGCTTCCACAGAGAGCAACTTGGTCAAGCAATAGCCATGACTTATCCATATGGCTGACACCAACAAAGGATCTACAAGGGTTACAAGATAAACCCTGAGTGTACCTGACTGACCTTATCTGATACAAAAGTTATATTTCATGTTATAAATATCTTGCTTTATCTTGGTTTTAACCACACAGCAGAAAAGTATAAAAACTAGGTATAAAAAATAAAGCTATATTAATATGGCTATGAAGGGTTCAAGTCAACATTTCTGCAGATAACCCACTACTATTGTGTACTGCTGAACTGTGTTGGATTGTTTTGCTGAATTTATGCACCTATAGTATTTAGATACCAATGTCCTGGATCTTCACTGACCTTGAAAGGCTTCTTCCACCATGTGAGCATTTTTCATATTTGCTTTTCTGTCTCTTTTCCTTCAGAGCACTCAACATACAAGACATCATCTCAGAAGCAACAAGAGCAGTCCTGACCAAACCCCAAGACCTGTTGGTGCCTTGTTCTTGGACTTCCAATCTCAGGACCATGAGAAATACACTTCTGTTCTGTATAAATAACCCAATATTTTGTCATAGCTCTATTAACTGACAGAAACTCCATATTGTCACATTGTCAGTTTGCTTCAAGTTCTATGGATTCCATATAGTCCAATGAAAGCCTCAGTAACAGGCTTTTTGTGAACACTGACAAGCTGATTCCAAAATTTAGAATCAGAGACTAAGGACCTAAAATAACAACCAAAAATTTTTTTGAAGAAATACATTATTTGATTTAAAGAGTGGCCTAAAATTATAACAATAGGAACAATGTTTTACTGGTATAGATAAGCCAATGGAATACAACAGAGCATAAGTATTTGTTTATGTGTAATTATAAACATATTTTAACAGAGAAAGTTTTGATGAAACTTTGCAATAAATTATTTTTCTTTTTGAAAAATTTTTCTGTCTTGCTGTGTCCTCTAGGTTGCCTATGAGCCTGTTGCTGGCCTTGAGCTTATGTGACCGTCCTGCCTTTGCCTCCTGGGTACTAGGATTACAGGCATGTAACACCATGCCTGGCATCAAGAAATCATTTTAGAATATATGGATATCCGTGTTAAGTAAAGGGAACATTAAATTTTACTTCACACCATATAGAAAAGTAATTTTGCATGGACTGTAGCTCTATTTGTCTGAGATAATATGATGAAACTACTACAACAGATGTTACCATTTTTTGTAAGAGAGTAGCAGATAATAAATACTTTGTGCTTTGCAGGCCAGAATTTCTGCTGCAATTACTCAGTGCTGACATTGTCACACCAAAACAGCCACAAAGAATAAACAACTAAGTATGACTGTTCTCCAATGAGACTCTGTTTACAAAAACAGGTGTAGTTTCAATATACCTTTGTTTACCAAACCATATGATATAGTTGGCTGCTCTTCATTGTGAAAGAAAAATATTTTAGGCTTTGGGTTGGGCATAGATTTCCTAGATTTTTACAGAATCTGTATAAGTTATCAAAGAAAATACTGATAAATTAATTTTCATCAAAACTTTGGTTTCGGAGCCAGGGAGATGGCTCAGTAGAATAAATGCTTCCCTGGCAAATGCAAAGGCCTGAGTTCAATACCTGGTTCCACCAAAAAAAAAAAAAAAAAAAAAAAAATGCTTTTGCTTCTTAAAAGAAAAATTTAAAAAGACTGAAAAAGACATTCTTTCCTCAGTAGCTGCAGGAAACTGGTTGCACAACCACCCCCTACCACGGGGGATACCAAATAACGTGGGTTCTCAGGTCCCTTAAATAAATGGTGCAGTATTTACGTATAACCTACACCCATCCTGTATAGAGCCTTCAATCCTATAAATGCTATGAAAATAGTTGTCATGCTATATTGTTTAGTAAATGCTGACAAGAAAAAGTGCATACAAATCCAGTATGAATGCTTTATCAGGGCTGGGGAGCTAGCATGGCAGCCTAAGCACCTGCCTGACAAAGGCAATGACCCGGGTTTGATCCCTGGTACCGCGTGCTGCACCAGCCCCAAAACCTTGGGCACTCCATGCTGGCCACCAAGACCATGTACGGTGGTGCACACCTGTAATTCCAGTGCTGGAGAGGCTGAGACAGGAGAATCACTATGAGTCTGAGCTGCATAGACAGACCCTGTGCCAAATAAATAATAAAAGAATTTTTTTTTTATTTTTAAAAATAGATAAATGCATTATTGAATTTTTGGATGGGAAACTCATAGATATAGAAAGCAGTGTGTGTGTGTTGAGGGGGTGAGTGCCATAAAGTAAGTTTAATACCCAGAATAGATAGGTAATTCTTCTAAATCATTATCAAGAAATGAAACAATGCAATAAAAAAGTTTTAAACTGGGGCCAGGGAGATGGCTCAGTGGAATAAGCACTTCCCTGGTAAGTGCAAGGGCCTGAGTTCAATCCCCAGCTTTGAAAAAAAAAAAAAAAGTTTTAAATAGATAGTAGGTGGTAGCAAATAGTCTAAGTGTATAGCAAATGTTGGAAAGAGACTAAATATCACAGAAATTCAATTTAAAAATACAGTGAGAAGTCAGGCATGGTGGCACATGCCTGTAATCCTAGCCCTTGGGAGACTGAGGCGGGAAGACTAACATGAGTTAAAGATCAACCTGGACTACTTAGGGAAAACTGGGCTCAAAAGTCCAAAAAATAAAATTAAATAAAAACTGCAGTGAAACAGCTAAAATTTGACAAGCCTGGCAGTGCTAAGTGAGGGGGAAGAAGCAGAGCATCAGAGACTCTCGGGCATTCTTAGCAAGAGTGTAAAGTATGGCAGTCACTTCAGAACAATAATCTGACAACTTCTTATAAGGCTAGCGTTTGCTTTATGATAGCAGTTTCACTTCCAGATAATTACCCAAGAAAAGGAAGAGATATGTCCACACAAGGCCTTTTCTATAAATAAGAGAAAGCAACTTTATTAATTATAGCCCCAAATTAAATTCAATCAGGAGAAAACACGCAGTAATTTGAAGACAGAAGTTAAACATAAAGAATTGACACACTGTAGTACCAGAATGCTACAAGGAGGTTGAAAGGAACTTTGAAGTACAGCCTAAGGGCGAGAGAAAAATAGTCAAAGAGGAAACTCCAAGCCTGGGACTCAGACCTATGTTGAAGAAGGGGCAATTACAGTCCATGAGATGGGGCAGAATTTTGATTGATTGCCTGGGACAGAGCTGTCCACAGTTCCTGGACGGTTGGAGACAGCCTCTGGGACACACGCAAGCTGAGTGCCGGCACAGTGCTTAGAGATGCCAGCACCCGTATCCAAGGTGGTGAGGTTGCTGGGACTGAAAGTGCTGAGCCCGGGGTGGGTCCAAGCACCATTGGTAACCCCACCGCAGAAGACATTGAGACCACAACATAGGAACCCAAAGAACATCATAGCACACCAGTACCAGGAGCAAAAGGCCCCTCCTGCCTGCAGTGTCCTTCAAGTGTTTTCTATTCACAAAGCTAATTAACATGCTCAATATAGGGCCCGGTCAGTGCTCAGCAGCACAAGAGCCTGCCGGGCAAGAAAAAGGTCCTAAGTTTGGTTCCCAGTACTTCTGAAATAAAATGTTCATTATAAAAACAAAGGTTTCAGGCTATTACTGAATAGCAGATACTGAAAGAGAAATCTGAGTTGAGAAATAACAAACCAGTCATTGTCACCATTTGGTTAATCAGCTTCCAAGTGCACCCTATACACATTCGAACTCCTATACAATAAAGCAGGTCTACGCTTCTACAGAACAAAGTACAGCTCTCCTTACAAGTGGAAAAGTTCCCACCCTTCTCCCATGAGAGAAGACTAATTTCCAAAAGTATGCTAATTGCCGATTATAATTTACTCCTGAATTTTATTTGAGTTTCTCTAAATATTTGCTACCTAAGACTAAAATGTAAAGTTAACTTCAACAATTTGAATATAAAATAAAAATGGGAAAGTGAATGAAACCATCCAAATAGCATATGCATTTAAGCATCAAAGAAAAGTACCTTTGAACTGACTACAGTTTGCATTTCTAAAATCCATCATGAAGCTGCACTTGTGGGCAAAGTGGTGAAGAGAATTCCAGGAAGTTGATGCTTTCTGCTACCAAAAGCAGTGGAAGGAGTGAACTCCCTGGGAAGAGACAGCCTTGGCCAGGTGGCTGTGCACCCAAAGCCTGGCACCATGGGTCCTTTCCTGTTTGGTGTCCTCATTCTCCACTGGGAGCACAGCAGGCAGCAATGCTTGAGAGCATTTTCCATCAAATTTTCTTTATTTACATAGCCAAACAGTATCCCCAAAGAGTGGGGTACCCCCTCTTTCCTGCTAGTCTCCCCTCTCTCTCCAACCCCCTGCCAATCACCTCCCTATGCCAAATAGCACCTGTATCAGAATTTAGAATTAGTCTCTGATTCTTGGGGTTCAAGGTGCCCCAGTCCATAGTCTTTTGTTTTTCTGGGGAACTCAGGTCCTTGCATTTGCCAGGGAAGCACTTATTCTACTGAGCCATCTCTCCTGCCCCCCAGTCCATAGTAAGCCCACCAACCTTGCTGGCTTTAATGCCCCTTGGTTTGCTTCCAGTTGCCTAGGTTTTCAGCCCTTGGAGCCCTCTGAGAGTCTGAAGCTCTGAGGGTTGAACTGGCCCCAGACATGTCTTGCATTCCTGACTCATGGCAGGAAAATTCTAAGTGGGACACCTTTCATGCAGGAGCTGACCCACTAAGGACATCTTCTTTCTTTGACTCAGTAGTAGAGGGCAGTCAGGACTCTTCTCTGGGAACATAAGAGTGTCCTGTGATGCTTGCAGGAAGACTGTAGGATCTTTGGGCCTCAGCAGCTGTTTATCTATGGCTTTGGGTCTCTGAAGAGCATGGGAAGCTATCATTAATAAGTGTCGGTGTCTGTGGTCCTCTCTCTCTTGGCACAGTGCAGACAGCAGATTGGGGCACATCTTGAACACAGGTCACATCTACATCTGCCTGCTCCTTCAGGGATAGGAACTGTTTTCTTTCTTTCTTTCCTTCCTTCCTTCCTTCCTTCCTTCCTTCCTTCCTTCCTTCCTTCCTTTCTTTCTTTCTTTCTTTCTTTCTTTCTTTCTTTCTTTCTTTCTTTCTTTCTTTCTTTCTTTCTTTCTTTTGTGGAACCAGGGATTGAACTCAGTCCCTTGCACTTGCCAGGCAAGTGCTTATTCTGAGGAGCCATCTTCCCAGTCCCTAATTAACAGAATATCAAGTTTGTATTACTAATTTTTGTGCAGAGGTATCTCATATTAACTTCTTGGGTTTTTTGTTTTGTTTTGTTTTTTAGGGAAGGGTCTACCAAGTGTTCAGGGTCTCACTACTAGATCAGACTTGTGATCTGCCTGTTTACAGCCTCCTAAGAGCTGGGATTACAGGCACATGCCACCATGCCCAGTCTCAATTGCCATCTCAGTGCTCCCTGGGGGCAGGGCTGGCACAGCAGGCCAGGGATCAAAACCCTGGCCCCTGTGCCTGCTTGTAGGTGCTTTAATCTGCTATTTGGCTGGCCCTGAAGTAATTTATTAAAATCAAGCATGGAATGTCTTTCCTATCAGCCACTACAGAGTGTCTTGACCCCAGTAGTCCAAACCAGCTTACTTTCAAAATTTACTCATCTGCAGTTGGATCCTGAATGAGCATCTGCTGCAGCAGGTCACCCAGAGGGCTAGGGAGATAGCTTAGTGGCAAAAGTGCCTGCCTAGCAGGTCACCCTCTGGGTCCTTCCTTTGAGTTCTAAGTGTAGAGGGTACCAGACATCTGTTTTGTTAAATCATGTGGAGATAGTATTACTGGGAGATAGGGCTGGAGAGTAAAGAGAGTGTTATATGGTTCCCTGTCACTCTTTGAAACTGAGAATTGGAATTCAGCATTTCACATGTGGAAGGTTGGTTGAGCAAAAGTAGAGGAAAGAGAAATTGCAGGACTTAGTGAAGGACACATCAACCAAGAGAAAGAGATCCATCTTCTTTCAGGCTGGCTTTGAACTCATTTTGTAGCCCAGGCTGGCATCAAGCTCATGGCAATCCTCCTGCTTCAGACTTGTGAGTGCTATGATTACAGATGTGCAACACTATGCCTGGCAAGCCCACTTCTTGAAGGAAGATATATACAGCAAAATCATGAGGTGGGTGTAAGGTGGGACAAAATGCTGAAACTACACATGAGTAGGAGGAGCCCTTAAAGGTAGATCACAATGCCTCAGGGGACATAATATGCCAAGAAAAAGGATGAGAGCAAATGGATTGGTACTTTCTGGAAGTTGGCATGGGTCAACTAAAAATGATTTGTATGCAGTGTTGGGTAGAGTGGTGGCCCAGGATAGGTTCAAGATGAAAGCTTGAGTCCTGTGTCCTTTCTACAGGCACCTGGAACTTGTATGTGTCATGCTTCTTTTGGTCATCTTTAGATGCAGGAGTATTCAAGTTATCACAAACAGGACTTGTGAATACTTGCTGTATTAGTGTTTCATTGCTAGAACAAAATATTGAAGTTCATAGGAGAATTTAAAAGAGAAATGGTCTATTTAGGCTCATAGTTTCAGAGGTTCAATCTGTGTTTTCCTGATTCTGAGGCAGAAATGCCACAACAGAGGAAATGGTAGATGAAAGCTGCTCAACTCATGGCATCCATGAGCATAGAAGAACAGATGAGCCCAGAGAGGAAGGGTTCAGCAACCAGGTGCAACCCCAAGGTTGCTCCTTGTGACTCAGTCAGTCCACTCAGAAATGTACTTTACTAATCTCCTTGGTGTCTCTCAAGCCAATGAAATTAACAGTCAAGATTAACCATCACACTCGTCATGGAATGGGTTAGCTAAAATTTCTGTGGACTCTGCCCTCACTATTCCTGTAGAAAAGCCCTGGATCAAAATCTTCTACTAACCAACAAACATCTCTGATCATGACTCGGAAGTCATGGATAGTACTCTCATTTAATCCCTTAACATGAGAGGAATAGGGAGATGAGGCCTCTGTCCTTAAGAACTTTCAATGTGTGTGGTGGGGGGCTCTTGGCTGTATTGGAGCAGAAGGTGTTGATTAACAACATCTGATGTTAATGTTGTTAATCAGAACATTAATATCAGAACTTAATGTTCAAAGTTAGCTTATGGAATGAGGACTATTATCAACAAAGAAAAATGTTATCAAATTTTAAAACTATTACAAATTCATGTTAGTCAACTCTATAACTGTTATTTGCAATTGAAATTCTGTAATGTGTAACAAACAGGAGAAGGTAAAATTATTCCCATAGTACCTTCTGTGTCAGGCTGAAATTGGCCGATGGTCAAGTTTTTGTGAAAGGTTTAGTAAGACTTCACGAAGGAAACGTTTGTGACTCCACATTTATACAGATACTTGTATGTATAAAATAAATATACTCAGGACATTAAAATCAAGATAAATGGTAGGAATTGAGTAAGGACAAATTGTGCCTTAGAATTTTCTTCAGGCCTAAAATTCTTGCAAGAGGTTTTTTTAAAAAAATTCTTTCTTTATTATTCTTTTTATGTATTTGGTACAAGGTCTCATTATACAGCTTGGACTCATATTGATCCTCTTGTTTCAGCCTCCCCAGTGTTAGGATTACAGGTGTGTGCCACCATACCTGGTCTTCAAGAGATTTTTTAATGGAACCTTCCAAGCATTAGGAGGAAAGGACACACTAGTGTTTGGAAAGCATGAACAAGAATGAAAGGAAAACAGTCCAAAGGACATAATATATTGGCTCACATGTAAGGATACAGAAGTTTGCTCTAGAATAAATACCTCAAAGTCCTTCAGACAAGGTGATTTCAATGTGTGTGGATGGAAGGTATGGAATACTGAAAATCAAACATTGTTACTCTAGATGTGCTCTTTCAAGGAGAGCCAACCACAGTATTTCCTTGAGAAGTTGTCACCTTGCTGGAGATGTCATGGAGGAGCTAACCTATCATAAACAGCTAAGACAGATAGAAATATTATAGACAGACAGGGCTGGGCTCTTGAAGGACTCAATGCAGAAGATGAGAATGCATTACAACTGTGGGTAGAGATGCATTTGTTGTAGACCAGACCTCAAGACAAAGATGAAGTGACTACACCTACTTCTCTGAGGATAAATAATAATTGATATCGTAAATAAGCATCAATCATCTGGGTAGGCAGGCCAACACCTTTGCCCATCCCTTCTGCAAAAGTCTTTGTTCTTTCCATGTATACTTGCTATGTGACTTGCTTTACCACTGGATCAATACTATCTAAGTAATTATGCTGAGCTTCTTATTGGTTGATAATAGTTTTGTACCACCTTACACCCACCTAATGATTTCATACCTACCTCATGATTTTTCTGTATATATCTTCTTTCAAAAAGTGAGCTTCCTCTTCCTGTGAGCAGCCTTAGGTGACTAGAGAAAATAGTTTGCTTCTCTCTGGATCCCAAAACCCACACAAAATCATGCAAATCAAGAGGCTCAAATCTTCGCATTCACTTTAACAACACACATGAAACTGCCCAGGCCATCAAGGGTATGCATATCCAAAAGGCCGCCAAGTATCTGAAAGATGTCACATTAAAGAACCAATGTATACCATTCCAGCATTACAATGCTGGAGTTGGTAGGTGTGCCCAGGCCAAACAGTCAGTGGCCCAAAAAAAAGTGCTGAATTTTTGCTGCACGTGCTTAAAAATGCAGAGAGTAATGTGAGCTGAAGGGTTTAGATGTAGCTTCTCTGGTTATTGAACATATCCAGGTGAACAAAGCACCCAAGATGCACCGCTGTACTTACAGAGTTCATGGCCGGATTAATCCATACATGAGCTTACCCTGCCATACTGAGATGATCCTTACTGAAAAGGAGCAAATTGTTCCCAAACCAGAGGAGGAGGCTGCACAGAAGAAAAAGATATCCCAGAAGAAATTGAAGAAACAAAAACTTATGGCATGGGAATAAATTAAACATAAAATAAATGCAAATAAAATCAATGCTGTCTATTAGGAAAAAAAAGAAAGTGGGCTTGGCAGGCATAGTGGTGCACATCTGTAATCATAGAACTCACAAGTCTGAAGCAGGAGGATTGCCATGAGCTTGATGCCAGCCTGGGCTACAAAATGAGTCCAAAGCCAGCCTGAACTACATAGTGAGACCTTATCTCTAAAAGGCAAAAGAAAGAAGTGGACTCAGGGCAACCCACTTTGAAAACTGTCTTTCTGTCCCTCAATAGCTTCTCCTCTTAATCTCTGATGTCCCTTAGAAATCTTTCTTTGATTATGGAGAATATGAACTTGGCATGTCAGCATATCAGATTGGGAGTTACAATATTTAGCTTGCATCATTTGGAGGTCCTTATATTATTTCTACATCATTCTGCCACTTTGTCTTCCCATAGGGTTTTCCCTGTGCCATTTTATGTTGGAAGTATATAACTTTTTTCTTCTTTTATCTTTTCAGGATCTCACAGCTAATGTCACCATGACAGGTTTAATTCTACTGGTGTCTAAAACAGCCAGTGAGTGAAGGAGACTGGCAGAAGAAAATATTTTATTCAGCAACAAGCCAGCCTCTCTTAGCATCTTTTGTCAGAATGTTATCTTACTTCTTAGATGGGCTCTATGTTAGTTCATTAGTCCCAATAAATTACTGGGATGTGTGAATCTAAGAAAATGTTATTGTTGGAGATTGTCTATTTTAAGGTTTGTATTCTGGTTTCAGTCAGTAAATCTCTCTTCTGTGTTTTACAAGGATTTTGTTTCATTTTGTTTTGCTCTGTTCTGTTTTGTTATGTTTGCCTTCAACTTCAGATTACTGAATAAAGAGCCTTTTCACTGAACTACATCCTCAACCATCTTTTTTTTTTTTTTTTTTGAGACAGGGTCTTGCTGAGTTGATCAATCAGAGCTTGAACTTGTGATTTTCCTGCCTCAGCCTCCTGGTGTGCTGGGGTTATAGACATGTGCCACCATGCCCATCTATAAATAATTTTAATAGGGACCTTTTAAATCATTTAGAAAGGGGGGCACACAAGTAAAAGGTTAGTGCTATTCACTCTTTTAATCAGTCATTATGATAATGGAGACTGCAAGGTCTTAATAGAAAAGTAGAAAGAGAGGAAAAGCTTTCTGTTGGTGTGTGGCATTAAAAAATTTGCCTTCAATCTGAAAGAAGACTTTGGGTTTGAAATTTTACTTGTTGGAGTTGTTGAAACTGTGGGAAGGACTAAATGCGTTTAGTACTAGGAGATGTACGTAAGCATTTGGGAGGCAGGGCACAGTCTTATGGTTGGATCTTAGGTGGCCTGAAGGCTCATGTGCTAAGGGCTTTGTCCCCACCTACTATTCTTGCAGAGGATATGGCACACCATGGTCTTTTCCCTCTGTCTCTGTATTTGTTTTCTGGCCACCATCAGCTGAGCCATTTTCTTCAGTAATGCACTCCATGCCATGGTGTCATACCCTGACACAGGCACAAAGCAACAGAGCCAGATGAACATGGACTGCAGCTTCTGAAACTATGAACCAATGAAACTATTTCTTCCTTTAAACTGTTGAGCACAGGTATTTTGTCACAGCTATAGAAAGCTTACCAATATACCCCCATCTAAAATATAGGTGGCCTCTCCAATTACCCAAACTCACCTTAGAACTGAGGTGTGCTGGAAGCCAACAGGCTCTTTTGTGAGATTTCCCCAGAATTCACTTCACCTTGGGAACAGATATGTCTAGAGGGAACTCAATTGGAAAAGCTTTGACCCCTCTCAAAAACAAACAGTCAGAACTGAGGTGTCCTCTCAGTGAGTTTCTTGACATGACTGTGGACATTGGGATGGGCCTGTATGTAGGCTTTCTCTCTTCTGAGTATCTTCTCAGCATCACACTATGACTTAATACTCATGAGTAGGTCTTCAAAATACTTGATGAAGTATTTTGTTTGCATTTAGCTTTCCTCTATAACTGGCAAAGTCATCCAGGGGAGGTCTGGTCCAGTTGAGAACATAGACTGCAGAGTAAGGCTGTTGGTTCAAATCTGCGAGAGCTGTGTCATTTCAGTGCCTTCTGGGGGCAAGTGTCTTAAACTCTCTGAGCTTCATCTTACTCTCTATAAAATCTGAGTAATAGTGCTAATTCTATAGGGGTATGAAGATTGAAGTTAATATACATAAAGTGTTTGGAGCAGTGAATGATGTAGTGTAAGTGTTCTGGCAGTCCTAGTGAAGAAGGCACTCACAAGAGAGACCAAAGGTGTAGGGAGAAAGAATCTTTTACTGTGGGCTTTAGACCGACATCCTGACTTCAGGACCCCCAAATTGTTGGGCCCATTTTGACTTTCCCCCTAGGTTACATAATTTTCAAGTTTCCATAGCAACCATATTACCTCACTACCTCATTTTCAGAAATTTTACAAGAATGTCACACAATTGCCATGAGGTTTACATTTCCAAGCAGTTTTGACCATCTATCTACTTGTCGTGGGGCTTTGTCATTTAATGTTCACTCTATTCCTCAAGTTGTTCTAATTATTTGTTCCTGTTTTATGACCTTGGCTTTCTCTAAGTGGGTTTATGGTTAGACACATGGGAGAGGATGGAAGAGTGAGTTTATTTATAGTTTAAGTGAACTTCAGAAACTTTCCCTTAAAATGGAGTTAAAAAGAAATACAATCTCTTGAAATATGTCCCCCTCAAGGACATATTTCATTTTTTCAGGACATATGTAGTCCCTCACATTCTGGCAGCCTATTTTCTATCTTATATTCTATATTCTCCTTTAAATCCATCATTTGCACTTGTCTATTGTGGATTATAATCTATTCTTTATCCACTGACTGAGACATGGCCTGAAAGGCCCATTATTATAATGAAAGGACCAGCCAAGCTAGTAATAAGAGAAGTTATCCAGGGGTTCAAATTAAACAGTTACTCATACCATCCTGGTCTATAGTTTCTCTTTTGTTTCCTGGTCCAGTCTATCTAGGATCTCTATTATGACCCCAGACATATTCACATAAAAGCAGCATTCTTTCAGGGCAGCACATATTCCTCACCTTCTTCACAAAGAGCAAGTTAAGTCCTCTTCTGTTTTGCAACACTACCTCTGCCAAGGAGTTTACCTAATCATATCATTGTCTGACCACATTCTGAACCCTGACCACACTTTGTACTATACTGTAAATCTGCCTGCTAAGCCTTTGGAGACCTATTTCTGGGTCTATGCTAGTGCTCCAGCACTCATCCTTAGGGATCCTGCTATGTTTACCCCAGCTAATAACAGCAGAAGTGTGATGTCTTTTTTTGTTCACACCTAGTTACCTAGGAATAAGTGCCTGATTTCCCCATCAAATAGCTTTCACTTGGGAAATGAGCATAGTTAAGAGGTAGGGGCTATCTCTGCTAATTTTTGTCTGAGGCTGAGACATTTAAATAACCCATTCATGTAAAAGAACCAGGGTGTATGTTGTGCCCTGAAAGTAGCTTTCTGTGACACTATCTGGTTGCAGGAAAAAAATCTTGATCCATAAACAATTCTCTACCATAAACAGAGGAAGCAGTTCCTCCTCCCATGGGGTACAGATGGTCTGGCCAGAGACTATCTCCACTATGGAAGGTAGTGCCTTATAGAACAGGTGGCTAGACCTTATGCAAACCCAACAGTTTTCAGCCAGGGTAGGGTTAGACACATTGAGTCTCATTAAGAGACCCATCTGGTAAATACCCAATTGGGCATTTATTTTATCAACATTTTTTTTTTTGGCGGAACAGGGGATTGAACTCAGGCCTTTGCGCTTGCCAGGGAAGTGCTTATTCCACTGAGCCATTTCCCCACCCCCTAATCAACATTAATTTGAATACTCACTGAGGCTGAAATATTATCTTCTGGGGGGACAGAGTTATAGCCTTTGTTTTGGGGTTATCAGAATGATGTAGCTCATGCGTAAGAACAGGAAAATGAGTGGCCAGCTTTTTGGGAACCACTTTGGTCTGCTTTATGTGGATGAAATCTCAGGATGCCTCCATCCCATGCTGTCTGAACACCTCAGATAAGTCCAGTAGCCCAGTCAGAATTATCCAAATCTGTAAGCAAAAGCTGAATATCCAGTATTGCAGCCAGCCTTCTTTTCTCTATATGCTTGAATATACCTATCATTCTGGGCCTACCAACAGGTCAGAGAGTTAGGATCTTTAGCTCTGACAAGTGGTAAATGTCCACCATATGATGCTCCCCAAATTCCAATGGTTTCACAACCCCAGTAAAAAAAAAGTATGTTTCCCTTTCATTGCCCCAATCTCTCCCTGGTGTCTTTGGGCACATACATAGTCCCCAAGTTACTCAGGCTATGCTGTTGCTTTTTGCCTTTATTGCATTTTCCTAAAGTTTACATGCAGAGAAGCAATGGCTATATGGTTTAACCTTGTGTCAATACCAGAGGGGTTCCATAATTTACATGTAGGAATGGTGAACTCAACAGTTTGTTGTCCACAGGAGATAGTCAGCTCAGCTCACCTGAGTTTAATGGGATCTGTTTGTGGATGTTCAACAGTGTAATTACAAAAGTGTTCCCCAAGTGAGTCTGTTCTTATCTGGGGTCCAGTTGTCACCAAGATTGTCTACAACATATAGGCTGATCCATATAACTAGGGGGTTAATACTGGAATTTAGCCTGTTTCTTTTATGAGCTTTGAGAGCATCTTGAGATAATAATTGCTGGCATAGGTAGGGCCTCAGGTGCAGATGGTGATGTCAGTGGAGTGGATCCCTCAGGAAGTTCTGGCATTCAGTTTTTGGCTCAGGAGTAGAGAATACAGCCTGTAACTTTAAGAGAAGTGGGTATGGCCAACATTACATCACGTGGTCCCCCCACTTTTGTTGAAGAGGTACATCCTTCCAGTATTAATTATCCTAATTAATACTCTGTCTTCTGGTTGAGTGGACAAGAGACTGCATTGGATGGGGCATCACTGCAACACAATAGCTGAGTATCCTTTAAAACCTGCTGCAAAACCTTCATCTGACATAAAGTCCCACCTTCATGCAGCCATTCCAGAACAGGCAATATTGGGGGAGGCCTCCCAAATGTTAATTTCAAACAGAGTGAACCCATCTGGATACAGGGTGCAATGAGATCACAGCAGGACTCATTGGAAGCACCCAGTTTGCACCAGTCTTTTGGCAAAGCATTTTTAGGATGGTTCTGCTTTCTACCTGGCCAGAGCTCTATTGCCAATAGGCTGCACAGAGTTTCCATTTTAGCTCTAAAGCTGCTGTAAGGCTCTGAACCACTCAACTCATGAGATCGGGTCCATTATCTGAACCTATCATCATGGGGAGCCCATACCAGGAGATGATTGTCTTGATTAGAGCTTTTACCACCTCTCACAAACTCTCAGTCCTCATGAGGATGGCCTCCACCCAATCTGTAGAGATGCAGATGAGAACTGACAAATGTTGTTTCCACTAGTAGGTTTAATTTAAGTGAAATTCACCTCAGTGAAGTCCTCAAGGCAGTATTTCCTGTCTTTGCACCCCTGGACATTGTTAGGGTGAGAAACTGTGTTGTCACAAGCACAAGCCACATATCTGCTGGTCACTGAGTGACAGCCAAGTATCTCTTCCCAAATGGGTGTGGTTATGTAGTTCCTGGATCATGAAATGTCCTACAGCCTCAGGGAGAAACACCTTTCCTTCTGGCAAAACTTGCTATATATTTTGTTCTGTAACCTCTTCTGTTTTAGCTCCATTCAGTTCTGCTTCTGAATAGTTTGGTGGCTTAAGGAGAGAGGATACTAAATTTCAGGCCACTACGAGTGATTCTCCAGTGGTGGCTTGTTTAGTGACCAGATCAGCTGCTCTGTTACCCTGGGTCGCCTTTGAAGTGCTCTTCTGGTGGCCCAAACAGTGGATTCAGGCCATCTGATGAGCATCCAAATGGCCTACAAGTGAAGCATCTCTTGGGAATTCTTTGTCTTTTCCTCCAGTGGTTGGAAGGCCTCTCTCCCAGTAGATGGCACCATGCACATGCAGAGTGGCAAAGGCATAGTGGGAGTCTGTATAAAGATTTATGGGTTTGTCTTTTCCTAACTCCAAGGCCCACATAAGAGCATTCAGTTCAGCTTCTGGGCTGATGTTCTAAGGGAAAGTCTGTTTGTTGGCAACAACACTGCTCCTACCCTCCAAACCCCATTAATTACCATGCTGCTTTCACCTGAGAACAAAGTCAGGTCAGAGTTCTGAAGGGGTATATTCCACAGGCTCAGTACAGTGGAGTAGACTGCCCCAACTGATTCCGTGCAATCATGGTCAGGCAGCTCCAAAGATGTTGGCAGGAGTGAATCAGATTTGAGGGCTTGAATAGTCTTAAGAGTACATCAAGGGTCTTCCAGAACAGTCCCTGGTTCTGGGTCAACATAGTACCCAAGAGCCACTTATCACCAGGTTCTCTTAACAAGGTCTCTACTGCATGGAACAAACACATCCAATTTTTGTCCCAAAGTCAGATTATCAGCCTCTCTTACTAGTATAGCAGTGGCTCTCTTGGCATACAGACAAGAAAGCCACCCAGCTGCCACATAATCTAACCTCTTGAACAAGTAGGCTACTGTACACTTCCAGGGCACCAAGTTGTGAGTAAAACAATTCTGGGCAGGTGCTCCTTCTTGTGGATGAATAGCTGAAATGCTTTAATGATATCAGGTAATGCCAGAGCAGGAGCACTCACCAGTCTTTTTTTTTTTTTTTTTTTATAGTCTCAAAGGTGTTCTGGGCATTAGAATGGAAGATCATTTCCCCCTTTCAAGGCCTCATACAAATGTTTGGTGATGGTAGCAAAACTGGAGATCCAAAGATGACAGTGTCCAACTGTGTTTTTAAAAACTCCCTCAGTACTTCATGGACTACTTGTTCCATTTTATGGCCCTGGTTTTCTCTAAGTGGTTTATGGTTAGCTACATGGGAGAAGGTAAAGGAGTACATTTATCTATAATTTAAGCGAACTAAGTGACCCACAATTAAACAATCCGCTTTTCCTCAATTCAGTGAGGTTAAATTGTGGTTGACTCCAGCATTGCAGATTGGCTATGGATTGAAGAGTCTTGCAAAAATTAACAGAAGCATAGGTGAGAATGAGTTGACCAATGAATTTACAATAAAGCTTGTTTATTTTATTTTTTAAATATTTTATTTATTTGTATGGGGTCTCACTAAACAGCTTGGACTCATACTGATCCACCTATCACTATAAGGAGGCCTCAGCATCCCCAGCACTGGGATTACAGGCATGCACCACCATATCCAGTTTTGGTGGCTAGCACGACACAGTCAGTTCCGGGGCCTGCATGACATGTGGTACCGGGGATCAGACCTTGGTCCTCATACTTGCCAGGCAGGTGCTTACACCACTGAGCTATCTCCCCAGCTTATTTCATTTTTAAATTGTGTACAACTATGTACCATATCAACGCAATTTATTACATGTTCATATGTGTGTATATCAATGTACCTATGAATGTTGAAGTTTACGAGTATATCATGTTGAGTTTGAGAGAATTACAAGCATTTGTGTATGGGCTGTGTTATTGAGTGTGCTAGGGTAGATTTCACTGCATGTGCATACTTTTTGTATAATCTGGAAATATTTGGAAGTTATGTAATCAGGGCATGTTATTGTTTAAGTAATTTTTGTGGTTTGCTGGATTTAGGGATGTGTATTTCAGTGTTTGAGTGGAAGTGTGTGGCTGGTTTGGGGGACTCACAGGATGTATCTTTGAATTGTAGCATTTATTTTGTATAATTCTGAATTCTGTAAGGTAAGAAGTTTTTCTCTACATGTATTCACCAATGTATGTATTCAAGATTCCTGGTCCTGATGAATAATTCTTACAAGGTGCTGTTGAATTCAGTTTGGTAGTGTTTTATTTACTGTGTTTGTGTTAATATGTATAAGATATACTGGTCTATAGTTCTGGGGTATTCTCTGTCTTTTCTACCAGAGTAATATTTGCCTCATAGAATAAATTTGAAATTTGTGGGAAGAGTTTGAGAATAACTGATGTTTTAATTTCTTTTCTTTCATTTGCAAAATACTTGGCACCAAAAGGAGGAAAGGTTTATTAGGTTCACAGTTTATAGAGGTTTCAGTTCATAATTTGCTGGCACACAAGCAGGGTGGCATATCTATGAAACGCATACAATTGACAAGAGAATCAAAATGATACTTCAAAAGTCAAGTAAACACACAGAAAATAACAGAGAAAATAAAAGACAGCAACCTGTAAAACAAAGAACACAAGTAATAAAATGGCAGCAGTGTTTTCCTCTTGTTAATTACCTTAAATATATGAACCTCTCCAATTAAAAGACAGATTTGGGGCTGGGGAGATACTTTGGTGATCTAAGCTCCTGTCTAGCAAGGGCAAGGACCCCAGTTTGATCCCCAGTACCTCATGCCAGGCCAGCCCTTGAACCGTAGGTGTGCCATGCCACCAAGCACGGTGACACACACCTGCAATCCCAGTGCTGGGGAGGCTAAGACAGGAGGATCACTACAAATATGAGCTGTGTAGCAAGACCCTGTATCAAATAAATAAATAATAATAAAATTAATTAAGTAAATAAAAGACAAATTTGTCCCATGGGTTAAATAAAATAGAAACCAAGCATATGCTCTCTACAAAAGACTTTAGATACAAACACACAAATAGGTTAAAAACAAAAGGATAGAAAGAATATTTTATAGAAATAGTAATCAAAACAAGCAGTGGCGGCATGAAAAATAGACTTTAAATCAAAAGCTTACACAACATGAGGGCATATATAATAACAAAAGGATTATCATCTATAAGATATAATGATTTTAAAGATAAAATCTTTATATGATATGATATGTTTTCATATATATCATATGAAACATTATGGCAATTTATTTAAAACGTACCCCACCATAATTGCAATCACACGAAAAGTGCCACTTGTGTAATTAAAACTTAATTAATAAGTTTGATTGTCAAGTTGAATGCTTGAGAAGCACCTAAGAGACTAATAAAGGACACTTCCGGGTAGGCTGGGTGGATCATGGGGCCCTGACCCTGAGCAGTGTATCTGGTCCCTGGTCCCTTTTTCTCTGATGCTTTTCCCTTGCATTCTGCTGTGAACTGAGCAGCTTTGTCCCAGAATGTCCTTGTGCTATGATATTCCTGCTAGGGATCCAGCTGATCATGGAGCAAAACTCCTGAAACTAGGTTTTCTACCAAGGCAGGTCTAGTGGTAATCAACTCCCTTGGCTTTTGTTTATGAGGAAAACCTTTTATTCTTTTCTCATTTTGTTTTTCAGGTTCATTAACTTCAGATGACCTATACTCAAGTTCATTGGTTGCTTTTTTTGCTTATTTGAGTTTACTTTTGAATCCATTAACAGAATTTTTCAATTCAATTACTGAATCAACATTAGGGCATTTTGTGTCCAAATGGCAAGAAATAGGCTAGAACTGTGCAGTTATAAAGGATGCTGCTCCGCCCACCTGGAGGACAGCACCCACTTCATAGCACTACGAACCATGCCGCCCTGACAGCAGCAGCAGAGCCCCTTCCCCCTACAGTGCCCTTTAAGTTTCTTTTGCTAAGTAATAGAACATTAAATAGAAATCTTAAAGGAATGCTGGCACTGGTTACACAGAATGTATAGAAAGGTAAATTTGCAGCTGAGAGGCAGTAAGTTGGCCAATGAAATTGTTCCTTGTAATCTTCTGTAGTTCACAGGAAAAGAGCCCCAGAGAGCATCCTGCACAGACTTAGCTGCACTCCTGTAGTCTGGTTGTGCTGCTTAAGGGAGTCCTTTAGGCCCACTTCCTGATAAGGTTAAAATGCACCTGAGTGTGTCTAAGTTACTATTCTCCTCGCTGGGACAAACACCTGACACACAAAACGAAGGAAGGAAAGGTTTATTTAGTTCAGTTACTGGAGGCTTCAGTCCATACTCAGCTGGCTCCAAGGCAGACTGGTACATGGCAGAGCGCAGTAGTTTATGGTGGCAGAAGGCAGCAAAACACAAGAGCAAAAGGGAGGAGTAACCGTAACAATGGCTACAGAGAGCAAGTCTGTCTCCCTTAAGTTGCATTCAAGCTATCCGCCCCCAGGTTGGGAGTAGTACTCACACCCATAGTGGAGTATGAGTTAATCACAAACCCTGGAAGTCTGCCCCATGACTGCATGAGGCTTTGGGGGGACAACTAGACTCAAACCATAACACTGAGTATGATACTCACAAGACATCTTCATCAAAATGTTCATCCTTTCAATCTTCAGATACTTTCCTCCATAGTTTCTCAAGCAAGTAAGGCCTCATTGAGTCCAAATTTCAATTAATCAATGTGTTAGACTGTTAATAATATCCCTTATAACTCTGTCAAGATCCTGAAACAGTATCTTAATATTGTTAAGATACTAATATTAACATATTAGCACAACTTGACACAATTTACTTGTATTAGTTAAATTTGCATTGCTAGGACAAAATACTTGTGAAAATTAGCTTAAAAGGAAAAGAAAAACTTGTGTTGGCTATATGTTGTATATATCCTTGAAAATGTCAACATGATCAAGATCAAACTTTCCTCAGACCCACTGGAAATCCTTTCTCATATCACCCCGCTTCCTCCCGTGTCAGGTCTATGTGTAACCTTCTGGCTATTGCTTGTCAATATGTATTAGTTGCCATTTTCTGAGGTTTGTGTAAATGAAGTTGTATTTCTTGGGAGGTCTGACTTATTCCAATCCAAATAATTATTTTGAAATTGTTTCATATCATTGGAAATACAAACTTCATTTTTTCATTTTTATTGGTTATACAGATTCAAGTTTCATTTTGCACATTTTTATATGAACATAACATACTTTGATTTACACACACATATTCACATATACAATGTTACCATCCTTGCCTTGCCCTCTGCCTTAGTTTTTCTTTATTGGTAATGGGGTGTTTCAATGTGTAATATTTTATTAATATTAATAAAAATATTCCCGATACTACTCTTATGTCCCTTACCCCCTCTCATTCCCTTACTCTTGTCTAATGGTAGCCTCTTACTTTTTTGTTAACTTTTTTAGATTCCATATATTAGGGCTGTCCGAGTCTGGCTTATTTTGCTCAATATGATTGTCTCCAGATTACTCATCTTCTTGCAAATGGTAAAATATTTTTTTCTTCCTTGTGGCTGACACCCAATCTGCTAGTACTTTGATACTGGACTTTCAGACTGAGTAACTGTGATCAATAAATACATACTTATAAATAAAGCAGCATAAGTTATTTTGTTCCAGTAACCAAAACAGACTAAGACACTGGCCTCAGGGAATGAGTTGGAAATCTTTCCTTCTATTCAATATTTCAGTAGAGTTTAGGTACAATTAATACAACTTCACCCTTAAACAAGAGGTGCCATTTACCACTAAAACAGCATGTATTTTCTTTGTAATTTTTTAACTAAGTTAAATTTTTAATAGATGTATATTTCCTTGAGTGACTTTTTCCAGTAATTTGTATATTTCAGGGAATTTGTGAATTTCATCTGAATTGTTGTATATATTAAATTATTAATACTATCCTTTCAATATTTGTATAATCTTTGATCTTTATTGTGTAAAAATACAGCTTTAATTTTTCTTTTCTTTAATTTCACATTTCATCATTGCTGAACTTACCATTATTTTCCTTCTGCTTAGTTGAGGCTTAATTTGTGTATTCTTTTCTATTCTGATGCAATTATATGTGTTGGGTCAATATATTATTTTTAACAGCTTTACAGGGGCAAAGGGCGTGGCTGGTCAGGGGCCTGGAAGGTTTCAAACGATGTCTGAGGAAGCATGTAAATGGGCAGACAACATGTAGGTGTTTCTGTCTTTCTTGAACTTCAGCAGAGAGTATGTCCTGCACAGGCTCTTAATGCTCAGGTAAATACAATGACTCATCCTCTGGCTACTAGGCAGCCTCTCAAGTCACCTATCTTGTCTTTGCGCAAGGGCCCATATACAGAATAGCAGAGGTGAAAGCTAATAATGTCTACAGAAAAGGATCCTATCAATTCTTATCACTGTTGGCACAACAACTGTTGCCTTTACTATGGGCCATAATAAATTATGATAATGTATGGTCCTTTTGAACTATAGTCGATGTTCCTGTGTGCATCTGAACACAGCAGCATCTGAACTAGCCATATGACACCTTCTATGTGAGTTGGATTGAGTGGTTTTCATATGCATCTGTCCTTCTGCTTTGAAGGACATCCCAAAACAGCTCATAGTGCCAACTGCCCCTGGAATATGTGATTCTGAGAACCAGCAGGTGAAGGAATAGCTCCTTTCATTATATCCAGTGACCACATGTCCATTATATCCATTATTGCTTTCCAATTCTGAAGACTTGGGCTCTCTGTGATTACATATTCTAAGTCTTAGCAATGTGATTGTTGACAGTTCTTTCAGGGGCTACAAAAATGTCCCATTAAATGGAAGTGATTGCCACCTGACTTTTGTTTTTCATGTCAGTGACCCAGCAGGCAGAGAAAAAGGTAATTGTTGCAGCAGAATTCAACAGGAGAAACTCACAAAAAAACATAAGTTTTAGGAACAAAGAAGCTTTATCCGAGTCTGCATACAACAGTTTGACAAAAAGTCAGAGAGAATGTCAGCTCTAGTTTGGGCCTTACCTCCAGGTTATATACTATTTATGTTTCCATAGTAACCACATTATCTCATTCTCAGGAATTTTACAAAACTGTCACATAATCATTGCAAGGTTTACATTTCTCAGATACCAGTGACCATCTGCTGCCCATGGGACATTGTGGTTTAACAGCTACCCTACTTCCCAAGTTGTTTTAACTATTTGTTCCTATTTTAGTGGGTATATTGTTTGAAGATAACTATGCCAAATAATAACCATTGTTAATTTCCTATGATCTTGTTTTTGAACTTCTGTATAGTTTTTAATTCTCTCTTCAAAAACAGTGGGGAGCTTTTCCCAGCTACATGGGAAGAAATGAATGAGTTCATCTGCAGTTTAAGTGAGCTGAAATGACTTCAGTTAAATTGTAGTTACAAAAAAAAAAAATGGAGTCTCTCTCACCCTATCATAATCACAATGACTGTGGCTATAACCCATAGCATGAGGACCAGTATCCTGAGTGGTCACTGAGAGTGTTCAGTGGGAGTCGGTGCTGTGTACTTGGGACCCAAGTAACTAATGAGATCCATACTTTTATACCAGCAATGGGTTTTAAGATCAGTTAACATAACTCCAACTGTGCATTCATATTCTGGACAACAAGGTGTGGGAACTTCCCATGAAGCCAAATCCCACACTGCTCAAACACCACTTTAGGTCAAAAGAATGCAACAAAGAGGATACATTGTGGTACAAAGATTTAAATGTTGCTTCTCACTTTTTCTGAAGAGAGAATAAAAAATTATACAGAAGCTCAAAACAAGATCATAGGAAATTGACAATGGTTAATATTTTGCATATTGTTATCTTCAATAGTTGCTCAGATTATCAGGTATAGACATGCAAAGCTGATAGACAAAAAAACAATATAATCATTAACTGTTTCTTTTAATGAACTAATAGAAATTAGTAGTACAATTATCTTGATCATATATATATATTTTAATTTCCCCTTTCCTCTTTTCTCCTTTCCTCCATCCCATTTGTTCTTTCCTTTTGAGCAGTTTCTTTCCCTTTTACAGTATCCATTGTACCTCTGGAATCTTATTTACTCTTTTAGTTTCTTATACTAGAGAGACAATATGTTTACACAGGAGTCTTGATTTATTTCACTTATGAGTATGATCTGTAGTTGCATTCACTTACATAAAACTCTCAAGTTTTTCTTTCTTTATAACTGAGAAGTACTCCATTGTATACAAAGACCACATCTTTTTATCCATTCCTTACTTGATAAGATTTAGTTATTACCATTTGCACTGCTATAAACATGGGTGCTCATATATAGCTGTGGTGTGATGTTTTTAATTCTTGTGGGAAAATACCCAGAAATGGAATAGCTAGGTTGAACAGGACCTCTCATCCTAGTTGTTTGCGAAACCTCCACACTGATTTCCACAGTGGCTGTACCAATCTACATTCCTATCAACAGTGGAGTTCCTCCAGTATTGTTATTTTTTTTTTTATTATAGCCATTTTTTCTGGGATAGTATCTCAGCGTTATTTTAATTTGTATTTGTTGAATGACCAATGATCTTGAACTTTTTTCATATATTTATTTGTCATTTATATTTCTTCATATGCCCATTTTTTGAGTCTTTGAATTTTAGGGACCTGATTTTTTTTTTTTTAATTCTTTATATATTCTAGGTGGAAACCCCTTGCTTGAGGGACAATAGGCTAAATTTTTCCCAATTCATGGGTTGTCTTTTAACTCTGTTGTGAGTTCTTTGGATGTGTAAAAATTTTGTTCATATGACACAATCCCAGTTGTTGAGTTTTTGAAGTTTTTTTTTTTTTTTGTGTGTGTGTGTGTGTATGTGTAACCAGGGATTGAACTCAGGCCCTTGCACTTGCCAGGGAAGCACTTATTCCACCGAGCCATCTCCCAGTCCCCTGAGGTATTTCCTGTGCAGTTTGGTTTTTGTTCCTGAACAGCCTAGTTAATTTATTATGTGTCACTTAATTTTCTTGAAAGGTCTACCATGCTTTTCCTACAATTTTAAGTTCTAATTTTATTGTAGTTTAAATCTTTAACACTTTAACTCTTATTTATGTAAGACTGTTTTGGCTATACTGTCCTACCTTTATAATTCTACATACATGTTTTTAATTTTTAAATTTTATTGTATTTGTTTATATTTTCTACAAGGTCTCACTAGGCAGCTCTGACTCATAATGATACTCCTGTTTTCAGCCTCCCCAGCACTGGAATTACAGGCCTGCACCATCACACCTGGACTCAGTCACAGGCTCAGCATGCCCAGGAGTGGGGATGGCGTGGCATGTGGTGCTAGGAAATTCTTTAAATTTTAATTGGTATATAATGATCAAAATTAAATTCATCAAGGAGCATTTTACATATATATACCATACCTTATTTCTATTTTCATCACCTTCTCTGCTCCCTCCCCTCTCCCAGTTTCATCACTTTTTTGTGAAAGATCTACCTCCTTGTTTCCTGTTAGCTGAATTTATTTTGTTCTTTAAGTTGTTTATACTTTGGGTTTCCCATATAGGAGAAAGCATGCAATATTCAAGCATTTTTCAACCAGTGACTTCAAATGTATACTTTTCTACTACAAAGTGGTACTCCTCAGTGTATAAATATCTTTTATTTATCCATTCATCTGTTCATGGATAGGTTGATTAAAGATTTAACTATTATTAGTTGTAGTGCTATAAACATAGGTATGCAGGTATCACTGTAATATGATGTTTTAAACTCTTGGATGTATACCTATAAGGACATGACTGGGTTGAATTTTGTGGTAGTTGATATACTGTATCAATTGGAGATATCAGAAGCTTGCAGGAGGAAGAGGTACTATGTAACCTCAAGGACCCAAGATGCTCCCTCTTGCCCATTTGGCCTCTTAGGAGTGGTCATGGGACCTAGGGACTAAAAATCATACAACTCTATATGCACACATGCCCATCTGAATTTCAGTCTCTCCCTCAACAGCAAATTAAGTTTTTATGTGGTGGCCCAGGAAGCTACTCAGTGGGAAGAGAAGAGAAGTACAGTGGTAGTAGCAAAGGTCACTCTGGAAGGGAATTATAACTCCCAAGTTAGATGTCTAACACTGAGCTCATGTTCTCTAAAATCAAAGAATGAATTCTAGGAAAAATAGAAGTTATGTATATAAATATGTATTTAGGGATAAAAAAAAAGTCCTGCCTAGGAGGGATGGGAGGAGACACCCAAAAAGCAACCCACATTTTAGGGGAAATTTTTTGTTTTGGTTTGTCTTGGGGTTTGTTTGGTTTTGTTTTGTTTTTTAAGACAGGGTCTCCCTATGTAGCCTGGGATGGTTTTGAATTCACAGTGATCTTCCTACCTCAACCTTCCATGGGAGTTCTGGGATTATAGGCATGCACCACGCCTCTAGCCTTAAGCAAATTGTATAGAGCGCAACTCCATGGGCACAATGTGGGTTACTGCTATGATTAACTAATAAGATTATAAGTATACCTGCTTAATCCTGATCAAAATACCATTTGCATACCTAACAGAACTAGAGAAAACATTCTTAGAATTCATTTGGAATCTAAAGAGACCTAGAATAGCAAAGGCAATCTTGAGCAACAAAAGCAAGACAGGAGACATCACAATCCTGAAGTTACTGTGCTAAAAATCAGCACAGACTGGCAAAAAAAAAAAAAAAAAAAAAAAAAAAAAAAAAAAAAAAAAAAAAAAAAAAAAAAAAAACCAGATATAAGAATCAGTGGAACAGAAAAGAAGATGCAGACACATTCCCAAACATACTTAGCTCCTTTGACAATGGAGCTAAACATGTTCACTGGAAGAAAGATATAGTATTTAATATTTGATGCTAGAAAAATTGGCTCTCTACATGCTGAGGAGTAAAACTAGACTCATGTCTATCATTAAGGTACTAAAGTCAAACTGGGTCAAAGATCTAAATACTAAAACAGAAACATTAAATCTACTGGAAGAGAAAGTAGGTATAAATGTTTAAGACCCAGTATAGGCAGACTTCATAAACAAAACCAAATTGCATGGGAAACACTTCAAAGACTATAATCAACAAATGGGATTGTCAAGAAAGGTTTGTGCCTATATCGATCAATTTTTCATGCCTACATCTTGTAATCTGAGAAACCACTTTGAAAAAAACAATACAGAATGTGTCAACCATTGTTACTCTCTTACTATCTTATTTCAAAATTTTGTATCATTTATTATCTTTAAAAGGAAAAATATCTCCTACTCTTAACCTCCATTGTCCCAAAATTCATTCTTCCATTTTTAGAGAATACAAATTCTGTATATCAGACATCTATCAGGTTGGAGGTTCTGACAGCACCACGATAACAATGATTTAACTGTATACATTTGTCAAAGCCCATCAAATTGGCCACTTAAAAGTGAGATATACTGTAATAGATCCTATCAAAATGAAATTGATTTTTTTTTTAAAAAAAGATATTCTTCAGCTATCAAAACTAGGTGTGGGGCTGGGGAGATGGCTCAGTGGGATAAGCACCTCCCTGGCAAGCGCAAGGGCCTGAGGTCAATCCCCAGTTCTGCAAAAAGAAAAAAAAAGAAGACAACGGGGTTGTTGGGGGCAAGGATGAGTGTGATTTTATGGTGTTGAGTGCTGAATTCAAGAGTGCTCTACCACAGAGCTATATGAAGCCTCAGTCCCTCTTTTGTTTTTTATGTCTAAATATGGTCTTGCTAAATTGTTCTTGGTTTCCTTGAACTTTCAATGCTCCTGCCTCAGCCTTCTGAGTAGCCTGGAACAAGTGTGTGCTACCGTGCCTGTTGTGGGGAGGGCACAGAAGGGGTGACAGAAATTGATTTTGTATTTGGAGTTTGAATCGTATTCATTAACTAGGAAAATAAAAGCGGCTTTTAGATAATTGCTAATGTCAAGGAAAGATATGCTGGTGCCCCAGAGGAGGGTATCTTATTTTCAGGGTAGTGGCATTTTTATTCACGGCTCTGAACAGGTCATTTGCTCTCTCATCTCATATCTGTGAAAAGTGCTCTGACTCCTAGGGACTTCTCACTTCTAAATCCTAGAGCTCTACAGATACGTTTGCTTCTGGGACTGGGCACACCGTGTTTTGACTTGAAGGCAGCTAAGTAAGAGCAGGAAGGATGTAAACTCTAGTTCCTATCCCACAGTGGGTGCCTGGGGTGCTATTTGATGAGCCACTAGCAGATGGCAGCATGGCTTTGTTCACAGGAAACTGGGTACCAGACACTAGATCTGTCTGACATGGAAACTATTGGACACATAATTATTATTGAGTACTAAAAAAGTAGCTAGGTATGATGACACAACCCTGTAATCCCAAGACCCCAGGAAGCTGAAGCACTAAGCACTAGGATCTATCTCAAGGTCAACCCCAGTCTGAGCAATTTAAAGACAGTGAAACTATTCTTCAAAATTAAAAATAACTACAATAGCACTGCTTAGGGTGGATAAGTAAAATTTTAAATAATTTTAAAAGGTGAAGTGGCTAGTTCTGAGTAAACTTGTTTTTAATGTAAACTACACAAAGGATTGTGGAAACAGTGAAAAGAATAAAAATAATTGTGTCTTAATGTTGATTAGACATTGAAACTACTATCTTATATATATTTGTTAAATATATTTAGAAATTATTTTCGCTTGCTTTCTTTTTCTTTTGAATTGACTACCACAAAGTTTATAGATGTAGCTCAGTTTTATTTCTACTGGGCAGTGCTGCACTAGCTCTGATCACAGATCCAAGGAGCGGATTCTCCTGACTTTACTCCAAAATGGACAGCTACATAGTACACAGATATCATGGAACTACTAGTTTGCCAACACAGCAAAGCCAGTCTCAAGACAGATCACACCAAAGCCCTGAAAGCAGCAAGAAGAGAGCCTCTGATTACTCTGACTATGCCTCCCTCTGTGGGACTCACAGGACTCTGGGAGAGACAGCACTTACCAGGAGCTAATGGCCAGCATGCAACGCTTTATCTATATTCTCTGGTCCTTACTTTCAATGAAGAAACTGAAAATGAGAGAAGAGGAAGCATTGTCCAAGTTTACCTCTTTGGGTGAGAAGTGCAACTGCAAATAGAAACCACATGACTATCTCTTGTCTCTTCCTCTGCACCACATTGCCCTCCACATACATAAGCATGGATTCTGCGAAGGGAATGGAAACACCTTCACACGTGCCTCCAATGTTGTTGAACATCTGAGCCACCAGTCATCTTTGGTCTGTGACCATGGATTACTTGTATTTTCTTGAAGACATAAACTGAGAGACACATCTCAGTCAAAGCTCATGTATTGGACAAGATTGGACAAATGGAGAGGAGGTAATTAGAATCTCTGACCACACTGTCTTTGCTGAGCTAGAAAGACAAAACAGAGGTTTGTTGGGAACTTGTTTCACAACATGCACTCTACTATGTTCTTTTCCTTCATTATCTCATTTAACCCATATAGCATTCCTATGAAGTACAAGCTGTTACCTTTATTTCACAACACGGAAACTGGCATAGAAATATTTCTTTATGGGTAAGCAAGATGAGGCCTTGCAGTTGTGTTGTGCACTAAGTCTTCTTGCATATTCCTTTCCCACCACAGTGAGCTGAGCCTAGATAGCTGTGGACTAGAACAGTGGAGGACAGTTCTCATAATCTACCCAACAGTGAGTGTTTGAACTCTGAGATAGTGTATAAAAATGGGTAAGATGCTATGGCAGACATGGATATTTCTTCACCTCTCAAATCACTTTTAGGGATTTCCCTATTATTTATTAAACAAGAACTGGACTTCATTAGGGAGTACTTAATCTGTGTACTGTCCACTTAGAAATAATATTTCACCTTCACTTTCATTCCCACCTTTCATGTATCCAACTGCGTACAAAATAGACTGCTGTTTTCCATATACTACACCATGCTTACCCAGTCCTTGGTCTTCTCTATTATTTTCTCCTAGAAAGACCATCCTATCAATTGCCCTCTCTGCCTTTGCAGGTGCATATCCCATTCATCATTCCAGGTACTGCATTCACGGGCTGAACATATTAATGTTTGACACAAGTTTTGTCCAGTACTGTCAGGATATTTGAATGCTAAATAATCTGGTGTAGTATAGGATTCCTGGCATTGAGGAGACAAGGTCTGAGGACAAAAGCATGTTGTGTTGCTATGCTAATAAGGGGAGGCAGAGAGTCTAGTAAAACTATTCAGAGACATCAAAATTTTGTGCTTCTGATTCATCTCTGCTGTGTCATAGACTTGGACTTCATCCTCTGCCAAGCCACTTCTAGCATGCCACAAGCACACCATCAAAAACATGGCACTCAACTTTCACAGTTGTATGGGTGCTATTTAATCTCTAGTTTATAATTTTTTAAGAATCCCTGAGGGATTTCTCTAATATCACACAGAGAGCATGAGCTGGAGCCAGGAATCCATAGACCGTATTTTTGATAGTGGATAGTACAGATGAACACAGAGTAAATGTAGTGTGTTTTATACAGAATAAGCTGGAAATGAGAAAAAGCAGGCCCAAACCAGAAAGCACCAAAGGAAAGAAAAGCTGGGTCCCACAGTTATTCAGGCAGGAAAAAGAATTCTACCATTAGCAATATCATGCTAATGTACACATTACAGAATTAAATTACATTCATTGTTTCAAAAGAATCTCCCAAGAGAGTTGTGAGACAGAAAGGGCCAGGGATTTTATCCCATTATGCAAGTAAACAAACTGAGGTATTTCTATTGGATGGCAGAGCCACTTCCTGCATGTTTTCCCACCACTTTTCCTGTTGCTTTATTAATCAGGACATTTGGGTTTGCAGTGAGATTAAGTCACATTTTTCCAGTTTAAGCAAAGGGGAGGAGTTAATGGAGGGTGATGAAATACCTGTGATCAGAACTCAAAAGAAACAAAGGATTTCTATTTTGAATGTAGAATGTCACAGGAAAATGTCTTTCAACATCACACAAAGAAATTATTTCCTACCCTAACAACAACAACAATAAAAATCACATAATTTGTAGTATCATTCTTTAAAAAAAAAGTTTAGCTCATCAGAAAGCTAAAGTTCCTAATAAACTTCTAAGCTAAAACAACAGAAATGGCAGGCTTTCTTGAAAGAAAAGGCATCCCATTTATTTTATGAGAGACAGAATAGTACGAAGATTAAAAAAGATGTCATTTTTAGGTAAGAATTTTTACTTGTAGGTAAGAATTATTAAAGGCTGAATATGGACTGGCTTAGGAATCCCAAAGGAAAAGAGAAACTAGATCTACCTGGAAACTCAGTTTTCCCAAGAAAGCCTGGCAAGTAAAGCTGAAAGAGGTATTTCTTAGGTACAGATACATACCCAGGGATTGCTTTTAAAAATGAAGAGGAAACACAAAATTAGAAGAGCAACCAGGTAAGAATTCTGGTATTATACTAAAGAGAATCTGCTGAGGTACATGTGCAGTGGCTACTAAAGTTTGGGGCACATGGGAGAATCAAAAAAGCTCTAAAATGAATCTGGGTCTTACAGGAAGTATGAGGCAATGGCAGTTTATAGCAGTGAAATTTCAATAAAGAAAAACTCTGAATCTAGAAATAGTCTAAATATTGTAATTACCAAAAAAGAAACTTGAAAATAGTAATTATTAATATTTCCACTGAAATTCTGTGGAAAGGAAATCAACACGAACAATGAAAGATATTAGCATACACATGAAAACTTTTTTCCAAAAACAATCTAAAAAAAAATCCCAGAAAAGTGTATCAGGGAAGAATTATTTTAATAGACTCACCAGCAAGACACAACAAAGAACCAATAAATTTAAGACAGATCAATAGAGAACACTAAAATCAAAATACAAATACTGAATTAAAACATCTGGAAAAAGAACTTTTAAAAAAGGATAACACATCATGACCAATGAGAATGTAAGTCCCATTTAATACTGAATAATCATTCAGATTATTAGTCACATTACATGTTAACAACATAACAGAGAAAGAATTATAATCTAAATGGACACAGAAAAATCTGGAAAAATTACAACCTATTCCTGATCAATATTAATTTATGGTAAACTTGAAGAGAAAAATAACCCCAATTTGTTAAACCTATAGTCAATATCACATATGAAACTTAGAAGACCAGAAACAACATAAGACCATCCATACTCACTACTTCTATCCAACACTATTTCTACTCAACAATGAACTGGAATCCAGAAGAATTAGTAAAAATAAGTAAATAACTGCATTACAACAGACAAAGAGAAAGTAAGTGTTTTATTCACAAATGGCATAATTACTTATGTAGGGAATCCAACAGTAAGATCCAAAGAAATAAATTTACTAAGGTAAAATCTTAGCATCAGTATATAAAAATCAACTATCTCTTTGCAAGGAGTAATTTTGCTTAAAAAAATCAGAATATGAAATTTTAAAAGATATCTATAATATACAATTCTGACGGATAAATATTTTAAGACTCAACCGTAAAACATTGCTGAGAGTTATATCATTCATTCATTCATTCATTCATTCATTCATTTATTTATTTATTTATTTATTTATTTATTTATTTATTTATACAGGGTCTCACTACACAGCTCTGACTCATAGGGATCACTTGTCTTGGCCTCCCCAATTCTGGGATTACAGGTGTGCACCACCACCCAGTTTTGGTAGCCTACATGGCATGCGGTATTGGGTATTGAACTCAAGTCCTTGAGCTTGCCGGGCAGGTGCTTAGACCACTGAACATTCTCCCCAGCCCCAGACATAGTTATTTTTAAAGAACTTAAAAAGAACTTTATTCATATATAAGAAAAGTATTAAGATGCCTATTCTCCCCAAATTTATTTACTGATCTAATACAATTCTAACCAAAATATAAAAAAAGTTTTGCAGAAATTAAAATTTGGCTCTATAATTCACATAGCATTGAAAACAGGTAAAAAGAACTTTTTAAAACAAATGGCATTAAAAAGCCATTGTAAAGTTAAAACAAGATAGGATAATATTGACATACCATAACTATGGATTAAAATATTCAACATAATAAAGATATAACTAAAATGATCCATAAATTTAATACAATTCATATCAAAGTACCGAAAAGTTCTGGTGGACATAGACAAGCTTACTCTAAAATTTAAGTACAGATGTATCGAGGCACAATGGTACAGGCCTCCAGTCCAGCTACTCAAGAGGCTGATGAGGGAGAAGTTAGTTAAGCCCAAGAAATCCTACCTCAAAAAAATAAAATAAGATGAAATAAAATAAAACAAGGTAAAGTAATAAAATAATTTAAAATAAAGTGGAAAAAACACAGAATTTTAAATAGCTGAAACGATTTTAAAAAATTAAGTGAGAGCTTACTATAAAGGTATAGACAACCAGAATGATGTAGTTTTGGCAAGAGAGACACATAGATTAGTGGCAGAGAACAAAATACACATAGATCCCATGTCTGTTCAACTGATTTTTGGCAAAAGAGAAAACCTAACTGGAGGACTACCTTTTTTAATGACAGTGGACAACTGAATATCCACTAGGGGGTTGGGGGAACATAACCTAAAACTCAGACCTTATACAAAATTTAAATTTAAATGGATTACAGACTTAAATATCGTATATAAAACTTTTAGAATAAAAACAAAATATCTTTATGAGCTAGGACTAAGCAGAGAGTTATCAGCTTAACACAAAAAGTGTAATTCCTAAGAAGAAAAATTGACATTCTGGACCCAGTTAAAACTTAAAACTTTTACTTTGTGATTCTTCAAAAGGTAGAAAAGATATGTAAAAACTGGGCAAAAGTATTTTCAAATGACATATCAAAAACAAAAGACTTGTATAAAGAATAATGAGCTTTCAAAACTCAAAAGTAAAAAAATCAAATGATTCAATTTTAAAAGAAAAAAGATGAATAAACATTTAATTTTTTTTTTTTTTTGTCTTTTTGAGACAGGGTCTCACTATGCAGTTAGCTCACTTTGTAGCTCAGGCTGGTCTCGAACTCAGAACAATCCACCTGCCTCAGCCTCCCGAGTGCTGGGATTACAGGCATGCGCCACCACGTCCGGCTGAATAAACATTTAATTAAAGAGAATATTTTTGGGATTGAACTCTGGCCCTTGTGCTTGACAGGTAAGTGCTTATTCTACTGAGCCATCTCCCCGGCCCCCTAAAGGGAATACTCAGATAGAAAATAAACACATGAAAATATATTCACACTAGCCATTTGGAAAATACAAATTAAAACCACAATGAGATATGAAAACACACTTATTAAAATGGAATAAGTAAAAATAATAACACCAAATGCAGGTAGGGATGGAGAGAAACTGGATTGCCCATAAATTGCTGGTGGAAGTATAAAATAGTTACTTTGGAAAGCTGTATGGAAGTTTCTCATAAAAAATAAATATATGCCTGCACCTGCTTTCTGGCCTAGAAACAGGATTGTGGCTGCAGGGCATTTATTGCAGAGAGAATTGTGTGTGTGTGTATTTGTATATAAATGTTAATAATTTTGTATATATATATATATATTTGTATATAAATGTTAATAGCATGCTTATTCTTTACATCTAGAAACCTGAAAAACCCTACTGCCCTTTCATGGGTGGATGTTACTCAATAACAAAGATAAAACAACTGATATACACAACATCTTGAATGAATGAAGGGAATTCTGCCAAATAAAAAAGTGTTATAGTTTGAATCTAAAATGTTACCTATGGTAGGCATGATGACGCACTCTTGTAATCACAGCACTCTGGAATACTGAAGGAGTAAAATTGCAAATCAGGCCCACTCAGGGCACTTAACAATACTCTGTCTTAAAATGAAAAATTAAAACTGGGTTGGGGATATCACTCAATGTAAACATCCTGGATTCAGTTCCCCGTACTTAGAGAAAAAAGGTAGATATAGCTCCAAGAGAAGACTCTGGATTTAATCATCAATAAATTAATACAAAAAGTCCCTCAAAAGGTTTATGTGTTCAGGGATGAGTCTTTTCGAAGGTGACTGTATTGTGGGAACATTAAATTTAGCAGTGGACTAATTCTTTGATAAGCTAATAGCTGAATTGCTGCGAGGAGTTGAGGCCTAGTCAAGGAAGGAAGGCGACTGAGGGTCTGACTTGGGTGTACTCTTCTAACACCCCTCTTTCCCCTCTCTTCCTTTCTCCTCCTGTCTCCTTTCTCCTCTCCATCCTTCCCTCATCTTTCCCCTTCTATTTCCCATGAGTCTCCTTCGCTTCCCTGTTTTCTGTTTCTAGATGTTGTAAAGCAAGCAGCTTTTCTCCGTCTCATTCTACCATGATGTTTCTGTCCTGGAGTGAGCTAATCATGGACTGAATCTTCTGAAACCAAGTGCCAGAATAAATCTGTTCTTCCCTCAACTAGCTAGGTCAGGTATTTGTCCTTGTGATGAAAAGCTAAGATAGTAATTAATTTCAAAAGATTATATACACTGTATAATTTCACTTGTACAATATTCTTGAAATGCTAAAATTAGATGGAGGCCTGTTTAGTAGTCACCAAGAATTAGGATTAAGGGAAAAAGAAAGGTATTTGAGGTTATAAAAGATTAACATGAATAATTCTTGTGATAAAAATATTTTGTATCTTAATTGTGATGCTGATAACATGAATCTACAAATGTGACCAGCACACACAGAACTATATTTATACACATGGGAAAATAGTAAAGTTCATGAAATTGAAACAAAGTTGGTTGATTTTATCCATGTCAATTTTCTGGTTGTGATATTGTACTACAGTTTTTCAAGATGTTACTACTGGGTAAATGGGTAAAGAGTATATATGTGATTTTTATATCATCTGACTACTGCATGTGAATCTACAATCACATGAAAAAGTTTGAGGACCAGCAAAAAAGCATATAGGATAAAACAGAGGTAAAAATATTCATAAGCTTAAATCATACACAAAATAACTAAGTGGTAAATGTTGCCATCAAACTTAAAACCTGATCTTCAAAAGGAAAAAACAGCACTATTAGAATGAAAAGGCAAGCCACTGGTTTATAAATAGAATATCATGTCTGCACTGGGAAAAAGACATATTTCCAAAGCAAATATCTGATAAATGACTTGTATCCAAAAGATTAAAAAGTAGTCTTAAAACTGAATAACAAGAACTCCAATTTTTATAAAAAAATAAAAAGGAAGCCAAGCACAATGGAACATGCCTGTAGTCTCAGTTATTCCGGAGGCTAGGCAACAGCACTGCCTGAGCACAGGAGTTCAAAGGCGGACTGGGCAACACAGCCAGACTTTGTTTCAAAAAAAGGAAAAAGGTCTGAACAGAAATTTTACCAAAGATGATATATAGAGACTTGACTGACCTTATCAGATACAAAAGTTACATTTCTTGTTATATAGATTTTGCTTCATCTTGGTCTTAACTATCCAGCAGAAAAGTATAAAAACAAGGTATATAAAGTAAAGCCATATTAATATGCTGAGCTGCAAATGGCTCTAGTCAACAGCTTCTGTGGATCACCCACTACTAGTGTGGACTGCTGGACTGTGTTGCAGTGTTTTGCTGAATTCAAGCACCTATAATAACTGAATGCCAATAGAACACCCATCTTTGACAGGACTAAATAAAAAAAAAAGGGAAGCTACAAAGGAGAGACCATTATGTATTTGTATACACAGAACAGTTACAATAAATAGGCAGCTACTTTTGTGTAATTCTATGAGAAGAAAGATTTGCACTAATAGGGTTTGGACAGGATATCTTGCCTGCTTCTTGTACTATGGATGACCACTAGGAAGATAACAATGTAAAAAGTATTAATTACTGAAACTGTACTATCAATCAGCTTTAAAAAAAGATAGGTCTACAGCTACATTCTCTTCATTCAATGACTAGAGGGATCTGCTCTAATCGTGTTTGTAAATAGAACATCATGTCTGCACCTTGTACAACAAATAACCACTAAGAAAACATCATTATTAATTATTGAATCTGTCCTGCTAATTTGATTTGAAACTGTCTGATTGCTATTTGTTCTTCAATAAAATTATGGAAAAAAAAGAATAAGCACAAGTGTACAACACTAACATGATGAATCATTAAGAAAAATGCAAATAAAACCCATAATGGCATTTCATTACACACTTACTGGAATAGATAAAATTAAAGACTGTACTGTGCATTGTCAAGGACTTAAAGGAAATACAATTTTGATACACTATTGGTGAGACTATAAAATAATAGAATGACTTGAGAAATAGTAAGATTGTGTCTTAAAAAGTGAAACAAAATTACCATATGATACAGCCATTTTACTTTTAGGTATTTACACAAAATTACAGAAACTACATCTCAATACGAATCCTTGAATGTAAACATTCACAGCAACATTACTTATAGCTTCCCACACTGAAAATAATCAAAACCACTGATGCACAACAAAATAGATACTTCTCAGAAGAACAAAAACACAGGGACAATAAATACATGAAAAATATTCAATACCTCTGGCCTTTGCACTGAGATTTCACCTAACCCAGAATAGAAATCATCAAGAAACAAAATAATGAGAAATGCTAGACGGGATGTGGTTAAGAAAAAAGAAAAAAGAAGGAACTCTTCTTCACTATTGGTGGAAATATAAACTAATACATTCATTATGGAAATCAGTATGAAGATTCCTCAAAAAAATTAAAAATAGAACTTCCAACTTGACCCACTTATTCCCTTTTTTGGGAAGACTTAAAAGGCAATTACATACATATTCATGTGTATATAGCAGCACAATTCATAATAGCTATAAAGCCTTGGAAGCCTTCTATATATCCATCAGTAAACATGAAGATTGATCTCCTGCATGTGGAAGGGATTATGAAGCAAAGGAAGGAGGGGGTAGAGCAGGAGGGGAAGGGAGGGAAAGGAAAATAAAAAAGAAACTAAGATAAAAAAAAAAAAAAAACTAAGATGTATCACATACATGTACCAAACACAATGAAAGTAGTCATTATGTATTGCAAACATACAATAAAAATTTTTTAAAATAAAGTTCATCAAAAATAATAAAAAGATAAGCCAGTGGAAAATGGTTAAAATATGTGATAAACATTTCACCAAAAGATATAAGCACAATTAAATAGTTAAAAATTTGATGAAAGAAGGCCTACATTCACTAATGATTATGGAAATTCAAGTTAAATATATCAGATACCACAACATTCCAATAGAATGGCTACAATCAAGAAGAAAGAAAATATCAAGTGTTGGTAAAGATGAGCTAAAACTAAATATATTGCTATTCAGAATATAAAATGATACAAGCACTTTGGAAGACTCTGACAGTGACTTAGAAAGCTAAAAGAAAAACTGTATAACCCAGGGCTGGGGAGATGGCTCAGTGGAATAAGAGCTTCCCTGGCAAGCACAAGGGCCTGAGTTCAATCCTCAGTTCCACCAAAATGATAACAATAATAATAAAAATAAAAAGAGATGTTTATTCTAAAAAAAAAAACTGTATAACCCAACAAATCCACCCATGTTTCTCCTAGAAAAATGAGCACATGTATCCACAGAAAGAATTATACAAAAAAAAAAAAAAAAAACCACACACACACAGCAACATTCATCTTAACATTCATCTTAGCTTGGTGTGGTGGCATACAACTATAATCCCAGCACTCAGGAGGCTGGAGCAGGATTGCTCGAGTTCAGGGTCAGCCTGAGTTACAAAATAAGTTCAAGGACAGCCTGAACTGTATAGTGAAACCCTGTCTCAAAAGACAAAGAACAAAACATCAAATCAGTAAGAAAAATCCACAATGTATAAGTCACATGATGAATCTTGAAAAAATACAAAAGATAAGTCATATCCAAAGGAATATATACTATATGATTCTCTTTTGGACTAGTTCTCCATTCCCCTAATCACAAGAGAATGACATTACTAACCAGATATTATTTTTTAATTGGACTTTTCCAGTAACAGAAATACAATTTCCCAATTACTCAAACATCCTGTGCTCTGCCATTCACTATACTCTTTCAGACCCTATATTAGGGTATCTAAGATATTAAAATAATCAACATACATTTAGAAACCTTACTTGAAATCCTGGGGAATATTAATTGCACTTCAAACCGATCATTTCAGATTTTTCTAACAATCTCCCTTTTTATTTTGGTCAGATCCCCCTCTGCTGGGTAACTCCACTTGGACTTGAGTGAAACATGGCACCTCAGGCCATGGCATTTGGCTTCCTGAGCAACTGCCTTGAGGTGTGCCATTATTTGGATGATGTCTGTTGAAAGTCCATGTTAAAAGTTTAGTCCTCAGGATAGTACCATTCAGATCCTTCTGCCTCAGCTCCCCAGAATGCTGGAATTACAGGCATACACAATGCTCAGAATATACTTGCATTTTAAAACAAATTTCTATTATTGGTATTTTATTGTAAATCTTCAAAGAAGCTCTTCTCTACTTATGGATAATTATGTTCTGGCTTAGGGTAGCTATACAAATTATTTTATGCAGAGGTCTGAAGTTTGCAATTATTATTCAGGAGCATATCAGGGACCTGGCTAAGAATCCCAACTGTCTTATCAGGGTGGGAGAGGTTTACAGTAAAGGATGAAAAAACAGAAACAAGTTTAATTCATAAAAGGGGAGCTGAGTGGTCAATGCCTCAGGATAGGCGAAGAAAATGACATTTTGAGCTAGCCAGTACTTACTGTGATGATAATCAGAGCAGGTATTGGATGACTTACAAGGCAGAAGATCTTATGTTGCTGATAATCAGTCTGAGGACTCAAAGGGCAGTAGTGACCTTATGCAAATGTAATCTTGCCCTTGAGCATCACAAGCATCATGGGAGCATTAAGGCATCAAGGCTCAATTTATAATTTGTGGTCCTCAATAGCCAAGCGTCTTAACATTTTTTGCTGTGAATACCTTTGAAGTTTCTGCTCATAGCAAAACATTGAAATTTTATCCACTTGAGGTAATTTCCTGATTTCTGAAGAATGTCTTTGGGATTCATATAGTGATAGCATTGTATCTAGAACAATTTGTGTAATAAGAGCACTTGAGGGGCCAAGGAGATGGCTCAGTGGAATAGGCGCTTCCCTGGCAAGCGCAAGGACCTGAGTTCAATCCCTGGTTCCACCAAAAAAAAAAAAATATTTAAAAAAAAATAAGAGCACTTGAACATTTATTCTGAATTTGAATTTTTTATGTCTTCCATGTTTTTCATCAATATTTTAGAGTTTTCATTAGTTATTACATTTTTCTGTATATTTTTGGTAGCTCTTGTAAATGAAATACCTTTCTTGATCTCTCCTCCCTTTCTCTCTCTGCTACAAGACTTGCATTTCCTATTCTGTAATTTTATTACATTTGTTTATCCTCTTTGAGAGGAGTTTTTTTTAAAATTCATTTTAATGAGAAAAAAATAGCAATGAAAGTTTCAAAAATGTGTGGAGTCTTGAGAAGTTTCTATATAAAAGATCATGTCATTTGCAAACATTTAACAACTTTACTTGTCCCTTGCTCCACTGGATGTCATTTTCTTCGCCTGATTACCCTGATTAGCACTTCCACTACAAGGCTGAATAAAACTTATAGAGGTGGACATCTATGTCTTATTTTAAATCTTGAGAGATCACTCACAGCTTCTCCCTACTCAATATGCTAGCTGTGGGCTTTAAGATCTAGTACAGTTAATCCGTTCAAATTTTTATCATAAAGGGATGATGAATTTATTAAATGTCTTTTCTGCATTCGTTGAGATTATATGGCTTTATCATTTGTTGATGTGATATACCACATTTATTGATTTGCTTATGTTGAACCATCCTTTCATTCCTGGGATAAATCCTACTTAATCATAAAAAATAATTTTTGTAAGGTGCTGTTATGTCTGACTTGCTAGAATTTCACTGAGGGCTTTTTCTGTTTATCAAGGATACTGGCCTTGATAATTGTCTGATGTTTGTGTGTCTGCCTAAGCAGGTGCTTTAATCTGCTATCTGGCCAGTCCTATGACTTTCAATGACCTGTAAATTGCCAAAAATAAAGTAATAATAAAACTTTTCACCCTTAATTTTTGATGTTGGATATTTTTGTCTCAGCAATGAGAAAAAAATAAGACAATAGACTAAGCCAAAAGTAATAGGGCAAATTGTATTATATAAGTGTATATAACCACAAATTATATATATTCAATACCACCACTAAAATATTTAAAAAATTTCTGTCCTTAGAGGACAGAAACAGACATCATATTTGGTTCTGTTTAATGCTTTACATGATGAAAGCATGAAACAAAAACAGTGGACAGCCTTGTTTGGTGTTTCTGCACTTTTTAAATATCAGGATTGGCTCATGCTTGTAATCCCAGAACTTAGGAGGCTGAGGCACAAGGACTGGATGAGTTTGAGACCAGCCTGAATTACACATCAAGACCCTGTCTCAAAAGTCAAAAAAAATCAGGGCAATGCTGGCAATGCTTTTTATTTTGAGACAGTCTTCCTGAGTACTTCAGGATGCTCTTGAACTATGCATCCCAAACTGGCCTCAAATTTATCATAATCCTCATGTGTTAGCCTCTCCAGTGCTGAGATTACACATATGTGCCTCTATGCCCGACTCTAGTACTGGGCTTATAGAATTAACTTGGAAGAATTCGCTCCTCTTCCATTTCTTTAAAATTTAATAATTGATAGTAGTTCTCCAAATGTTGGTAGAGTGAGCATAGTGGCACATATCTATAATCCCAGCACTCTCAGAAGACGAAAGCAAAAGGATTCCAAATTCAAGCCCTGCCTGGATAACTAAGACCCTATCTTAAAAATAGGTAAAAAGGACTAGTAAACTGTGAACCTCCAAAGTTCAGTACTCAGTACTGAGAGGAGGTGAAAGCCAAGAGTGAAACCCATCTAGTTCTGAGTTTTTCTCTAATGGGAGAATTTTTCTTATCTCTGACCCAATTTCTCTCCATATACATATGTACTTTGTTCTGGTTTTCTTTCTCTTCCATGATTGAGGTGCATGTTTCCAGGAATTTTCTCATTTCATCTAGGTTATTAAACATGAATAGAGCTGGGCGTGGTGGCGCATGCCTGTAATCCCAGCACTCGGGAGGCTGAGGCAGGAGGATTGGTGTGAGTTCGAGACCAGCCTGAGCTACAAAGTGAGCTTAAGGCCAGCCTGAACTGCATAGTGAGACCCTGTCTCAAAAAGACAAAAAAAAAAAAAAAAACAAAAAAAACAACAACAAAAAAAAACCATGAATAGTTCATAACAATTTCTAATGATCCTTTGTATTTTTGTGATGTTAACTGCAATTTCTTTATTCTACCTTTGAGAGGTATTTACTCCTTAAATATTTTATTTTAGAAAAACTGCTCTTTATTTAACTGATCTCGTATTCATTTCATTCTCTACTTCATTTACTTCTGCCATTTATTACTACTGTTTGAGTTTGTTCATGTTTATGCAGTTCTTTGAAGTACAGCTACATGTTGTTTAAAATTACTTTTAAATGTATAAACTGCTATACACTCTCTTAATGCTTCTTTGCTATATCCCATTGGTTTTGGTATAGTATAATTTCTGTTTCATACAAAAAATTAATTTCTTCTTTCTTTGGTTTGGAGCACACTGTTTAGTTTCCATGCCTTTTTTTTTTTTTTTTGGCAGTACCGAGTATTGAACTCAAGACCTTGCACTTGCCAAGCAAGCACTTATTCTACTGAGTTATGTCCCTGGCTCCTCCATGCATCTGTATAGTTTGCAAATGTTTCTTCTATTGATTTCTAGACTCATTTCACTGTGGTTGGCAAGATTAAATTAAAAAAAAAATTTTTTTTTTGTTACTGTCTTTTTGTGACAGGGTTTCAGACTGTGCAGTTCAGGCTGGCTTTCAAATCTTTGTAGTCCAGGCTGGCTACAACTCACAGCAACCCTCCTGCATCAGCCCCGAGTGCTAGGATTACAGGTATGTGCCATCATGCCCGGTCTAAAATTTGTTTTGTGTCCTATCATAAAGATCTATCTTGGAGACCGTACACTGATCAGAAATTTTTTAAAAGTGCTACAGCTATTGAACGCAAAATTCTACAGACGTTACATTCTTACGTCTTAGATAGTTGTAAGATAGTCTTACAACTGAACTATATTCTTTGACTTTTTTTTTTTTTTATGTATTTAGTACAGGGTCTACAGGTTCTCAGTACAGATCGGACTTGTAGTGATCCTCCTGTTTTCAGCATCCCAAGTGCTGGTATTACAGGTGCATGCTACCACACCCAGTCTCAAATACCATCTCACACGCAGCACACCGGGATCAAACCCCAGTCCCCATGTCTGCCTAAGTAGGTGCTTTAATCCCCCATCTGGCCAGTCCTATTTTTGATTTTCAATGTAAATTGCCAAAAATAAAGTAATAAAGTCCTCTACTACTAATGTATTGCTATTTCTCCTTTTTAAAATAAAATCAGGATATTTTGTGTACAACCAGTCAAAACATAGTATTTCTGTTCCCTCATTTACATATAGCAGGAACCCAATGAACTTCTTGATAGGCTGATTTCTAAATTTCTCCCTTTAGAACTATTAATTTTTTTATATTTTAGTGTTGGTATTGAATATATAATTTATGAATATATACAATTATAATTATATAATTTGTCCTATTACTTTTTTTTTTTTTTTTTTTTGAGGGAACTGGGGATTGAACTCAGGCCCTTACACTTGCCAGGGAAGCACTTATTCCACTGAGCCATCTCCACAGCCCCCTTGTCCTATTACTTTTGATTTAGTCTACTGTCTTATTTTTGTCTCAGCAATGAGACAGCTGAGACAAAAATAACACCAAAAATTAAAGGTTTGCATAGGTTTCAGTCCTTAATAAGCTGGCTTCCAGATGAAGTAGTATAGCAGACAAGCATCAGAGGAGAAACAGTGGATAGAAAGCAGGAAAGCAAGAAAAACAGGTGACATTAGCAACTGCTTTCTTTTCTCTTTCAATATTCTATCTAGACTACTAGGATTAAGACAGTACCAAACCAATCAGTACGCTGATATAGTCATCACATGTTAATCCTAGTATTATACTCTAGATTCAGCTGCCTCTGAAAAAGCCTCACCTGTAACTGCATGGGGCTTTGTGGGGTCATCCAGACACAAACCATATATTTATTTTATTTAAGTATGTGACTGTTTTCCTCTGGATAATCATCATGGGGTATCTTTTTTTTTTCAGTTTTTCACTTTCTGCTCTTAGAGGTAAAGTGAGTTTCTTGTAAGCAGTATAGAGTTGAGTCTTTTGTTCATTTGTTTTAATTTATGGGGTTTGTCTTTTGGTTAGATAATTTAATCCATTTAAGGTAACAAACTTTCATACTGTCATTTTTTTGTTGTTGTTCTTTAGTTATCTTTCTCCCTCTTAGTGTTTCTTTGTAATTGTTTTCTTTAGTACGTAAGTCCTCCACTTAGGAACACATAACTTTAAAAGACATTAACAGATCTCATATTTGGTTTTATGCTTTACATGGTGAAAGTTTGCAATTCAAATGTTCATAAGCCAGGGAATTACTGATTTGTGTTGAAAATGTGTTAAGTATGAGACCCTTGCTGTGACCTCTGATCTCCTGCCTGGAATTATGGTGCAAAGCAAGAAGAGCAAGAGACAAAAGGGTACAGCAGGGATATGGGATGACCAGTTGCTCACAAGGGACAAAGGCACAAGGCACCCAGAATCTTGGTATTCAATGATGAAGAGATGCAGCTGGATATGTTAGACAAGTTCTGAAGTTGACAAGGCTTGTAATACAGGGGACAGAAACAGCCAATTTTAGGTTACAGTTAATGAGTAACCTGCTTTGTATCCAATTCTAGGAAGGAATTTTCCTCTGGAAGTACGCAGGCCTCAGTGGAGACACTATCTCACATCATGGACCTAGGGCATCACCCTTATCTAGCCATTGCCAACAGTGCTAGCCTATCATCAACTGCCTGTTTCATGAAGATACATGCACAGCCTCACCAAGATTAATTAAACAAAATGTAGGGAGTCACCTCTATACACCCGGCACTGCTCAGAAGCAAGCATAATGTTAGTTTTGTTTTGTGTTGCACAGGAAAGGTGAGAAAAGGCCTTTATTGACCCCAAGAACAGACAATCCAATGGAGATCCTCTGACCTGAGACAATGGGAGGCTGAGACTTTATGGACTTTTGCTGAGGGGAGACAGGGGGTTGACAGGCAGGTTTAGAGACACCTAAGGAGCTGATTGGGGGTTCCCTTGTGTGCCCAGGGAAAGTATCCAGGACTGGGGTGGAGAAGGTAGAGATCATTGGGAAGATAAGCTATTGTTATCAAGTTTCGCCATGTTGAATTTGTGTCAAGATAATTTAGCAGTTTGTACTAGGGCTGGAACCTATCAAATCACAGTTGGGTTTCAGAGAACACAACATGGCAGTCCTCCACATGTAAAAATTTGTTGGACCTAGGGCTGGCCAGATAGCTTTAGTTAGCTCAGCAGACTAAAGCACCTTCTTAGGCAGAGCACAGTGGCTGGGTTTGATCCCTGGCATGCCCTGCTAGCCTCACTCCTGAGGATACACTCAGAAGGTGATTGAGACCGAGTATGGTAGTGTGCACTTGTAATCCCAGAAATTGGTAGGCTGAACACAGGAGAATCACTATGAGTCCAGTCTACATAGTGAGACCCTGTAGAACTTGCACTATAAAAAACAAAACAGAATTTGTTGGACTTACACATGAATGACATTATTTTCTCCCAGAATGGAACTTGTTCCTAAGTCAGGGACTGTTTTCTTTTTTCAATGTCATTAACTTCTGCTCTGTGGTTCCTACAAGGCTCATTAAAAACCCACTTTCAGTTGCTACACTGAAATGGCTGCAACTTCACACTGATTAGAAAAACATCAGATACTAATAAAAATCTCAACTCCAATCCATGCCTTCATTTTTTATTTTTATACTTTTGTATTTATATATAAAATATTTAACATCACGGTAATTACTAGCATGATAGGTTGTTTTCTAATCTTCATGATGAAAGAATGGTTTATAATCATGTTCAAAATGTTGAAGTATTCTGAATTTGGATTCTCTTCTCTGGTGTTTCTTGTTCATCAGCATCTTTCTATTTAAAGAACTATTCAGCAATTTTTTAAAGATAAGTCTGGTGGTGGCAAATTCAATTTTTGGAATGTCTTTACTACAGATTTGCTTCTAAACAACAAAGAGTACATGCTGAGTATGGTACTCTTGGTTGGCAATTGTTTTCCCACCACACTTTTAAGACCTTTTCATGCTTCCTTCACCTGTAAAATTTCTGCTATGAGTTTAGGTTTTGTGTAATACCTCTAGTTTTTTTTGTTTTTTTTTTTTTTGCGGAACCAGGGTTTGAACTTAGGCCCTCACCGTTTGCCAGGGAAGCGATTATTCCACTGAGCCATCTCTCTGGATCTCTAGTATCTTATTTTTATAGCTTTCATAATTTTGCTTTTCGTTTTGAACACTTGATTAAAATATACCTTGGGGCAGGCTTGTGTGATGACCTTTACCTTCAAATATTTGGATATTTGTCTTCTTTCCTAGGCTAAGCCTTCTCTTGTTCAATACTTACTTTCCACCCCTTTAACATTCTCAAGCCCTTCTTAAAACACTAATATTTGCTATTTTAGTACTACCCTACAGTCCCTATAAGCTTTCATTCCCTCCACACACTGTATTTTCAAATAGCTTGGATTTGAACTGTCTTGTTCATTGTTGATATCTTGCACTACGTTTTTAATGATAGTGTACTTTTCCAGAATTAAAACAAAAACTGACATCAATCTGTCAGGTTTTTTTCACAGTCTGTTTTTTTTTTTTATGTTTCTGAGTTTCTTTGAAACAGCTCTTAGGGGCTGAGGGGATAGCTCAGTAGAATAAGTGCTTGCCTGAAAGCCTTTCAATACTTCTGAAAAAAAGATACCTGCTCCAACCTCAATTAGCTAAAGACTGTAACTGTAAGAATCTCACTCCAGTGAAAGGCATTCCTGGAATATAACACAGTTCTCCTACATTAATGTAAGCCATTACCTAGAGGGGTCCTTAAAGGAATACCAAGGTCCTACCTGGAGTCCTACATTTTTCTTCAGTATTCTCCTCCTCTGTTTGATGATAAATACAATCTATCAAGAAAAGTTATCTTAACCCCAGAGAATCTTAAATTCTATGAAAGGGTTTTTGATCATCCCACAGCCCAAGTTTCAAATTGTTTGTCTCATTTATTATTACTATTTTCATTCAGCATAGGGTCTACAGAGTAGATCTGAAGCATAGCAATTCTCCTGTGTTCAGCCTCCCAAGTACTGGGATTTCAGGTGCACAGCACCATTCCCAATCTCATTCACCATCTGTGTGCTCCAGGGGTGGGACCAGCACAGCATTCTGTACTCTGCCTAAGCAAGCATGTTAGTCCACTGAGCTATCTGGCTGGCCCCATCTCATTTAGTTATCATTTGTCTCATTTATTTAAACCTTCGCCTTCCACTCTTTTGGGAGATTGAAGACCTGATCAGTCCACGTAACGATGGGATAATATTAACCTGATAGGATTGAGATTTATCTCAATAAAATATACCAAAAGAAAACAGTGACATAGGAGAAGCTGTACTGCAGCATCATGAAACTCAGGTGAGCTCCAAATTTTCTGAACAAGGAGATTATGGAGCCACAGAAGAAAGAGATTGAAGTTCTATAGTGTGCCTGGGGAGAGTCACATGAAGAGAAAACTTTCTCTCAAGCTCTCACGGAGAGCAAACTGGTCAAGCATTGGCTGTGACTCATCCACATGGATGACACAGATGAAGGATCTACAGAATAATGTACAGGACTACAAGATAAACCCTGAAAAGACTTCACTGACCACATAAGAAATATAAAGTTCATGTGTTGGTACATAAGTCTTGATCTATCTAGGTCTTAACCATCCAGCAGAAAAGTAAAAAAACGAAGTATACATCACAGGGCCATAATATTAAGCTGAGCTGTAAATGGCTATAGTCGACAACTTCTTTAACAACTCACTATTGTTGTGGAATGCTGGACTGTGTTGGATTGTGGTGTCGAGTTCAAGCACCTAAGTTAGTTGAATGACAATGGAGTGCCCACCTTTGACAAGTGTAGACTAAGGAAGGGGTGTAGAAAGGAAGAATCATGATGTGTGTGTATAGACAGTACAGTTGGGATAGATAATGCTGTGCAACTACATAATCCTATGAGAGGCAAGATCTGCACTAATGGTGGTTGGACAGGATATTATGTCGACTTCTAGTACTATGGTCATCCACTAGGAAAATAATTATTGAATTTTTGGTATCATTCAGGTATAAATAAGCAGCTACACTCAATTTACTGATGAGACATCTGCTAAAATAATATCTGTAAATATATCATGTATGCACCTTGTATGATACCAAAACATTATGAAAAGTTTGCAATAATTAATTTAACAAATGTCTCAAGGTGTCTTGAAATTGTCTGATTGATATTTTATTGATATTTCAATAAAATAAAAAATAAAAACATAAATGAATAAAAGAAAACAGTGAATTTTTTTTTTTTTTGTTTAACCAGTCAATTTTCCGAGGAGCATGTATAGGGTATTAGTTTCTGATGCCTCATGTTGATCATTAGGTGAATTTATGTCTTCCTGAAAGTTCTTGACACAGTATGTTGGTCTTCACATACCCCAAGTTTGTTTTCTTTTGGTACTAATTAACACTCTTAGCATACATTTTTGTGGGAGTCTGTATTTGGCATGTTTTCAGTTTCAGCCAAACCATTGTTTGTTACAAATCTGCAATTGGTGAACTGTTAAAAATAAACTGAATGGCATAAAGGGGGAACTCCCCCCCTCCCCCTAAGCCTTTACCTACAACTGGAGAAGGCCCATATATCTCATGCAGCCACTGGCCTATGATCAGGAACCATGAGATCCTGGTTCTGGGGCTTACCTATATAGACCTACCCCAGGCTCCTATGCCAATTTGAACACCTAACTTCCTTTTCTACTTCTAAGCATAGTCAGTGTTTGTTGTCTGTGGCTGAAAGAACAGAATGGATAAATCCATTATTGGGCCACTAATTTCCTAGAACCCACAGCCTTCTGAGATCAGTAGAGTTCTATGGGCCACTTACTGCTATAGGTATACTCACAGCTCAAGATTGTGGCAACCTGTCACAGGTAATGTTGGTCAGAGTAATAATCTAAGTGGGGCTCAGGGCCATTGCGATTCTCCCACAGCAGAATTTGATCAGCCCAGCAGTAAAGGCTACAGACAAGTATTCTGTGCTTATTTCCTATCTGACCCTACCACTCATCACACCTGCAGCTGGGAGTCTCGCTCCACACTATTCTGCCCAGCTTGGGGATTGTTGGAAGCATTCTCTGGATCCCCAGGACTACTATAAAGCTGGGTTACCAGTATCTCATGGTTAGTGATCCTCAAATCTCAGATGGATTCTACTGAGTTACATTGAAATTTGCACTTACACAGCACAAAACCTCACATCCCTCTAAAGCATAGGTCTCTGCCTAGTGCCAGGACAGTTCCTAAGGCTCAAATCATGAACAGTGACCTAGAGACTGTGGTATCCAGCTTCTGGCAGGTCCCTCTGGGTTGGTACAGACAAAGTCCTGTACTTCACTTTCCTGTTCTGGATGAGTCCTTCATGCTACACCACTCAAGGCTGAGGAAATCCTTTGGCCACCAACCAGTATCAAGTCTAAAGGTTGTCTCTGGACAAGGGCTACAAAGAACAATGATGCTCTGCCTGGTCCTAGGTTTTAAGTCTGAGATCTGAATTGAATTCCCTCTCAGTACTCAGAGACTTGATAAGCACTATAATAAGTCTCTCCACATTATAGTGCTTATCATTATGGAAGGAGCAGAGAATATTTTGGGTTTTTTTTGAGACAAGGTCTTGCTGTATAGTTCAGGCTGCCCCTAAATATATAGCTCAGACTGGCCTCAAATGTGCAAATATCCTCCTTCTTCAGCTCTCAAGTACTGGGATTATAGGTTGGGAATGAGGATTATAAGCATGTGCCACCATGCCCAGCTGTTTTTAACTAATGCTAAAAGTAGGCAGTGTGATTTCTCAATTGTGAAGGTAGTCTGGTATTCAAACTTTCTATGGGAAGCCAGTGACTGGAGCCTCAACTACCATCTCTTACCATGTACCCTCTAAAGTGCTAAAGTTTTCAAACAGGCCTGCTCATGAAAGAACCCCTCAATAAGCAATACAGGAAAGAAATAGAATGTATGAAACAGATCCAAAGCAATATACATGAAATTAAAACCTCAATCACAAGCTGGCAAATCTGTTCAAGTGAAAGTGAAAGTAGACTCTCTGACCTTAAAGACACCATTGTAACTAGTGAAAAAGCAACGATCTCTTAAACACAACTAGGATGCAGGAAAAAATAATTCAACACCTGCAAGATGATGCAAAGATGAACAATGTGAGACTAATAGGCATCAGTGAGAAGGAAGGAGTCAATACAAATGATATAAAAATATGGGCAGAATAGCAGAAAACTTCCCAAATATGGGGCAACAATCTGACATTCAGTAACAGAAGCATATAGAACTCCAAACATCAACCCAGTTAAAACCACTCCCAGACAAAGATTTCAGAAATTCAGCACAGGAACAGTATTCTAAAAGCCACTAAAGAAACATCATATTTAACGGAAAACCCATCATGATGATGGGAGATTTCTCTTCACAAGCCATCAAGTCAAGAAGATCATGGAGCAAAGTACTTCAAATCTTACAAGAAAACAAATTCCAACCCAGACGATATACCTGCAAAACTGTCTTTCAAGTATAATGGAGAAGTAAAATACTTCCATGACAAGTTAGAACAACTAAAGAATTTCATGATGACAAAGCCAAGCCTACACTGCCTACTAAATGATGTACTAGACAGGGAGCAAAATGATCACAACCCCATGAACGAGAATGGAAAGAACACACCAAATAGGGCAAACAATTCAAACACAGGAGAATAAGAGGTATACAATAGTAGTCTTTCAGTTATTCTTTTGTGTATAGCAACAAAGTATTTCCATCAGCACACTCAACAAATAAGACTTCTCTTATACCCTATATATAGGTCATGACTCCATATGGGTCTGCAGGGGGGATTTCAAGGAAATAGCAGCTCAGTCCCGCAAGTGACACCTGGCCACCAGTAAGTGTCATGGTCATTATCCATGTCCACAACACGCTAGAACTTTGTGCGATATCCTATCCCCAAACCATCAGAAGTGATGGTCCTTTGTCATTCCAACATTTATCTTACATTTTATTCTTAGTACTTCATTATCATGAAAACTTTTTCTTAGTTCAATTGTTTTGAAACATTTTTAAATTAGTATTTAATTTTCTGAATATTGATTTATATCTTTGAATTACAATTTATCTAAGACATCGTATATCTTCTAGTAATATTCTTTAAAAAGTATATTTTCATTTTGTTGGCTTTATATTTCTTCTTTTATACATGCATACAAACATATAAAAGATTGGTAGTTTCACAGAAACCTTCACTGACCTTATAAGTAAGGGTTTATCTAATATATCTTATATAGTCCTGCATAACTATCACTTTGAGAGCTCTTTTGTTCATCCAGGCGCATATTGCAACTTCTCTTGCCTTTTTAATTATGTTATTTCCCAGATGCTATGTCTGGAGGTATTAAAACATTTCAAGTTTGTGTAACTAAAAAATATTTTACTTTTAATTTTCAAAAGTAGGTTTGCTGAGTATAAAATTCAAAGAGGACAGATTTTTTTTTTTTCTTTCAGTCCTTTAATCTAGTTTCTTACAGACTTGGTCCTTTTTCTTCCTAATGTTGAATAAGATGCTATTTAATTTTGTTCTTCCATAGCTAATATTTTTTATGTACCAATCGTTTTCTTTATAAGTTTTGGCCAGTATCTTTTTGTGTATCTTGGCATGATTTTATTTAAATTTCTTATGCAAAAGGCTCATTTTTCTTGGAAATATGGTATAAGTTGAACTGAATTCAGAAATTTTAAATCTTTAAATATTTACTTTGAGAATTCTAATATGAATGAATATAAAAAAAGGAACAGTCAATGCTTATAATTTTTGTTGTTACTCTGATTTTTTTTCCTTTCTTCAATTTCTTATAACTTCTTAGTTTTTTTTAAAGCAAAATTTTTATCTGGTAACCTGAAAAAATTTGCATATAGTATCATGTAATACAGCAGACATTGTTGGACTGCTATTACTTTAGTGAAATCTTGTATCATGTACAATGTTGTTTTCTTCTACCACTATTTTGTATTCTTTAAAAACAATAACAAGTACAAAAAAAAAAAAAAAAAAAAAAAAAAAAAAAAAAAAAAAAAAAAAAAAAAAAAAAAAAAAAAAAAACTGGTCTGCTCATCCAAGTATCCTGGCTTGTTTGAACATTTTTAGGAATTTTATGACACCTAGAGTATGCTAAACTTCCATAGGGCTTATCAGTATCAGGGAGAGGTCTACACTAAATCTGAGCTTGGTCCTTGTTAGCTGCCACTTCTATGATCAAGGTGTGTGACCTGCCATCTTTTGGCATTAGCTTCTCCCACCACTGCATGTTGAATTCACATTCTACAGAACATTGAAGGTCCATTCTCTGGCACCCTTCTTTCACTCTTCTCTCAAGGCTAAGCACACTTAAGGGATTACCCTGAATTTTCCTTTTTTTTTTTTTTTGGTGGAACCGGGGATTGAACTGAGGACCTTGCATTGCCAGGCAAGCACTTATTCTACTGAGCCATCTCCCTGGCCCCTGGGTTTTTCCTTCTGTGTTAGCTACTTCTACATTCATTTTCTCATACACAGCAGTATGGAAGAGAGGAACTGCTGGCACCAGCTCAACAGCTCAATGTCAGAATTCTTGGCTGGTCTCACTGACCTACCCAAACCTTATGGTGACAACTGCAACAGCTTTTATCATATAACCACATCCAAAAATGAAACCCTCTTCCCTTCCCTTCCCACTCCCCCTCCTTTATAGTTCACTGGTCAGATATTCTCAGCTTAAGGATCCACACTATACAGAAATTCAAGGTTCTACCAGCAAGCTAACATATGAATAGGCATGCAACACTACTTGCCATAGCATCTTCCTATCATTAGCCATGCAATCCTCAAGAGAATCCTGATGTATACAGGATTCCCTAAAATCATTGAAGTTCCAGGTTATATCCTTGGGAAGTACATAACTCCTACCCCCTAACTTCTGTACTCCTCTTATCCATCTAGATTGTAACATCCTTGAAATAATATACACACAGAACTTTTATCTCTAACACACACCTAAATGTGCAATCTCATTCCTTATCTTAGTGCTCACTGGCAATACTTGTAGGGAAAGTTCATTGAGCATTTTCCTCTGGCCCACTGTATAAATACGCTAATTTTGAAAACTATAGGTATAGGGTGAGCAAGATAGCTCAGTGGACTAAAGCACCTACTTGGGCAAGTTTAGGCAAGTGCAAGGACTGTGCTTAGATCCCTAGTACTACATGCTGTGCCAGCCCCACCTCCAGGAGGTGGTGAGCCAGCCAAAGTCCAGCCAGACTCCAGGCTAGCTAGCACATTCCTATTATCCCAGTGCTGGGGAGGCTAAAAGCAGGAGGCTCACCATAAGTCCAAGCTGCACAGTGAGACACAACCAAATATATTAAAAAACAAAACAAACAAAAAAACTTATAGGTACAGGGGCCAGGGAGATGGCTCGGTGGAATAAGTGCTTCCCTGGCAAGCACAAGGGCCTGAGTTCAATCCCTGGTTCCGCAAAAAGGAAAAAAAAAAAAAACTTTAGATGTAGCACTTCACATTTATGTATTCGCTAAAATCATGTTTTTTACAAAGCATCTACTCCTACTGTTGTCAATTTCTGCATGCAAAGGTAATGTGAGCTTTGCTGTATAACATGTCCTTCCTTTCACATGCAAGCCTAATTTTAATGACAGAACTTTTTAGGAAAGTAAACTTACATAATATGGCGGTCAGGATACTGATAGTAAAGGAGATGCTGTGCTTATGGGGTTGAGGGAACACAAACTGCACTTTTCACTGTCCTTTGTTGTGAATTTAAATTCATAGAATGTCTTAAATATCTCTAATTCTGTACTAGAACACTATGGATTGATTAATGCCTGTTAGGATAGGGGTTGGGGGAAGGGGCACAGCAACTAAAAATTAAATATATAAAACAAACACCCAAATAATAAAGGGCCAGATATAGAAATCATACAGTATTTATAACTTGCAGAAAACTTGGATTTTGGATATAAAAATACCAATCTTTATTCAAGTATTATTGTTATGGTTTATCTACTTGTCACCCCAAAACGTCATGCAATCAAGAGGCAGACTTCTAGAGTTTGAGATTAAACTCATGATCCAACGGCTTCATGAGTATACTATTCCCTGTATGGGGTGGACAGCCTGCATGAAATTTGAGACAGACTTCTCAGTTGCCATTGTTGCTGTCACTCCTCCGCCTTCCACCACCATGAACTGCACTCTGCCACCTGCCAGTCTGCCCTGGAGCCAGGTGTATGGACTGAAACCTCCAGTTAATTATGAGCTAAATAAACTTTTCCTTCCTTGTCAGGTATTTGTCCCAGGAATGGGAAGAGTAACTGAGACAGAATTTGGTACCACAAAAGTGCGGTCATTGCTGTGGCTAAACCTGACCATGTGGATTACAAGCTTTTGTGAATGGCTTATGGGAAGAGACAGGAAAGTTTCAAGGATGCTGCCTACAGGAGCAGCTTTGGCTGCTCTGTACGGGATTCCAGTCAGAGCTTAGACAACCAGACAGCTGATGGAAATCTAGCCCTCAAGACCAGGCTGGGGAGGTTTCACTTGTTTTAGCTTGGCAGGTTTGTCTGAATTTCGTGTCCAGAGACTGCCTGAGACTGAGATTAAGTATGGCTGATTAACCCTTCAAGTTACTTCAAAGCAGCCAACTACTGAGGCAGAAGCATGGCTGTTATTGGGGACTTTCAGCCAGATTTATGTTGATAATCAAGAGCAGAGTCCAGCAAGATGATTAAAAAATGTGAGTTTGGCCAGAAAGGAAGACAGTAAAGCTGTGGAATGCTAAGATAAAGCTTCTCTACTGCTGGGAAGGAACAAAAAAATGAAAAGGATGTCCTTAAGGACAACACAGGAGGCAGTAGGTCTCTCCCCTTTCCGGCCTCAAAATTGGAAAGGTCAGGAGCTTTGCCTTGAGGGGAAAGCTGTAGAGCCACATGTTCCAGAATGGCAGAGGCAGCCACAACAGGTTCCAGAATGGCTATGGCATGGATGTGTTCCTCTGAATCAGGGTCAAGAGTGCTCAGCAACCCAAATACTCAACCCCTACAGCCAAGAGAAGGAAGTGTGGCTACTGCTCCAGCTAGCAACTGACCTTGGTCTCATCCATGTGGTACTAGGTTTAGATACATGTACAATGAAAGAGTTCTGAGGTTAAGAAGGCTTCCACTTCAATTTCAGAAGGCCTAGGAGGCCAGACTGTATGCCCGAGAGGGCAGTGTATAAAGCTGGGAGAAGCCTATTCAGTGGAAACCCCAGAAGTCTGGAAAAGCCATAAACGTGGATCATCTATGGGAATCTGCAAAGACGGGGCAAAGCCAGCCTGAGAGGAGCCATGAGAGCTACAACCAGAAGTGCCATAGACGTAGAGCCACATGGAGCTCATACTTTACCACAGATTACTTCACAGGTTACACATGGTTAATATAACATATTATATATATTAACCATGTGTAACATACATACATGCTTGGTATCCTCTTGTGTGTACCTTTTGGAATGGTAATGTGTATCTTGCACCATTGAAGGTTTAAAGTAGTTAACTTCTCATCTGCACAAGGGCTCACAGCTAAGGATTTGCTTTTGATCTTGGAGACATGGGACTTGGATTTTTCAGCAATGCTAAAACTGTTGGGACTTTAGCAACTCTTAAGACATGAACCAAAATGTCTTCTGCATAAAGTGAAATGTAAGTCTCATACAGTGAAATGTAAGTCTTCAGGAGGTCCAGGGGTGGAATGTTATGGCTTGTGTACAGGTCTCCCCGCAAGGCCTCATGCAGTCAAGGGGCAGCTCCTGGAGTTTATTGTGGGTGAGGATGCTACACTTGCCATGGTTACAATGTAAGGAGGAATGAGAGGCTAGTGAGCTGTCTGAGCTGCTGCTAGGAAAGGTTGCTCTGCCATGTGACACTCTGTCGTGAAGCCAGCAAGAGGAGTATGGACTAAAACCTCCAGTAACTGTGATCTAAATAAACCTTTCCTTCCTTCATTTTGGGTGTTGGGTAATTGGCCCAGCAATGACAGAAGATAACTGGGATACCCTTCTTTGTTCCACTCATGTACAATGAATAGAGTTTTGTCATTCTACAGAGATCTTTGCAACTTTTTAAATATTTGACTTTTAAATAAATGTAGCATGTGAAATGTTTAAATTAAATACATCAACTGACCCTTGGGTTACTCACCCACACCCCCCCAGACTTAGCACTATTCTTATATGGCAAACGCTAGAACCGGGACACAAAATTCTGTTCACAAAATTGAAAGTTAGATAATGCTTGAGTTAACTTTAATACACATCTGTGAATGACAGTACAATCAAGAAACTACAAATGAAAATAAAGTAATTCAACACCTCTTTAAATATTAACTCTGTAAGAAGGAACAATTTTTGAAGCAGTAAGTTTTAAAGCACGTATTTATTTTTCAATAATGTACAAATCTAACAAATTATAATTTGACTATTCTAGTAACCATTCATTTAATGACTAGAAAAGACTTGCATACATTAAAAAGACTCAATCACAGGGTAACAAATGAAAAATTATCAATTCCACACAATATAACACTACCTGAAAAACTACTGTATTCAAGGTGACAAATTCGTAGTGATTTCATAAGGTAACTACAAACATACTGAAGAGCAAAATATTTCAGTACTTTGACTAAATGTTTTCTTCAGGGCATAATATAGAAAAACTAGTCTCTAAGTCATACATGGAGAAGAAAACAGAAAAAAAAAAAAAAATCTTTTCTAAAAGCCTCCCATACATGGGGGGCTGTCTTTTTCAGACAGGATCTTGATATGTAACTGAGGATGATCCTCCTCCCACAGCCTCCAGGGTGCATGGATAACAGATGTGTGCCAGCATGCTAGGCTATGCAAATTAAGCACATTTCAAGAGCCTCAAATCTCATTAGCTGTCACTAATTTTGACACCATGCTGATTATGTCACTAATGCAAATACTGCTATCTTTAGCAGTCCTGCAATGTTTTTATTTATAAGAAAACCTGCAGAAAGAACTCTGCTTACACCACAGCAAGGTTGCAAGGAAACAGGGTACCGTGGAATAATAAGGCCCTAAGAAAGGCAGCAGGTCGTATAGTTACCTCCTTGTGGGCAAAATCCCTGCCCTAAAACTATGCAACCTACTACCTCTTCCTAGGAACCCATTTTAGTCTTCCTGGTCTTCTACTTGGCAGATGCACTTCAAAATATTCTGTTAAATTAGGCCATATTTCAGTTTTGCTTCAAATTCAATCAATTAGAATTCTTTCAAAAAGTTATTAGCCATAAGACCATGGCAAAGCTTCAAAAGTATTTCCTTAAAAACAAATCTCGAGTTATAAAGGAACAAGAAAGTAATTTGGTTAATCAGAGGATGCAAACCACGAAAATAATTTCAGCCCACCAGCTATTGTTGGAGATAAATTTTTAAGACATTTAGTTACAAAAATTCAAAAACGAGATCCCATAAAATCTCCAGCCTCTTGATAAAACTGGAAGATGAGCTAAAATTGCATGTAAATCCTGCTTGTCACTTATCAATGAACAAATTAAACTTACTGTCTGGCCCATTATGTCAAGTGTTTCCAATTTATATCCAGCTGTTCTTTGGCACCTTAAAATATTTCAAATTTCCATCCTTTAGTTATATTAAACAAAACAAAATTCTGATCACTATTAAAAACAAGCTTTTAGAGCCTATTACACTCCCCATAAAGGTCTAGTGTATATTTTTATAAAATGTTAAAGTTTCTCAAAATTGATTCTTCTCACTCTGCTTTGCTAGTAAGTGGCCCTTGTGTCATAAGTTTCTAAGTTGAGAGTAGGTAATAACCATGATGAAGAAATATGTTCAGAAATGGTGGGTTATACATACTGCCAAATTATTTCTTTTTTTTTTTTTTTGGCAGAACCAGGGATAGAACTCAGGCCCTTGCCAGGGAAGCGCTTATTCCACTGAGCCATTTCCCCAGCCCCATACAGCCAAATTAACAAAAGATTAAGCCAAAGAATTTTGCAGTTTCTGCTACCATCACACCCAAAGATAACGAATGTCAGTTTTTTCCAGTGTTCACATGTTCAGCTTAGAACAAAGAATTCTCCATCTGTATGTCAAGGATAAAGTAAAAGAACAAATTTGCTCTAGGATATATAGCCTAGGCTGGGCCTATCCAAGGAAGAGGTTTTCTTTGGGATATTTTTTTCAATTAATAGTAGTTATACTGCATATTAGGAATCAAATTTGACTAAACAATGTAAGTAGTAGCAGTTCTTTCGATGAACTAATACAAATTACTAGTACAAGGAAGGGTTTTATGTTTCCTGTAAAATTTCTGCTGCCAATAGCACTACACTGATTTTGTGAGATATTAAAATTCAGTATAAATGGAAGTATCTAGGAAGAGGTAACTTTTCCTTTACTTCCACATTTTGCCTTTTTTCTCTTACATCCCAAAACACGTAACTTAAACTGGAAGCTTTCTGTCTTCTTTGGCTCTAGTGTCTGTCTGGTTTGAGCACTAAAAGAAAGCTGAAACATGAGCCTTCTTGGGTGCTAAATTTAAGCAGATTTGTCTCATATTTAAAAAGGACAGACCATGGACTTCATCTCAGTTTCAGGTGATCCCCCTTTGTGAATGAACCATCACTTCAAGTTTTATCAACTTAAGTGAGCAAATAAAGCCCACAGCCTGCCTCTCCTGTCCCTGGCTGGCAAGTAAAGCCTGCCCGTATCTACAAATCAATAAAACAGTGCTGCCAGTATTCTCCCAAGCATCCAAAACTATGGCTGGAATAATCAGATGGACTACAGTTTAGCGGAAATAGTGACCTTCCAGTATCTTTACTACCCATTATGTTATCATCAATGTGTGTCACCAGAATATATGGCAGTGAACCAGCTAATAATTCCAGAAGGGCTAGGTCATTTCTCCACTCTTGAAACTTTTGCTTTATTTTCAAATTTCCACATGTGAAAATCTAAATTTTTAGTTTCGATTGCATTTTACTTGGAGAAAATTAACAACCGATAACCATATATACACAAAAAGTTACAATTAATTCATCTGAATTTTAAATATCACCTACATAAATCAAAATAATGCAGCAAGTCTACTCCTCAGGGAAGGCAATAGATTGTATAGTTATCTCCTGAACAGGGTAAAATCACTACCCCACAACTATACAATCTACTACCTCACTCTGACAGAGCAATCTTTTCTTCTGGAATGGAGAAAATCTCTCAAAAGAAAATTTGAAGAAACCAAATTTCAACACAAAACCATCACTATAAATTTAAAAAGCACACAAAAAAGACAATAAGCAAAAAGTAGCCTTACTCGCATTTAGTGCACCTTAAGATTTTGTGATTATAAGCAAATGACTTTTAAAACAAGACATCTTAAACACCGTAGTTACTGTCTTTCCAAATGGCCATGCTGATGTAGGCTTTTCCATCACCTTAGGAAAGACAGTAGATTGTATAGTTATCTCCCAGTGGTGGGTGTGACCCTAAAACTATACAACCTACTACCTCATCCCACAGTGAAGACAACTTCGAGGATGAATGCTAAAAAGGCCTCCTCAGCAATCCTGGTTTCCTGAGGAATGAAAAAGAAAAAAGTATCAGAACACTTTCATTTCTTAACCTCACCATGAGTTTTGAGCATTTTGCTACATTTATGAACTAGTTCAGTGTTTTCATTTCTTATAGTTTGTTAATATTAATTAAAAGGTTTATCAGAACTCACTTCTAATATTTACTGGATTCAAATCATCTTGTAAGGACCAGCATAATGTCTGTCAAGCACAAGATCCTAAATTCAGTTCCAGGAGAAAAAATACTTGTGCTACAAATTAAGCACCTCTAAGCCAAAGCTCCACATTTCTAGAGTTCTAGCACAAAACTACTAAGTGGAAAATTTTACACTTGACTTCATTTGATGGGTAGCAGTAAAAAGACACAACTAAAACACCTTCAAGAATGTAAGCTTTACATAAAACAAATTGTATGTTTAAACTTGGATGCAGTTCCCAAGATACCTAGTATAAAATCCAAAAAGCTTCTAGTCCCAAGCAGTTCAGGTAAGATATTCAACTTTTGTTTTCTTAGATACTACAATGAAAATTCATTAAATCACTATCCTTCCTAGAGAAAATTATCATCCCTCCATGAGAAACAAAAAAAATTGAAATTATAAAGGAACATAAGATCCTTTAATGAAACCCCTTAGTGATTTGAAATCCTTAGTGATTTCAAACATAAACCCCTAATCATACATAATCCATAAGTAAAGGCACTATACACAAAATGACAGAAACAGTAGACACAAAGAAAAATTAATTTTAATGAAAGAAACCTACTCAAGTACCCACAGCAGCAGACTCTAAGGAGGTCCTATTGGCCAAAAAAAAAAAAAAGTGATCAGCTAGGGGCCGGGGAGATAACTCAGTAGAAAAACTATCAAGAGCCTGAGTTCAATCCCTGGTGCCACACACAAAAAGTGATCAGCTACATGACTCATGGTATCTTTCCCTCATGTTAGAAGAGTGAGGCGGGGGGCGGTGTTACCTGTTTAACATACTGGCATAGTAGTCTCTGAAATATGCAACATGGCCAGTGTAGTTTTACAATCAAAAATCTTAGCTCCTCACTCAATCTATATCACATTCTATCACTCTTCAGTTTCTTACTAAAAGACAGCTACCAGCCAGATTTAAGACATCCGTAAATAATGAAGAAAAATTACCCTTTTCTTTCCAGCAAATAGTGCTGAGACAATACATATCCACACACAAAACGATCCCCTACACTCCACACACCATAGATAAAAGTAACGTAAATAATCAAAGGCAAAGGATTTTAATAGATACTTAAAAAGAAGATATGACTCAAACACAAAGCCAGTAAGTACAAGAAGGAACTAAACAGGAAAATGCACTCCAAAAACACCACCACTAGTATTGCTAATAATAAAAAGTAATAAATGGTAGTAAGAATGTGTAGAAATTGGAATTCTACTAACTGCTACAAACAACTGTGAAATGGTACAGCTGCTTTGCATAACAGTTCGTCACCAAATGTGGCAAAAGAAATACATATCTGGTCTTTATCTCCAGCTGCAGTTCCTGTAATACAGCTAAAAATTTCACCACCTCTCAAATGAAGTGTTTTTTTTTTTTTTTTTAACACCAACAAGACAACTGATTACTGTGGATATGCCTGCACAGCTTCAAAATGGGGGCTGGTCACCAAAAGCATCAAGGCATGAGTTGAGAAATGGAACTTCTAGCCTTACCTCTCAAACTCTGTAGACAAGGAAAAGCTGGAAGGCCAATCATCAATAGTCAGTGATGCAATCAATCATGCCTATGTAATGAAACCTCCATAAAACCCATATATGACACTGTTCAAGTTAAGAAATCTTTGACAAATACATCTTCACGTGAAGAGGATGACAGCCTCAACTCCACAGGGACAGAACTCTTGTGCTCAGCATCTTTCTGAACCTCACTTTCAGTTATCTGTTCCCTTTACGATAAGCTAACAGTACATGAAAGGTATTTCAGAGTTCTGTGAACCATCCATCCTAACAAATAATTAAAGCCCAAGAAGACAGCTGAGTGAAGCTACTGATAGGTTACAAGTTCGAGTGGTACCCTAAAGAAAGAAATTGGCAGTGACTGTGGAGTTCAATCCCTGACCTGCAGGCTCTGCCTCCAGGGCACACTGAGACTGTGATTGAAGACAGAGCTGCACGCCTGTAATCCCAGCACTGAAGAGGCTCAAGACAGGAGGATCACTGAGGCCAAGCTGCATACTGAGACCAAGCACCAAATACATTTAAAAAAAAGAAAAAAGAAGAAAAAAACCATTTCAGTTAAGCCTGCCAGAATAAGGGCACTAGCTTTGGAGTTTAGCAACCATTTAATAGCTATGTTCTTAGGACAAGATAAATTCTCTGACTTCTAAGTTAAATGGAAAGAAGTATTTATGAAAGGACTTAATGGCTTAGAAGTACTCATCAAAGAACTGTTCTTGCTAATTTAGGGAAACTATCATAAGTATAAAAAATACTTTCAAAACATGCTGAGTTGTAAACAGCAGAAAAAGAGCCTCTCCAAGGTTTGGGATGTAGAGGGAAGCAGGTCCCCTGGACCCAGGCAACATTTAAAGTGAGAGCTAGGGGGCCGGAGAGATGGCTCAGTGGAATAAGCACTTCCCTGGCAAGCGCAATGGCCTGAGTTCAATCCCCGGTTCTGCCAAAAATAAAAATAAAAAATAAAAAAATAAAGTGAGAGCTAAAGTCCACAGGGACAGAAAAGAAACCAATGAAGGAGGTGTTGGACATTGCCTTTTCCCTCAACTGGACTCACTGCATGGGAGCAGTGCAAACCTTTGGACATACAGTGACTGTTGTGCACAGAACTGCCTGGTGGGTGGTGTGGATTTGGCCATCCCTTGGGAGAGATTGACCAGAAGGTACAGTGACTGTTGCAGACTGAACAAGCCTAGTTCCAGTCTTAGAGCCAGAAACCAGCTTGATCTTCAAAAAGAATAGAAGTTTTTTAACTTCTATTCTGAGATTATCTACTACCCTACCATAAAGCTACTGCTGGCCTACTAGGCTAAATCAACTATTGGACTCTGCTCACACACCATGTACCCATGACAAGAGAAACAAACTGAAGTCAACAATTATTTTTTCTCTTTAGCAAAAATGACATAATTCTTCTAACCATTTCATATTAAGTAGCAGCAATATAAACTCAACCCACCATAAACAATTTACAAGCATCAAACCAGGAAAAAAAAAGCAAGTCACTTAAGATGTGACCCCAGAAGGCAATAAGGTGGGTCAAACAAAAAGCTACCTACTTGGTCTCTCTGAAGTGGTAATAATGAAGCAAATGAATAAAGTGCTAGGGAAATTAAAAAAAAAAAATACAGGATCTTAGAAAAATCGTACAAACCATGAATGTCCAACACAAGAAAAAAGGTAATGTATAAAAGATTCAAATAAATAACTCAGAGAATTAAAAATTCCTTGCAAATATTCACAGCAGAATAAATCAATGTGAGGAAGGAATCTCAGATATAGAAGACACACTTGTGGTAAGCAATGATGAAAGAAGAGATTTTGGAAAAATAGCAAAGGACCAAAAGAAATCAATCCTGCAGAGGCTAGCTGATGCAAAGAGTAAGTAACACCATGTTCACAGATACCATAGCATAAAACTTTCCTGGCTAGGAAAATGATTTTAACATGTAGTTAAGTGAAGTTTATAGAACTCCAAATTAAGACTTTAAAAAACCTACAGCAAGGCATATATTAATCAAGATTCCAGAAATTCCATACAACAGAAAAGCTGTTAGAGAAAACAAACACCTATAAAAGAAAACCCAACAGAATCACAGATGACTTCTCAATACAAATGCTCAAGTCAAGGAGACCCTGAAGTACATAAGCCTCCAGAGAAAACCTTTACCTAGACTAATGTATCCCACAAAACTATCTTTCAAAGTTGCGGGGGAAACAAGATGCTTCCATGACAAACAACACCTGAGGAAATTTATTAAAGCCAAACCAGCACTCCAAAATGTTTTGAAGCCATTCTACAGAGTTAACAAAGTCAACACCATGAACCCCAACAAAATAAATCCATCAGGCAAGGCAAACAGATGGGAAAAAAGCAAGTCAACAACAGGGCAAAACAAAACATGACAAGACAAGCCATTATTTATCTGTTATAACTATCAATGTCTTTTAAATAAACATAAATTTATTTAATGCTTAATTTATTCGCTTGCCATAAGTTTTTGTTTCTTTTGGGATATCTTTTTCTTCTGTGCAACTTCCTCCTCTAGTTTAGGAACAATTTGTTCCTTTTCAGTAAAAATCATTTCAATATGGCAAGGGGAGCTCATGTATAGATTAATCCGGCCATGAGCTCTATATAAAAGTTACCAGCGCATCTTCAGTTACCTGGGTATGTTCAACAACCACATAATATACATCTACAACCTTAAGCTCAACATTACTCTCTGCATTTTTAAGCATGTGCAGCAAAAATTCAGCACTTTTTGGGCCACTGACTGTTTGGCCTAGGAATGGTACACACTGCTTTGTTAATGTGACACCCTCTAGATACTTGGTGGCCTTTCCGATATTCATACCCTTGATGGCCTGGGCAGTTTCACACATATTCTTAAAGTGAACCAGAAGATTTGAGCCTCTTGATTTGCATGATTTTGTGGGATTTTCTGGGTTGAGAGATTAAAGAACCATTTTCACAGGTCATCTCAGGCCACTCACAGGAAAAGCAATGACCAATGTTAATGGTCTCAATTCACCAATCAAAAGAAACAGAACCTGGCAGAATTGGTAAAGATTAAAAAAAAAAAAAAAAAAAAAAAAAAAAAAAAAAAAAAAAAAAAAAAAAAAAGCTGCATAAAGGAAACACATTTAGTTGAAAAAGACATTCAAAAGCTAAAAGTCAAAGATAGAAAACAATATTTCATGTGTCAGGAACCCAGAAAAAAAGCAGACAGTAGATTTCAAGATAACACTAAAAGAAACCAAAGAATGCTATTATATCCTTGTAAAAGGAATAATCTAAGAGGAAGAGGTATTCATAAACATATTCAATAAATACCAGGGTACCCAACTATGTAAATACAAATATTAATAAACACGAAAAAAATCAAACACTAACACATTGTTCTGTTTTTTGTATTTTGGGGACAGTCTACAGGGTATTCAGGGTCTCGCTACTCAACTGTACTCATGGTAATCTGCCTGTTTTCAGCCTCCCAAGAGCTGGGATTACAGGAACACACTACCACGCCCAGTCTCCAGTCTCAACTGCCGGCTCAGTGTGCCCTGGGCCAGCACGCAGGCCCGGGGATTGAACACCCAGCCCATGCACTTTCTTGCAGGCACTTTAATCTGCTGAACTATTTGGCTGGCCCAAACACTGATACATATTGTATTGGGGGATTTCAATACCCCAGTGTCACAAACAGATAAACTAAAAAAAAAAAGAAAATATTAAAACTAAATCTTCAGAAATGGACTTAAATGTCTACATTATGTTTCACCACACATCAGAATACATTCTCAGCTGCACATGTGATGTTCTCCAATACAGACCACATACTAGCTCCTAGAGCATGCTTAAATGGAAAGGAACTGAAATTACCCCATGCATATTATTACACCACAATGCAATGAAATTGGAAATCAAGGGCAAAACTACATAAACAAATCAAAATTAAGTAACACCTTGCTGAACAACCAATGGATCACAGATTAAAGAAAAAGTTAAGACAGTTTCTACAATGAAATTGTAATGCCAATAACTACATACAGAAACTTACAGTACAATGAAGTAAATTTATAGCAGTAAATACCCTAAGAAAACACAGTGAGTTCAAATGGACAACTTAATGTAGAATCTCAACATTTTTTTATAGAACCAAACTTCTATAAAAATAATGAGTGGATCAAGCCCAAAGCTCATACAAATAAAGATCAAAGAAATTATTTCAATGAAAGAATGAATAAATTAAAGAATTGGTTCTTTGAAAGATTAGAACACTGAACATATAATTAAAAACCTTCAGGGCCAGGGATGTAGCTCAGCTGC
>PVKA01000437.1:95966-137503 GCA_004027165.1 Ctenomys sociabilis
AAAAAAAAAAAAAAAAAAAAAAAAAAAAAAAAAAAAAAAAAAAAAAAAAAAAAAAAAAAAAAAAAAAAAAAAAAAAAAAAAAAAAAAAAAAAAAAAAAAAAAAAAAAAAAAAAAAAAAAAAAAAAAAAAAAAAAAAAAAAACCACACACACAGGCCCTAAGGACTCACTGTTCAATTCTAGCAAAAAATTTGGATAACACCTAATTCAAATTCTTCAATAAAATTGAATGGAACTCAATACTCCCAAATTCATTACTGCAAGCATTACTCTATACCAAAACCAGACAAGGACCCAACTCAGAAAGAGAACTGCCAATCTCTCTAAGTGAACACAGATGCAAATATCCTCAGCAAGATACTGGCAAACAGACTGCAGGAAATCATCAAGATTATAAACTATGACCAAATAGGATTCATCCCAGAGATGCAGGGATGATTCAACACAGGCAAATCAATAAATATAATACAGAGCTAAAACAAACAAATAAAAAAATCAAACAATCATCTCAACAGATGCAGAAAAAGCTTTTGACTAAGTTCAAAATCTATTCATGATAAAAACCCTACAGAAAACTAGAATAATGGTCTTTTTCTCAAACTGGTAAGAGCTATCCATGATGAACCAAAGCCAACATCACATTGGATGGTCAAAACCTGAAAGCTTTCACTGTAAAATCAGCAAGAAGGCAACAATGTTCATTGTCAGTTCAAGTTTAACAGAGCAACCAGAGAAATAAAAAATAAAGACGGAAAAAAGTTAATGTTAGTTGGGAATGACATGATACTTTATTCAAAAGACCCCAAAAGATCTCTTGGTTTAATAAGCAAATTCAGTTTAGTAGCAGGATACAAAGTCAATACCCAAAAATCAATAGCATCCCTGTACACAATCAACAAACTGACAGAGAAATTAGGGAAACATTCCCTTCAGAGGAGCATCAAAACAAAATGAAATATTTAATTTAATAAAAGTAAAGTATCTGCACTGAAAATCACAATACTCTGAAAAAGACTGAGGCTATCAGAAAATGGAAAGATATTCCTTGCTCATGGATATGAAGAACAGTGAAAACAGCCAAACTCCCAAAATTGTTACACATATTTAATGCAATCTCAATCAAAATACCATTAGCATACCTCACAGAACTAAAAAAATCACTCCTAAAATTCACTTGGAACCAGAATACATGCAAAAACAAGGCTCAGTAATAAAGTCAAGGCAGGGAATGTCACAATTCCTTACTAGAAATTATACAAAAAACTACTATGGTAAAAGTATAGTACTAGCAAAAAAAAAAAGAAACAAAAAAACCTCCCACCAAAACCAAAATAAAACAATTGAACATCAGACTTGTTAGAAGATACGGACACAGCTCCAAAAACACTCACCCACCTTAACTTTGACAAGAGCCAAACACATTCACTTGCAAGAAAGAGAAGTCTCTTCAATAAATGGTACTGGCAAAACTGGCTTTCTACATGCCAGACACTCAAACTAGACCATCATGCACAAAAACTAAAATCAAATTATTAATACAGAAACACTAAATCTACTGGAAGAGAGAATAGGCAGAACTCTTGAAGACAAAGTAGTACAGGAAAGATTTCATGAACAAAATCTTGATCACACAGACTCTTGATCACACAGACTATCACAAAAAATATCAACAACTAGGAACATCTTATTAAAAATATTTGCACAGCAAGAGAAACCACCAAGAGTGAAGAGACAACCCCAGTGTGGGGAAAAAATTTTTGCCTCAGCAAAGATTATTTAGAATATATGAAGACGTCAAAAACACCAGACCCCCAAATTAAAAGACCTAATTCAAAAAACGGAAAAAACGGACATCTGTAATAAATACACATCTCAGATGATGAAATAAGAACAGCAAATACATGAAAACATGTTCAACATCACTTGTTCACAAAATGTAAACCACAACAATGGTGAGAATGCATGACTTCTTATCAAAAAAACACTAAGAAATGCTGGTGAGGCTGAAGAAAAGCAAACCTTGTCCACTACTGGTGGGAGTGCAGACTTGTGTAACCACTATTAAAATCAGTGTGAAATTCCTCAAAAATCAGCACAGAGATACAAAATATACAAAACTAAAAAACTTTCAAAAAAAAATTACTCCCACAGGGCTGAGCATGGTGGTGCATGCCTATAATTCCAGTATTCTGGGAGGCTGAGGCAGGAAGATCTGGAATTCAAACCAAGCCTAGGCAACTTAGGGAGACCCTGCCTCAAAATTTAAAAAAGGGGGGGGGGGCGAGATGTACTTCAGTTGGAAGGTCCTTAATTTGATCCTTAGTACTGCCAAATAACAAAAATGGTAGTCAATACAAAACATATTTTCAGTGTTCTGCTGTAAATTTTACTGTAGCCACATTCATTATGCTACTCCTTTATACCTAAATAGATACAAATCTTCAATACAAATATTAGGGTGACACAGGATCCAGCTTGGTTGTCTTATTTGATTAGTCATCATTACACATACAATTTTCAACTCTACACTCAACTACTTTCCTATGGTTCTTCCCCTGGCTGAGCAAAATCACTCTATATGCATAATCCTTAAGCCAAGAAAAGGCAGTGTCTCCTTATTTAATCTAAATTCCACAGGTTACTATAATTACCTATCTCTAGTAGACAATTCATGACTATTAAAACAGCAAATTACCCTCTTAGTCACTAAACATTCATGCAACTGGCCAAATAAACACTGCAGTATAAGGTAAGTAGTTTATCGTAACTTCATGTTAAAAAACAAAACGACTTACAGTGGAAAAGGATGACTACATAGAACAAAATGTCCGGGAATTGTACCCATCATATCTGCCACTTTAAAACCCATTGTCTAAGACATATTTTAAGACATACCTATATTAACAAAAATAGTTCCTGTCAGGTATCTCAGAATACTCAAACCAAGTACTGGAAAGATCCCAAGAAATCCCCCATATGATTTCCTAACATCTGATGAGGCTATGGAGAGGCAAAAGATTTTTGCCAAGCACAATTTTGTGTTTTTTGTTTTTGAGACAAGATCTCACATGTATTCCAAGCTCGCCTTGAACTCACAACGTAGCCCCAGTGAGCCTCCAATGCAGTACTTCCTGCTTTAGCCTCCCAAATGCTGGAATTTTGTTTGTGCCACTGCACCCAGATTAGAACTAAAAATTTTGGAGGATTGAGTACCTACCTGTGAGACACCCACTAAAACTGCAACACCCATTCAGTAACCATTGCCTTATCAAAACTGAGTACTTGAAACTAGTAGCCAAAAATCTTATGTACTGTTAACTATAAAACACATCAAAGGGCTGACCAGACAGATAGCTCAGCAAATTGTAGCACCTTGCTTAGGCAGAGCACAGGGGCTAAGGTTCAATCCCCAGGGTGCCATGGTGCCCCACCTCCAGGGCACTCTGAAAAGTCAAACTGGGTGTGGTGGTGCACACCTTTAATCCCAGTGCTTGGGAGGCTAGAAACAGGAGACTCATTATGGGTCCAATCTGTATAGTGAGATCCTGTAAACCCTGTACTAACTGAAACATACAACCAAAAACCTCTAAAGAATAGCCCACACTGTGTCCAGTTCATGAATCCACTTTTAGGAGACTATACAATGCTTGCAACAAAATGACTAGCCTTCCTCTACTCTGGTCATGAGGTCCCAATGAAGCAATGTTGACATATTACTAAGGAATTCAGACTATTCTCATCCACATGTGGAAAAATTCCCAGATAATTAGTATTCTGGGATAGATAAGTTCTTTTACAATCCAAGTAAGTTTCTAGGGTTATTTAAAAAAAAAAAAAAAAAAAATCACATGATTAACGATCCTGGGTGGTATATATATTTCACAACACATAAAAACTTATGTGAAGAAAACACAGCACTAAATATAATAAGGCTGTTTCTAATGCTCTGAACAAGCCAGTGCTATAAGCAAAACATGTATAGGACTGTTTTTCAACCTCAAGACATAATATTTTGCAGGAACATATACTCATTAACACACTACTGGGGCCAAGGAGATAGCTCAGCAGCACAGTACCTGCCTGGCAAGCACAAGGTACAGAGTTCAATTCTCAGTACCAAAAACTAAACAAAGTAACCACTATTTTATGCATTCAATTACATTTCATCGTTTAAAAAAATTCTAATCATAATCCATTAAAATGATTCCATGACCCAATGTGCTAGTAATTCCAACTTTGTAGCTATTAAATATAAAGTTGACAATACTGCAGCATATTTTGGATTATACCTGTAACCCTTGCATTGAGAGGCTCAGTTTAAGAGGGCTGAACTTTTGAGCCTGGCATAGCAAGATCCTGTCTCAAAAAAAAAAATAAAAAGAATAAAAAGAATAAAATAAAATACAGGGCTGAGGATGTAGCCAATCTTCCCCAGGTACAAAATACTGTACATTAATCTCCATAGACCCCACAAAAAGTATATGGTATCTACGATGCTGTGCTTCAAGAAATGTCTAGTTTAAGGTTAAAAGGGGGAAAAAAGCCCTTAAAGAATAATACTTGACACCAATTTGCTTAATAACTAATCATTTCTCTTCTTTGTGTTAATTCAGTGATTTACAAACTTCTGAGAACTTCATTTGTGTGAGTGGTGTACAGCCTGTTCAAAATAAGTACCTCCTAGTTATCACTGCCTCTGCAACTATCCAAGAGGTGAATTTTTTCCCCACTCCAACTGTATCTGTGAAGTGACAAGTTTTAAAATGCCAGTCATAACTTTATTTAGATGTTATAACATTAGCATATTTTTTGAAAGTTTCAAATATTTTAAACAATTGCCGTAAGTCAAATATCGTCACTAAATTCAACTTTCAAATTGTTAAAATACATACATTCCGTGAGTACACTAACCACAGGAATGTCACACACACAAAAGAACATTAAATGATATTTCAATCTTAGCAACCTAAGTGTCAAGTAAAATTTCACAATGAAGTTTTTTTTTTTTTTTTTTAACGAACTCATTATGTGAAGATTTTAGCACTATTTCTAAGGTCCTTTTCCCGCGGACCTTCTCATAAATTAAAATTTTAAACCAAGAAGTTCCGTAAGAAAATATACACCATTACTTCTGCCACGGAACCTACTGTAAAAAGTTGAAAGAGCGCGGGGCACTACTGGCCAAGGACACAAAGGTTACCACGAGAATGCCAAAGGAAGTTTATTAGGCAGCCTCTGAAGAGGCACCCGGTTCTAGTACTTTGCAGTTAACCAGTCAAAAGACCAGCGCTGTTTCCGGTGATACCGAGCCGCAAACCTCCAACCCAGTCCCCCCAGGATACAATTTCCTCCGGTTTTCCTACTCCCCTCCCCCTCACCAAGGACGGCCGCCGAAGCGGACCTCCAGTCGCAGCAGCTGCTCCAAGAACTGGAGGGCGCACTTGGCCGAGCTGCACTGAGCAGGGGCAAGGAGCCAGACCCTGCTCTCCCGCCCTTACCGCCCTCGCCTTCCCAATCCGGCCCTCCCCCAGCACTTCCTACCTTCACTCCTTCATCCCAACCCCCAAGGCCAAGGTCTCCCCGGCCCACAAACCTGATAGCGGAAGTGACGTCATAGAGACCGTGGCAGCAATCGCGACCAATCACGCCACAGCAGGAGGCGGCACCGGCCAACTGGCTCGGGAGAGAAGGCGGAACTTCCGCCCGCCCCAAGTTTGATTGAAGCAGGGGGAGGGGCGGAGTAAGGAATGTGAAGAATGACCCCCCCTCCCCCGCGCCGTCGGTGTAGAGCTGGGCGGGAAGCGGAGGGGGCTGGGGAAAGGCCGCCAAAACCACGCGGCACCCCTCCCCCGCCTGCGTCCTGGGAGGCTTCAGCCTCCGCTACCCGCCCACCCTAAGGCAGGGTCCGCTGAGGGGGCCCAGCCATCCCACGGGTTCCAATCCGCAGGTCGCTCTACAACTCTTTAAGTCCTGCAGCCCTGTATCTAAAAGAAAATGGCGACGGGCCCGCACTCACCATCGCTCCCGCCGTACCCACCTCAGACTCGCAAGGGCCGATCCCGTCGCCGCCACCGCAGGCGCTGCTAAGACAGTCAGTTCCTCACGCCTCTTGCCGCCTTCCGCCGCGCGCGGAGAGAAGCGCAAGAAGACCCGGATGCAGGCGTGAGCGGGCGCCGCCGCGGCGGCTTAGGGTAAGGCAACGCGGGCGCCGTGAGACTGTGGTGGGGGCGGACGCCGCGGAAAGCGCGCGAACCTATTGGCGGGCTCTCTGATTGACGTACATGCTATCCTTTCGCCTTAGCAGAGGCCGGCTCATCCAGACTCCATTGGAAGGCGGCGGCTGAGCCCGCCCTGCTCTGGGCAGTTGAGGAGGCGGACCTGGCCCACCCATCCTGACAACTCTCCTCCTATTGGAGGACTAAGAGTGGCGGGGGTGGAGTCCTCTAGGCCCCGCCCTCGGGCGTGAAAGATAGGCCGCAGCCGGCAGGGCGGTAAGGCTGCTGTCCTGGTGTGGGAAGTTCAGAGCTTTTGCACCCCGCGGTAGATCCTCGGGGTCGGTTCTCAGCTTGGTTCGCTTCTACTTCAGCAGCCACTGAGGCCTCTCGGGCAAGCCCCGTGTCAGTGCCTTAGTTTTCCCCTCTGGCAAATAAAGTTATGCCCAACATCTTTTATCCCTTTTTTTTCATTCACGTTGAGAGGATTTATTTTATCTTCAAACGTACAAATGTTTTGCAAAGCTGTCCTTAATTTTTATTATTTTGAAACTTATTCATAGGCGGACTCCAGAAATCACTGAAGTCCCCTTTAAGGTCTCTGCTGGTTGTCAGATTCTATGGTTGTTGAACCTCGTTTGTCCCAGTTCACTATTTAGCTTCGTGGACAACAATTAAACAACAAAAAAGCAAATGAGGTCTCATCCATAACAGAACCAGAGAAAACAGCACTTTACATTTAGCAATACAAATACATTTATGACCTGGGATTGGTAGCTGCTACCCGGTAGCAGATTGGTACTCAGCTATCCTTTTAGCATTCATTTTAGTATATGGAATAAATAACAAATAAGAATTAGGAAGGTACAGTAATCTCAACTTCTTTGAAGTTTATTGTAGCCTGAAATGAACAATCGACTAAAAAGGAAAATGAGTTCAGTCTTAAAGGATGAGTAGGATTTAGGAAGAAAAATGTATTCATAGGTGAAAAAAATGTATTCACAAGAGAGAACAGGCCCGCTGAACCGAAGTGTAGGCTTTGTGCTATGGAGGGCAAGCTCCCGGAGCCAATGATTGTATTGTTCATGTCTATCCTAACCTCAGTGTAGAGGAGTATTAAGTGGAATATAATGACAATAGATACTAGGTGAAAAGAAAATACTAACAAATAAATCAGGATATTATTGAGAGTTAATAAATGTTATGTTCCTCAGTTATATAGCAGAGGCTGGTAGGTCAAGGTGTTGTAGGAGAAATTTATGATGGTAAGAGGGGCCCAGGAAATAGCTCAATGGCAAAAGTGCAAGGTCCTGCGTTGGATGCCCAGTACAAAAAAAAAAAAAAAAAAAAAATTGGGGGGCTGGGGAGATGGCTAAGTGGAATAAGCGCTTCCCTGGTAAGTGAAAAGGCCTGAGTTCAATCCCCAATTCCACCAAAAAAAAAAAAAAAGGAAAAAAAAAATATATATATATATGGTAAGAGGCCCAATAGCACCACAAGCCCTTCTGATACTTTAACATGTTCAGCAAATGTGTAAAAATACGTGTCTATTCCTTTTTTTTTTTTTTTTTTTTTTTTTTTTTTTTTTTTTATTCGTCTTTTAGAGACAGGGTCTCACTATGCAGTTCATGCTGGCCTTAAGCTCACTTTGTAGCTCAGGCTGGTCTTGAACTCATAACAATCCTCCTGCCTCAGCCTCCCGAGTGCTGTGGTTACAGGCATGCGCCACCACACCCGGCCTACTATTTTTAAAATTTTTTTTCCTCATATTCTGTAAGGACTTCAAGTTCAATACATTAATACTTGATGAAAATACCTGTCCCATGTTATACCTAAGATGCTTAATATTTAGACAGATAGTGAGGGTAAATGAACTGCAATGTTACTGGGTAATAATCAGCTTCTCTTCTGGAGGGTTAACAACCTAAGTTTGCAGATCAAAAATTGGAAAAAAGGAAGGGCTTCAAGGTCAGCCAACATTTTGGCCCTAGCCTTTCAAGGTCAGTGAAGATTCAGGACACAGGAGAACCTGAATTGTAACATTGTGCAACTCAGTTGTGCCCCAAATTTTCTGATCAAGGAGATTATGGAGCCATAGAGGAATGTGATAAGGAGAGTCACATGAAGAGAAAACTTTCTCTCAGGCTTTCACAGAGAACTAATTGGTCAAGCAATGGCCGTGACTCATCCACATGGCTGACACTGGCAAAGGATCTACAAAATGTGGTACAGGGTTACAGGATAAATCTTGAGGAGACTTGACTGACCTTATCAGACACAAAAGTTACATTTCTTGTTATATAGATCTTGCTTTATCTTGGTCTTAACCATCCAGCAGAAAAGTATAAAAACAAGGTATATGAAGTAAAGCCGTATCAATATGCTGAGCTGCAAAATGCTCTAGTCAACAAACTCTGTGGATAACCCACTACAATTGTGGACTGCTAGACTGTGTTGGAGTGTTTTGCTGAATTCAAGAACCTGTAATATTTAAATGCCAATAGAATACCCATCTCTGATAGGACTAAACAAAAAAAGGGGATACAAAAGAAGAACCATTATGTATTTCTATATACAGAATAGTTAGGATAGATATGCAGCTACTTTCACTTCATTCTGTGAGAAGAAAGATTTGTACTAACAGTGTTTGGACAGGATATCCTGTCTGCTTCTTGTACTGTGGATAACCAATAAGATAACAATGTAAAATGTATTAACTATTGAAAATGTCCTATTAATCAGTTTTGTAACTATCTCATTGAAATTTGTCTCTCAATAAAATAAAAATAACATGGTCAGCAGAAAGTTCTGGTACATTTGAAAAAGTACATATGCTATTATATTACCCTTTGCCTTTCTACCCACATTTCATTTTTCCACCCTTTAAGGCCCAAAGTGGAATATAATCCATATGAAAAGGATTAAGAGTTATAAAAGGAAAGTGAATTTTAAACCTTTGAAGTCAAAAAATAAATGATAAATGTGAAAAAATAGTTTTAGACTAGGCACGGTGGCACGTGCCTGTAATCCCAGCACTTGGGAGGCTGTAAACAGGAGGAACACTCTGAGTCTTTTCTACACAGTGAGACCCTGTACACCCTGTCCTAAATTTGAAAAAATAGCTTATAAAACGTTAATATAATGTCTAAATTAATTAGAATGTCTAGTAGTTAAAAGCTAAGATCTAGGACTAGACTGCTGAGATTGGATTCTGTTTGTCATCTTTCCAGCTCTACAACTGTTGAGCACTGGGAAAATTGAATATCTTTTTTCAGAGTCTTCTACAAAATGGGGATTTTAATAGTACTTCACTATAGAATTATTGAAAAGATTAAATGAATAAACATTGCAACTACTTAGAACAGTGCTAACATTATCCTTAATATATGAATTTCCTCCTAATTAAAATAAAGAAGTCCTATTAAAGTAAAAATGAAGGATGTGAACTGACAATTCATAAAAAAGATAAAAATGGCCAAGACATTTTTAAAAATGCTCACTCATTTGAAATCAGATGAATACACATTCTTAAAAAAACAATCTTTCTCAAGGCTATACTTTCAGGGATCATTTATATAGTGTTTCTAAAAAACAATCTCATCTCTTAGTTGATCAGTGGCATTGTAGAAGGAAACAGAAGGCAGGGTATATACATTTGTACTACTTTAAGGGACCATTTGGCAGCTGAAATCTGAAGCTACAAAAGTGTTTATCTGGGTTAGCATTCTATTACTATGGTGAAATGCCAGAAAAGTACATTTAAAAGGAGGGAGAGCTTATTTTGACTCACAGTTTCAGAGATTTCAGTGCATGGTTGGCTGGTTCCATTCCACTGTGAGGAAAGTGAGGGAAAACTGCATGGTGGAAGGGCTGACAGAGGGAAGCCGCTTACCTCTTGAAAGTCAGAAAATAGAGAAAGCAAAAGGGCCAGTAAAGAAGGAGCTGAGGGGCCAGAGAGATGGCTCAGTGGAATAAGTGCTTCCTTGGCAAGCGCAAGAGCATGAGTTCAATCCCTGGTTTTGCAAAAAAAAAAAAAAAAGGAGCTGAGGGTAGATAAAGTCCCTGATTTCACACCTTCACTTAGGCTCCACTTCTGTTTCCATCACCTCCCAGTATGCCATCATCTTATAATTTTATCGATGGATTAATCCAGTGATGAAGTTAGAGCCATCATGATCCAGTCTCCTGAAAGTGCATCCTCTGAACACAGGAGCCTTTAGGGGGACACTTTTTAACTAAAGTGTTACAATATTTTTAATCCAACAATTAACTTTTGCTAGGAATTTATGCTTAGAAAATAACAGAAATATCTGGGCAGAGTGGCACACATCTATAATCCCAGCTCTCAAGAGGCTGAGGTAGATAACCCAGACCAGCCTGGGTTATCTAAATGAGTTTAAGGCCAACCTGTACTATGTGATGAGACCCTGTCACAAAATAAATAAATAGAAAGAAAAAGTAATGAAAATGGATAAAGATTTCTCCACAGACTGTTGATCATTTATTTATAATCACTACAGATCACACCTGTTATGGCTTGTATCTAGTTGTCCCCCCAAAGCCTCATGTAGTCATGGGGCAGTTTTTGGAGTTTGTGACTGACTCATGATTCAATGCTGGGATTATGAGTATGAATGTCCTGGGGCAGATACTCTGCATTACAATGTAAGAAGGGGAGAGAGGCTAGCAAGCTGCCAGAGCTGCTACCTCTCCTTTGCTCTCTGCTCTTTGCAGCCACCAGGAATGGAAGCTGTATGCTATGTGCCCCTCTGTCTTGGAGCCATTCAAGAATGGACTGAAACCTCCAGTAACTGTGAGCTGAATAAACCTTTCCTTTCCTAATTTTGAGTGTAGGGTATTTATCCAAACAATGAGAGAATAATAACCAAGAGAACACCCATCTCTCAGTTCATCATAAAGTGATTCTATAAATTATGGTCCAAAAATACCTCATGCCACAAGAACTATACTAATAATGCATATCTGCATTTATTGACACAAGAGAAGTTATTAGAGTATATTGTTAAGATAAAAAGCACAAAAAATTGTATGAGCCATATATTTTTCATGGATACGTGTGTGTGTGTGTGTTTGTGTGTGTGTGTGTGTGTGTGTGTGTGTGTCTCACTGGAGTTCCAACCCAGTGGCTCAGACATGCTAGACAAGCCTGAATTACTGAATTACTCATAATCCTAATTGTTTTTGTATATTTCTAGATTCCTGGCAATATGTATTGATTTCATAGTCGGGGAAAAAAACATAAAAATAAAAGCTGTGCAAGAGACTTAATGGTTCTCTAATATCCATTGTCTTTTCTATAACAAACAGAAATCTGGCTCATAGCTCCCCTGAATGTAGCCACGTGACTAAGATCTGCTGGCGAGGTGGCAGAAGTGAGCTTCTGTGTTCTGCGTCCGAAGGAAAGACTTACCTCTCCACTTTTCCAGAAGGGAAAGGCTGTAAGAGTCAAGACAAAGAGAAAGTAGAAATCAGCTGAAGAAGCAACTGGCTGAAAAGGAGAGCAGATCCTATGTCCTAAGACTGGTATATCAGTCAGTGCTTCTAGAGAAACAAATTTATTGCAAGATATACAAATATGGAAGAATTTACAGGATTGGCCTGGAGTGGCTCCCAAGTGTTGAAGAGTGCAAATGTCTGTCTGTTGGTAATCTAAAAGATCCAGTTAAGGATCTGGACCTCACAGTAGTGTTTCATGTGAGTTTATACATTATTAGGAGGTCAAAGGGTCTGCCAATGAAGTCTGTAGGGTCTGCAGTGAGAGCCAGGAGGCAACATCTAAAGTGAAGGGGAAGACAGGAGCACCTCTAAAGAAACAGAAGTAAGTCTTCCTTCTTTGTTTTGCTTTTATATCATCCAGGCAACAAGTCTCCCTGGGAAGGGGGTATCTTCTGTCTTCAGTAAATCCTCTCAGCTATACCCAGAACTAAGCTGATCCAATATAGTTGTGTGTTTCTTATTCAAATTGACACGGGTAACTATCACAAGCAGAACAGTCTTGCAACTAGGTTCCTGGAGCAATCAAGCCCAATACCCTTGAGGCCTTGCCATCTTATGAGTCCATTCTACCCCCGATAGGCTGCTTTAAGTGCAACTGCATGCAGAAGCACCATAACATCCAGGATTTGGAGGCAGATTCATTTACATCAGTGGACACTGATCGGGATCATTCCCAAACTATCTGATGGTCTAGGGCTTATATGAAATAAACAAGCAGGAAGTACGGAGGCTGAATGGCCTGTCAGTTGGGGATTGGGTTATACTGTGTTCATCACTGTGACCAGCTATGCATCAGAGATTTCAGTGCATGGTCAGCTGGTTGCATTCCACTAAGAAAGTTCTTAGCCATTTTAAGAAACAGAAGCAAGCAGAACTGGAACGGTGACTATCAATTCTACATTCCTTGCAACCAACACAACTGAAGTAAAATATGTAACTTGTAGAAGCATTCTCTGACTTTCTTCCTGCCTCATTGCCCTTCCCCAGTTAAGAATTGGTACTCTAAGCTGGGCATGGTGGTGCACACCTGTAATCCCAGCACTTGGGAGGCTGAGGCAGAAGGATTGTTGTGAGTTCGAGACCAGCCTGAGCTACAAAGTGAGCTTAAGGCCAGCCTGAACTGCATAGTGAGACTCTGTCTCAAAAAGACAAAAAAAAAAAAAAAAAAAAAAAAAAAAAAAAAAAAAAAAAAAAAAGAGTTGGTACTCTGTTTATGTACCTGCTCCCCTCTGGCTCTATACTTATACATGATGTTAAGATAATCAATTTGCCTCTTGGTTTTCCTACTATTCATAGCTTGCCCTTATTCTTGGTTAGAATAGTGAATTGGATTTATCAACTCAATTGAGTCACAGGATGCCTACATATGGAGTTAAATGTTATTTCTTGTTATGTATGTGAGTATGTTTCCAGAAGAATTAGCATCTAAATTAGCCATGTGAGCTGAGGAAATGAATAACTCTCCTCAATGTAAGTGGGCCCCATGTAATCCACCAAGGGCCTGAATAGAAAAAAAAGGTAGAGGAAGAAGAAATTTCTTCAGTCTGCCTGTGTGAGCTATGGCCTGGATTATCTATGTCCTCAATCTTCCTGGTTCTTAGGCCCTTGCTCACAAAGGAATCTACTCCAGTGGCTTTTTTAACCCCCAGCCCTTCAAGCTACACCACCATTGCAAATAGCAGATAGTGAGAGTTCCTGGGCCTTCATAGTGAATGCATCATGAGTGCACATGAGCAGGTACATGGATAGATGCTTCTCAGCCTATGATGGAGCTTTGGCTTAGTAAATTCATGCTAAATCAAACCATTGTAACTTATACTGTCATAAATTAGGGCTGTCTGCACGTCTTATTATTTCATTTTTCTGGAGAATCCTGGATAACCTAGGTTTCTTGTAGCAGTTGGCTCAGGCCTTGACAAAGGGCTTAGTGGACTGTATGAACCACAAGGAGGACTGGCCAGCACCTTCCAAGACCACCTACTCCAACTGCTTATGACTCTAAGAGCCTCCCACTTTCTATGTCTGGAAATGCTCTCTTAGGAGTCACTGCAGAGAAAGGGAAAAGCCTCATAGACTCCAGGGATAGCCCTGACTCTCCTCTGTGAGCAGCCCTGGATTGGAGTGGAATTTGTTGTATTATCTATCTCAAATAGAGGCCTGAAAACTCATCATGGCCTAAAGCCTCATCTGGCTTATAGAAGTGTTTCATTACACCCCTGCAATATTTTAAATCTATTCTTAATTAGCTGACAGCATTTGAAGGAATCAAGATATTTAACATGAAAAAATCTGGATTTCTTGCTTTTTTTCAAAAAGAAAACAAGAATGTCTGGCTATATTCCAGTTTTCATACCAACATGACAGTATTTTCTTTATATGTGGTGTGGGCTCTGTTATATGTCACATTTGCTGCTAAGATTTCTTCATTTTTATTACAAAGCCTGGTCCACAAAGTCATCTAAGAATTGTATTCTCTGAATTCAAACCATATCTTCCACCACTTTGGTCTTGAGGCTTTGGTCCTCACTGTTAATTCTAGTACCTGAGCCACAGAGACAAATGGGTGATGCAATATTAGTCCTACAAGGACCCAAGTAAGGCCAACCAGAGTCCCTTTTTTCTTTTCCCTTTTTCATTTTGAAACAAAATGAACTTCCTTGAACTCATGAGAATTCTCTTAACTCAGTCTGTGACTTCAAGCATGTGCCACTGTCTTGGTTACTTTTTTCCTTTATCTGAAACAAAATACCCAGCACCAAGATTAAGAAAGAAAAGGTTTATGTAGCTCACAGTTTGTGGAGGTGTCATTCCATAGGCTGGCTGCAAGAGTGGCACAAGGCATAGGGCAACAGTTTATGACAGAGGAAAAGAGCAAAAGCAACAGGAGCAAAAGGGGACGAACATGAGGAAGCCTATTTTTCTTTCTTATATTGTATGCAGACTATCGATTTCTGGGTGGATATAGCACTCACACCCATACTCCAAACATTGGATGGTAGATCAATAAAAAAGAAGCCTGCCACATGACTGCCTGAGCCTTTGAGGTGGCATCTAGACACAAACCATAACATTCTGTCTAGGCCCCTCAAAGACTCATGCACATCCCTTTACGCAAAAGACATTTTAATTCATCTCTAAGAACTGCCAAAATCCTAATAGTTCAGCATTGCTTAAAGGTCCAAGTCCAAGTATGCTATGAAATCTAGTGCAAACTCTTAGTTGCAAGCCTCTGTACAAATGAAAAGTTAAACACTTTCAACATTCAGTGGCACAGATAAACATTACCATTCCCAAAGGTATAAATATGGGGACATAAAGGAATGGAACCAAAATAAGTCCAAAATCCAGCAGGGCAAACATTAAGTCTTGTAGTTCCACATATAGCACCTGAGGCAATCTGTGGCAAATTATGAGCTCCATGTGGCTCCACCTCTATGGCACTTCCAGTGGTTGTGGCTCCCATGGCTTCTCTCTTAGGCATGTTTTGCTTCCTCCTTGCAGTTTTCTTTAGACAATGTACATTCCTGACTTCTTCAAACTTCTGGGGTCTCCACTGCACCTTTGGTTTCATCCTCACAGTTTCACATACTGCCCTGTTGGGTTCAATGCCTGGCCTCTCAGGCCTTCTGAAATCTGGGTGGAAGGCTTTTTAACCCTAGATCTCCTGTATTCTGCATGGACCCAAAATCAGCACCATGTAAATGATGCCAAGGTCTGCTGCCAGCTGGAGCAGTAGCCAGGCTTTCTCTTTTATTTTTATGTTTATTTATTTATTTGGTACAGGGTCTCATTACACAGCTCAAACTTATAGTGATTCTCCTGTTCTCAGCTTCTCCAGTGCTGAGATTATAGGCGTGTACCACCACACTAGCCTGGCCTCATGGCTAGCTCAGCATGTCCAGGAGTGCAAGGGATCAAACCCTGGTCTTGGCACTTGCCTAAGTGGCATTTAGCCCTTTTCTTTATTGACTGTAGGGCTTGAGTGCCTGTACTGAGAAGAACTCTCAACTGCCATCCTGGAACCTGCCACAGAACGTTGTATTTTGCAGCGCTCTCAAAACGGTCTTTCATTTTAGCAGGTTTAAGGCTACAAAAGATGGAGACTTGCTGCTTCTGGTGATGCCCTCAGCCCATCCTTTTTCAGCAGTCTCAGCAGTGGCGATCTTCTCAGCTCTGTATTTGTAGTACACAGTTGTGCTGTAGCTTCCTTTCAAACTCACAAGGTTTGGCCTCTTTGTTCTTGATTCTCAACAAGAATCTGACTAAAGGCTTCCAACAGTAACTGAGCCACTGTCTCTACATTTGACTGCTTTGAAATTTCTTCTGCCAGATTTATTAGTCTGCTGTCCTTAATCTTAGTCTCAGGCAAAGTCTCTGGAAACATACAACATGCAGACAAACTTTGTCAAGCCATAACATGAATCACCTGGAGTCCAACAGCCAGCGCAGTCTTTCCTAGCAGAAACCTCCCAAGCCCTGTCTTTGTTAGTAGAATTTCTATCAGCCTTCTGGTCTTCTGAGCTCTGCCCAGAATCTCACATACGTAACAGCCTACAATGTTCTAGCTCTTTTCTTTCAGATCACATCTCTAAAATTTCTAAATTTTTCCTACAAGCCATTCCCAAAGGCCCTTGAACCACATAATGACCCCACTTCTCTGGTACAAAATTCTGCCTTGGTTATTTTTCTTTCATTGCTAAGACAAAATACTAGATGCCCAGAATTAAGGAAGGAAAGGTTTACCTAGCTTGTAGTTTGTGTAGGTTTCAGTCCATACTTGGCTGGCTCCAAATCAGAATGGTACATGGCATAGGGCTGCAGTTTATGGTGGCAAAAGCAAGCTTCTTTCCCTCCCTGATGCTGTACACTGACTGCCTGTCCCTGGGGGATGTAGCACTTGCACCCATAATCCCAGCCTTGGAACATGAATCAACCAAAAGCTCTAGAATCCCACCCCATGACTGCCTAAAGCCTTGAGGAGACATCTAAAAACAAACCATAACAGACACTATACTGGAGCAGAGTCCTTGTTAAGAATGCATTCAACACGAGATATAGGAAAAGATAGGGGGCCCTAATCCTTATCCCTCAAACTAATGATAAACCACAAGAGGATGATCTTCATAGAAAGGCACTGTGACAGAAGCCCAAGACGTCAGAGCCCAGTCCCACCTTGTTCAGTTGCCTAAGAACTCATCTCCTACACCATCTCTGGCCCAGGCACACTGCTACCTTAGCTTCCATTTCCAGCAACAAGGTATGTAAAAAAAAGTTTCTGTTAAAAATGAAGAAAAGGGGTCAGGGGGATAGCTCAGTAGAATAAGTGCTTGCCTGGCAAGTGAAAGGGCCTGAGTTTAAATTCCTGGTACTGCAAAAAAGAAGAAGAGGAAGAGGAAGAGGAAAAGAAGGAGGAGGAGGAGGAAGAGGAGAAGAAGAAGAAGAAAGAAAAGAAGAAGAGGAAGAGGAGGAAGAAGAAGAAGGAGAAAGAAGAAAGAAGAAGAGTTTTGGATGACCTACTAGCAGCAGAGCAAATAAAATTAAGGAAAAAAATCAAAATGAGGATTTAAAAAAAATGAAGTCTAGCAACTTTCAAATTGCAGCCAAAATAAAGTTATTGACATTTTGAGGCCAAAGCAGGACTTTTACAGGGTTCCCTGCTTGGCCCAAGCTCACTTCCCAAGGCAAGGGACACCTCAGTGGAGAAGCAGAGGAGGCAGAAGACCAGTCCTCAGGAAGCCTGGGGTCTTCCTCTGACTTTGGCAAGGAACTAGACAGAGTTCCGGCATCTCTGGGCCATCCCAGGACTCATGGCATGGCAGCAGTGGTGGCACTTGCCCAGACACTAGAAGGACCAGGCTAGTGATGCTTCTTCCTTTGGTGGACTCCTGCAAACAGGGCTTGAAGGTGGGCATCTGGAAAGACAATGCCCTGTGTGTGCTTCCCATACTGGCTCTGTGCCAGTGGGAAGTGTCCTAGGAACCTCAACTTGTGCCCACAGGGCACAGGAGTGTCCTTTTAAGAAAGACCCCCTGAGGGAGCTTGTCGGCTCTGGCTTACTCTGAGATAGGGAGGCCCAAAGCAGGCGGCCACTGCCGGTCATTTGTGCCTTATTCATGTGCCCTGATTCTTTGGGAGCAGTAATTTGGGCAGCTAAGATACTACATTCATTTATTTGCCTCTTCCCTTATACTTGGGGAGAGTAGGTGAGCAACAGAAGGATAAGCAGAGGTCCTAGGGTGAGACTTCTAAAAAAGCCGCTGCAAAGTAGCAGTGCCCTTGAGACAATTTTGGACTGCTGGCTTTGGCTTCCTCCTTCCCTGGCCCACAGATTGGGTGCCCATGACCTTGTGTGACAGCCCTCCCATGATCCTATGCCAGGAAGAAGAACACAGCAAGGCAGAAGGAAAACTGGGGACTCCTCACCCTTAGCCACCCAGCTCTGACTTTCTGCCTGGGGACATTTCATTAAGTAGAAATCAGGGCAGTCCCCTACTTCTGTGCATGAACTTCTGCAGCAACCAAAGGTTTATTGTTAGAATAGCCAAGTGAAAGAAACTACCTGAATAATAAGGACATGAAATCACGGATCCCCACCCAGAGTAACATTTCTAGAAGTCAAGCCTGCCCATGCTGAGTTGTTCATAGGCAGCAAAGCCTTGCCCCGTGTGTTGCACCTGACCTTGTTCATCTAGGAAGCCCAGTTATAAACCACACCGAAGTCATGCAGAAAGTCCTCGCTCTGTAGTACTATGTCTCAGTTTCCTGTATTGTCAGAAAGGGATTCTGTGTTCTGGAGAAAAGTAAATGAGGTGATAAATATGTAGTACCAGGCCCTAGGCCAGGCCTCAGTGCTCAGGGGATGTCTTTTAAAATCCTCAGCAGGTGCTGGAAACTGGGGCTAGCGCCAATCTATATATGTTATGTATTTATTTTGTTTATTTATTTTGCAGTACTGAGGACTGTTCAGCAAGCGCTCTACCACTGAGCTACAATCCCAGGCATTTTTATTTATTTCTTTTTTAATTAAGTTTATTAGTACATTTTAGAGATTCATAATGATTACATTCGCTAGAGGAAGTTCATACCTATACAGGATATTTCTTTATTATTTTCCCCCCAACTTCTCTCCTCCCTATGTGCTGTATTTGATCCCTTTTATTGTCTCAATCCCCTGTCTTCTTTTCAACCTTCCTTTCCCTCCTTATTTACAAAACTTTGTTTCCATTTTATCCTTTTTAAAATAGCTCAGTGGTCTAAGAATGTGCTTGGCAAGTGCAAAGAGTGGAGTTCAATCCCTGGTCCCACCTGCTGTGCTGGCCCAACTCCCCGTGCTGGCTACCAAGACTGGTCATGGTGGTACACACCTGTAATCCCAGCACTGGAAAGTCTGAACTGCATAGTGAGACCTGTATCAAATAAATAAATAAATAAATAAATAAACAAATAAACAAACAAACAAACATTTTTTTCCCTTCCTTCCTTTTCCCATCTCCTCTTTCCTTTTTAATGATGTCTTCTCATCTCACTGTATCTATTGTACATTTTAGTCCTTATTTATTCTTTCAGTTTTTCACACCAGGGAGACAATACAATGTTTACACGAGTGACTAATTTATTCATTTAAGATATGACCTGAAGTTGCACCCATGTACCTAGACATGTCTCCAGTTTGACCTCCATGGCAGGGTAGTTCCCACTGTATTAAAAAACACTTTCTTATTCATTCCTCCATTGATGGGCGTTTGGGTTGTCTCCAAGATTTAACTGTTCCCAACTGCACTGCTATGGGTGTGCATGTACCACTTGATATGATGTTTTTAATTCTGAGAAGACACCCAGACAGTAAATAGTTTGGTCAAATGGGACTTCTAGTCCTAGGTTTCAAGGCATTCCACACTGATTCCCATAGTGATTGCACCAGTACACACTCCCACCAATAGTGGAGAAGGGCTCCTTTTTCCCCACAGCCTCTCCAGAATTTGTTATTTGTTGACTTCTTGATGACAGCCATTCTTTCCAGGGTGAATGGAATCTCAGTGCTGTTTTATTTTGCACCTCTCTAACAACCAGTGATGTTGATTTTTTTTTTCATACATTTATTTACTATTGGTATTTCTTATGGGGCTGGGGAGATGGTTCAGTAGAATGCTTGCCTGAGTTCAATACCTTGTTCTGTCAAAAAAAAAAAAAAAAAAAGAAGAAGAAGAAGAGAGAGAGAGAGAGAGGGGCATTTCTTAATCTGAGAAATACCCATTTCTTGAATAGGTTTTTAATTTTGGGGATGCTTGATTTTTTTTTTTTTTTTTCAATTCTTAATGTAGAAGTCCTTTGTGAGTCAGTTGGCTAAATTTTTTTTTTCATTCTGTGAATTAGTTGTCTTTTCACTCTATTGATGATTTCTTTTGATGTGCAAAAGCTTTTTAATAAGATAAGATTCCAGTTATTGATTCTTTTATTATTTCCTCTTTTTTTTTCTTTTTCCTTGTATTTAGGGAAGGGTCTATGGGGTGTTCAGGGTCTCTCTACTAGATCAGACTTGTAGCGATCCGCCTGTTTACAGTCTCCCAAGAGCTGGGATTACAGGCATGTGCCATCACACCCAGTCTCAATTGCAATCTCAGTACACCCCAGGGGCAGGGCCAGCATTATAGGTCTGGGGATCAAACCCCTGGCCCCTGCACCTGCTTGGAGGCACTTTAATCCACTGAGCTATTTGGCTGGCCCTTGTCTAATTTCCTTTATGATTGGAGTTTTGTCCATGAAATCTTTGACTACACTCATGTCTTCAAAAGTTCTGCTTATTCTCTCTTAGAGAAGATTTAGTGTTCCTTTTTTATTTTTTTAAATGTATTTTAGTACAGGGTCTGCAGGGTCTCACTACACAGATTGGAGTCATAGTGATCATCCTATTTTCAGCCACCCAAGCACTGAGATTACAGGCTTGCACCACCACGCCCAGTCTCAGTCACGTTGCAGCACCCACTGGGAGTGGGGCTGGCACAGCATGTGGGGACTGAAACTTGGTCATTGCACCTGCCTAAGCAGGCACTTTAGTCTGCTGAGCTATCTGGCCAGTCTTAAGGTTTAGTGTTTCTATTTTAATATTTAGGTATTTGATCCATTCTGATTTTAGTTTAGTGCACAGAGATAAGCATGGGTCTAGTTTTAGCCTTTGGCATGTGGAAAGCCAGTTTTTCCAGCATCATTTATTGAAGAAGCTATTTTTCTTCCAGTGAATATGTTTGGATCATTTGTCAAAGATAAGGTAGCCGAGGGCCGGGGAGATAGCTTAGTAGAATAAGCACTTGCCTGACAAGCACAAGATTCTGAGTTCAATCCCCGCACTGCAAATAAAATAAAATGAAATAAAAAACAAAGATAAGGCAGCTGAGTGTGTTTGGAGTTGTGTCTGCATCTTCTAACCTGTCCTATTGATCCTCAGGTCTGCTTTTTTTTTTTTTGGTCATAATTATGCTAATTTTATCACAGCAACTTTGTAGTATAATTTCAAGCAAGGACTTGTGACACTTCCTGCCTTGACTTTGTTGCTGAGCCTTAGTTTTGTTATTCTAGTGTCAAACGAATTTTAGGAATGTTTTTCTAGTTCTGGAATACCACGCTCTAATGGTATTTTGATTGGGACTGAATTAAATCTGTATAACAACTTTGAGAGTCTGGCCATCTTTACTATGTTAGTTCTTCCTATCCAGGAGGAAGGGATATCTTCTCATTTTCTGCTATCATCTTCAAATCTCCTTTAGCAGAGTACTGTAGTTTTCTTTCTTTCTCTCTCTCTCTCTCTCTCTCTCTCTCTCTCTCTCTGTCTTTCTCTCTCTCTGTCTTTCTCTTTCTTTCTTTCTTTCTTTCTTTCTTTCTTTCTTTCTTTCTTTCTTTCTTTCTTTCTTTCTTTCTTTCTTTCTTTCTTTCTTTCTTTCTTTCTTTTTGGCAGAACCAGGGATTGAACTCAGGCTCTTGCGCTTGCCAGGCAAACGCTTATTCTACTGAGCTATCTCCTCAACCCCCCATACTGTAGTTTTCAATGTGGAGGTCTTTTACTTCTTTTGTTAGATTGATTCCTAAGTATTTCATTTTGTTTCCATGCTATTGTGAAGGGTGTGAGCTCCTTAACTCCTCCCAGTGAGTTTGTGGTTTGTCAGGAATACCCTTGACTTTTGAGTGCTGACTTTGTATCCAGCTAGACTGCTGAATTTAGTTATTAAACCTAGAAGTCTTTTTGGGTCTTCTATGTAGAGTATCATGTTATTTGCAATTAATGGTAATTTAACCTCTTCATTTTCTATTCTTATTCATTTCTTTATCCTGTGTAATTGCTTTCTCTGGCTAATGTTTCCAAAACTATATGAGAATGAGTAGTGATAGCAGGGCTAGCCATATAGCTCAGTAGACTAAGCACCTGCTTAGACAAGTGCAGAAACGTGGATTGATCCCCAGTACCACCTGCCTCACTGGCCCTGCCCCTGGGTGTGTGGAACCAGCAACTGAGTCTGGGCATGGTAGCACATGCCTGTAGTCCGAGCTGGGGAGGCTGAAAACAGGAGGATCACTACAAGTCTGATCTGCATAGTGAAACCCTGTACCAAATACATTTAAAAAAAAGTAGTGATAGTGGACATTCTTGCCTTAACCCTGACTTTAGAGTTACAGCTTTCAGTTTTCAGCTATTTAGTATGATATTGGCTATTGGTTTGTCATAGATGACTTTTCTCAAATTGAGGAAAAAACCATCTGTTTCAATTTTCTGTAGTTTTTTTAAAATCATAAATGGGTTTTAGACTTTTTCAAAACTGTTTCTGCTTCTATTGTGATGATCACATGACTTTTATATCATTGGCTCTGTTAATATAGTGTATTACATTTGTTGATTTGTGTATGTTGAACCATCGCTCCATCCACAAGATTAATCCTACTTGGTTCATAATCCTACTTGGTCATAATCTTCTTGGTGATTTGCTATGTTCTGTTTGCCACTATCTTATCTTGTGATTTTTGTGTCTCTGTTCATTAGGGAGATAGGCCTGTAGCTTTCTTTGTTTTCTGTTGGGTCCTTCTGTGGCTTGCTTCCGGGAATGATTTTGGAAGTATTGCTTCAGTTGCAGTTCCAGTAAAGATTTTCAGCACTGGTGGTGTTAGATCTTCTCCAAATTACTATAGAATTCAGCTATGATTCCATCAGGATCTGGGCTTTTCTTTATTGGTAAGTTTTAAGTAGCATTTGTATTTCATTGACTGATACTGGGTTATTTAGACTTTTTACATCCTGGATTCCATTTTGGCAATTTGATTGTGTCTAGGAATCTGTACATTTCTTCTGTGTCTTCCATCTTTTTAAAAAATTTTTGTACCAGGAACCTAATTCAGAACCTTGCGCTTGCCAGGCAGGTGCTCTGCTGCTGAGCCGTGTGTTTTCTATGTTACTCAAATACAGGTTTTCAAATTAAGTATTGATGATCTTCTTTATGTCTGCAGAATCCATTGTGATTTCATTCTTTTCATTCTTAATTGCATGAATTTGAGTCTTCTCTTTCTTATATTTGATGAGCTTGGCTAATGCTTTGTCAGTTTTACTTAATCTTTTATCTTTCAAAGAACCAGCTCTTCAATGGATTGAGTCTTTGTATTGTTTTCTTAACCCCTATTGCATTAATTTCTGCTCTTTATAATTTCCTCTCTCATACGGTCTTTGGGTTGGATTTGCTCTTCTTTTTTAGAAGTTTGAGGTTTTTGCATTAAGTTTTTATTTGAGCTTGTTCTATTTTCCTAATGTGAGAATTAACTACTACAAATTTCCTTCATAGGACTGCTTTCATTGCATCGCATATACTCCCATATGTTGTATCCAAACTATCGTTTAATTGCAGACATGATTAACTTCGTTAATTTCCTCTGGGTCGCACTGGTTGTTTAGGAGAGTGTTAATATCCATGTATTTATGTAGTTTTTGTGGTTTCTTTTGCCATTCATTTCCAATTTCATTGAACTATGGTCAGGTAATATTCATGGGATAATTTCAATTACTCTGCATTTACTTAAGCATGGTCTGTGGGCTAATATGTGGTCTATTTGGGGATTTTGTGTGATTGATTTTTTCTTTGTGTGATAGAGTCACACTATGACATTCAAGCTGGCGTTGAACCACTTTGTAGTATAGACTGGTTTCAAACTTGCAGCGATCCTCTTGCCTCAGCCTCCCAAGTACTGGGATTATAGGCGTGTACCAACACCCAGAAACGTGGTCTATTTTTGAGAACATTCCATATGCTGTGGAAAAGAATGTGTATTCTAATGTTGTGTGGTGGAACCTCTGTAGATATCTATTATGTCCATTTATTCACAAGTATAATTTAATTCTCATTATTTCTTTTCAGATTTTTTTCTAGTAAATCTATCTAATTGAGTGGGGCATTAAGATGCCCTCATTATAACTATGTTAGTGCTTATTTTATTTTTTATATGTTGATACTTTTTTATATAGTTGTATTTACAGTATTTGGTATATATATATATATATATATATATATATATATATATATATGATTATCTCTTCTTCTTGGAGTCTTACTTAAATAAATATGAGTGACCTTCTTTATCTCTTTTGATCATACTTGGCTTAAAGTTCAAATTGTCTACAAATGAAATAGCTACCCCTGCTTTCTTCTGGAAGCTTGTTGCAAAGGGTATTGTTTTCCACCTTTTGACTTCCAGTCTATGAAATTCTTTTTGAGTTAAATGTGTTCCTTTTATGCAACATATTGTTGGATCTTGCTTCCTCTCCATTTTTTTATGTGTTCTAGTACAGAGTCTACAGGGTCTCACTACACAGATTAGACTCGTAGTAGTAGTCCTCCTTTTTTTTTGCAGCCTCCCAAGTGTTGAGATTGTAGGTGTGTGGGGACTTGCCCAGTCCCAGTTGCTGTCTCAGCATGCCCTGTAGGCAGAGGCAGCACAGCACACCAGGAGACCTTGCTTCTTAACATAGTCTTCCAGTCTGTTTCTTTTTATTGGTGAATTGAGGTGATTTACATTGGTGGTTAGAACAAATATGTACCGGCTTGTCTTTCATATTATTTTCCTGTTGTTTGTTCTTTGTCCTTTCCCACTGTTTGCTTGCCCTGCCTGGTAGCCCCTTTCTATTAGTGTTATTGTGCTTGTGATCTTCATTTTTTCTTTCTAATGCATACAAACAACAAATCTTTTAGGGACTTGATTTTGGATCCCAGACCCCAGAATGGTAAGAAATAACCTGTTGATTATAAACTATTTATTTTATGTTTCTTATGTTTTTTTCCTCTAGGGCTGGGGATGAAATCAAGGGCCTTACATATACTAGGCAAGCGCTCTGCCAGAATCCTAAATAAAATCCTGAAAATTGGCACTGAGAGTGGAGAGCTATTCTAACACTGTGGAATAGCTCTGGAAATGACTTTAAAACTGGATGGCAGGTAAAGGCTGGAAGAGGATTGAGATACATTCTGGAAAAATCATGCAACGCTGTGAAGGCCCAGAAGAGAAGGGAGAACTATAAGCAAGACCAGTCCTTTTAGAGAGTACCTGCATGGTCATGTGTAAGGAGCCCTTTTTGGTCCTTGTATCGATTGGTCCAGGAAGTTTATATTCGGAATCCCATGGAGAAGTTATTGGAATCCCATGAAGTTAATTCCAGTCTACCTCTTCCATGGTGAGAATAAGGACACTAAGGCATATTTATAGTTATGGGAAGCCAGGAGTCTTAAGTCCATCCATGGTGATGGCTATCTGGAGCAAAGGACTTGACCTAGGGCTGAACTTGAGTTTTATTCAATCATAAAGGAGTGGCTTGAGGATCAATGACTGACTGAGAATCACAGGAAGTAGGTGAGTACTGTGAGCTGAGTTAGGTAAGTGACCTGCATTTACCTCTGTCATACGCAGGGAGAAGTACATGCAGAAAAAGTAATTTGCATTATACTATCGAGATACTGTCTAATGTTTTGGAGTCCAGTGCTTCAGCTCTGATGTGTAATCTTTCAAGCCCCAGGAAGCCATAGCCTTTATCTTGAGGCTGAGGCTCAAGGTTCAATTCTAGTCAACAGCATGGAGCATTGGCTCTTTGTCCTGTCTTGACCCAGCTCATATTAAAGAGCAGCAGGTGTGGGTTATCAGGAAACACACATGCTATCTTCAAAGACTACCGCCAGCACCCCAGCTAGACTGATATGCACTGCTTACAGCCAGTTGAAGAGATAAGAAAAAGTCCTAGCCAACTGTGTATCTATCAATACATGGAAATAGGGTCAGGCACAGCCAAAATGGAGATAACTGCTCTTCTCTCAAGGAGAGTTGCCCAGGTGATCTGCCATAGTCATGAAAATAATGCTAGTAGATACGTGCATGGGAAAGACTATTCTGATGAGGTCTCAGGAGGAAATAAGGTATATGCTACTGAATAATGGAGGAAAGAGTCTCTTTGTTATAAAGCAGCAAAAGACTTTACACCATGACAAGCTGTGCTTAACTTCTGATGAATGATTCTATCTTTGAGTCATTTTTCTCTACTTACATTTCACTAAAAACTATAAAGAGAGAATGGCTCCTTCATCAATTTGTTATTAAAACTATTGAAGTTTTTGAGATGGAATGAATGCACATTATGTGTGTGAAGGACATAAGCTAGGGGAAGGCGCAGGTTCGGAATGTTTGTACCCCCCACCCCAATTCATATGCTGAGATCAAGTCCCCAAGATGATGATATTAGGAGGTGAGGCCTTAGTTAGAGCTCTCAGGAAAGAGAATCTTGAGAAGAATCTTTGTCCTTTCACTATGTGAGGATGCATCTGGAAGGCATCTGGGTCCTCACTAGATACCCAATGTGCCAGAGCTTTTATCTTCAAGTTCATGTATCCAGAAATGTGAGAAATAAATGTCTACTGTTAATAAGCTACAAAGCTTATCGAATTTTGTGACAGTGGCCTAGACAATGACAGAATCATACCTGGAGAGCCATGAGGGCTCTGCCCTGCACCCCTGTATCTTGTCTTATGCATCTCTTCCATTGGTTGCTCTTGACTTGTATCCTATATAAGCCAATAAGCATGAGTAGTGTTCTGAATTCTGCAAACTGTTCTAGAGAACTGTCCTGAGGGGAGACTGAGGAAAACTCCAGAGCTTATAGCTGAATAATGAGAGGCATCCTAGACATGTGACAGGGATCTTAAGTGGGAGCAATCTTATGTGATGTGGACTTTGGGCTAACTCAGATAGTTTTGATTTGGATTGGATTGAATTAGACTGGACTAGACTGGACTGGACTGGACTGGACTAAACTAGACTGAACTGAACTGATCTGAATTTAATTGAATTATTGGATCTTTTTTTGGATCTGCCATCTGTGTTAGAACAGCCTCCAAGATGCAAATTTTCATGAAAACCTTTACGGGGAAGACCATCACGCTCAAGGTTGAACCCTAGGACACTATAGAAAATGTAAAGGCCAAGATCCAGGATAAGGAAGGAATTCCTCCTGATCAGCAAAGGCTGACCTTTGCAGGTAAGCAACTGGAATATGGACATACCTTGTCTCATTACAACATTCAAAAGGAGTCTACCCTTCATCTTGTGTTGAGACTCCGTGATGGTGCTAAGGAAGAAGTCTTACACCACTCCCAAGAAGAATATGCATAAGAGAAAGAGGGTTAAGTTGGATGTCCTAAAATACTATAAAGTGGATGAAAATGGCAAAATTATTTGTGTTCACTGAGAGCACTCTTCAGATGAACGTGGTGCAGGATTTTTTATGGCCAGCCACTTTGACAGACATTATTGTGGCAAGTGTTGCCTGACTTACTGCTTCAACAAACCAGAAGACAAGTAATTATGAGGTAATAAAAAACCTTCAGCTAACAAAAAAAAAAAAAAAAAGAATTGAATCATTGGAAATCCAGCTGATGTAGGAGAACCAGAGAATTTGAGATAATCCTAAATTGTTGAGTTTTAATTCAAGAATGTATGTTAGAGCCAGACTTCATGGTAGATGTCTATGTGCCTATAAAACCAGCACTGTGAGAGGCTGAGGAAGGAGACCTGCAAGTTTGGTCCCAGTCTGGAAAACTCAGTGAAAATTTACCTCAAAGTAAAAATAAATTTCAAAATGTTGACTGGTTTTGTAGCCCCACCTCTCTAAGACATTGTACATTCATTTTATATATTTTTGGATTTGATTTGCAGTTCAGTTCCCAGCACACACCAAGTATTTTAAGAATTTTTTTTGCTAAGGTCCATAGGGATATTGATTGTAATTTTCTTTGGTTTTGCTTTCAGGGTTATGCTGATCTTATAGACTGAGTTGGGAAACAACACTATAGCTTCAAATCCTGAACATGTGTGTGTATAGATGATTATTACTTCTTCCCTAAATGTTTGATAAAATTCACAAGTGAATCTCAGTTTTCACTGTGGAAAAACTTTTAAATTAAAATTTTAACTTCAGTAGGTAAATGGCTGTTCTGCTAACTTACTTCTTGAGAGAATTCCAGAGCTTGTGCCCTTTACAGAATTTTTGTGGAATTTTCGACACAAAGTTGTTCACACAACAGTGAAAAACTAGTTATTATCTGTTATGTCTTCCTGGTTTCATTAAAACGAAATTACTTTTTATTTTAAAGAGAGAAAAAAACAATAAAATGATACAGAATTTGAAAACAAGTTAGGAAATTAATAATGGTCATTATATTGCATATTGTTATATTCAAAGTAGTTGTTTAGATTATAAGATATAGGCATGCAAAATTGATCAAACAATATAACCACTGTGAAACTGGGTGTGGTGGCACACATCTGTAATCCCAGCTCTTGGGAGGCTATAAACAGGTGGATCACTACGAGTCCAATGTAGTAGTGAGACCCTGAACACCCTGTAGACCCTTCCCTAAAATATCATATATATATATCATATATCATATATATATATATATATATATACACACACACATGCTGTGAACTAACAGAAATTAATAATATTAATTATCTTAGCTATCTTGTATATATATATATATATATATATATACATATATATATATTCCCCTTTCCTTCTGTTCTCCTTTCCCTCAATCCAGTTGTTATTTCCTTTTGAGCAATTCCTTTCCCTTTCACAATATCTACCATACCTTTTGGCTGTTATTTACTCTTTTAATTTCTTACACTAGGGAGATAATATGTTTACACATGCAAATCTGATTTATTTCACTTATAAGTATGGTCTGTAGCTGCATCCATTTACCTACAAATGTCTTGAGTTTATCTTTCTTTATAGCTGTTTAACACTCCATTGTGTAGTAATACCACATCTTTTTTTGGTCCATTCCTTGGCTGATGGGCATTTGGGTTGTTTCCAAGATTTAGCTGAGACGACTTTTTTTTTTAGAATGACTTCCTAAACATACTTTTTAAATGTACATTGGGTGGTAAATTGTAAAGGGACACTTAAAGAATTTTGATTAGTTAACATGAAATATGACATGCCTTTTTCCATTTGACCTGTATCCATGCTTATATTTAGGCAGTATGTAGGTGGATCTTGAATGTTTACTCTTTCTGACTAATATATGGATGTTGAATGTAATTATTTATCTGACTAGGTTTGAGTTACCTTGTTTTGTGTTTCTATTCATTCGATGTTTTTATCCCTTATTTCTTTTTTTAATCTTTAGGATTAATCAAGTAATTTTATGATTCAACACCATCTCCTACACGGCTTGTACCTAGATGTCCCCCTAGAGTTTCACACACTCCTAAGTGGGGATTTCCAGAGGTGCCTGGACCATGGATGTATAATACTGGGAACAAAGGTGTGTGATGCTGGGTTAGTCCAGTAATTTGTTTAACATAATTATGGGTGTGCTGAATGGATTCGCTGAAGTCAGAAGCCACCACTCTGGGTGCAGGTGGCACCAACCAATGGGCCTGTATGGAAAAAAAGAGAAAGGGAGGCTTGATGTTGCTTGTATGCTGATTCCTGGTTGCCCTGTTATAAACTTGTGAGTGTTGGGTATTTTGTCTTAGCAACAAGAAAGTATCTAAGCCATCTGCCATTCTGGATTACTAGCTACAACTTTTTCTTTGGTTATTTTAGTTGCTGTCTCAAGGTTTATATTATATATCACTCACCTACCACAATTTCCCAAGTGATATAATGCCCCTTAAAGTACAGTAAAAGAATCTCATGATAAGATACTTACAGTTTGTTTCTCCTAATCTTTATGCTATAACTGTCAAATGTCATTTCATATATTTTATAAATCCCATTATATGTCATTACTTTTAGATAGTCAATTGGAGAGTTAAATAATATGAAAAGAGTCCTCCAATTATGAATGTAACTTCCATTACTGGTACTTTTTATTGCTTTCTGTGGATCCAAATTTCATTTCATGGAAAGAACTTCCTTGTAGTGTAGGCCTGCTAATGATAATTCTTTCAGCTTTAAAAAAAACACAAAATTTCAAAACATACTCAGAGAAGAAGATATTGACATTTCATTATCCAAACAGTGACAGCACAAACCTTTTCAATAAACTAAGAGAAATTAGTAGTATAACTGTCTTAACTAATTTATCTATCTATCTATCTATCTATCTATCTATCTATCTATCTATCTATCTATCTATCTATCCATCCATCTACCTATCTAATCTTTATTTTACTTTCACTTTAAAAAGACAATCTAGGGACTGGGGAACTGGCTCAGTAGAATAAGCACTTCCCTGGCAAGTGCAAGGGCCTGAGTTCAATCCCTGGTTCTGCAAAAAATAAATAAATAAATAAATAAAAATAAAAAGACAGTCTCACTGGATTAGAATTCTAGGTTGATATTGTTTGCTAATTCACACTTCCCAGACTTTGCCCCATTCTCTCTTTGGCTGGTTGCTTCCAAGGAGAACTAGGATGCACTCTTTACCTTGACTCTCTGCACACTGAGGCTTTGGGCACCTATCCCCCTTGGCTGTTTGTAAGCATTTCTCTTCACCATTACTTCTTAGTAATTTGTGATGTTCCTTGGCATGGTTTTCACCATGCTTTTTGTGCTTGAGGTTTGCCATACTTGCAGATGTGATTTTACAGTTTTTACTAAGTTTGGAAAACTTTTGGCTCTTATTTCTTTAAATAATTTTCTGTCCTTCTCCAACATTAACCTTTCCTTCCAGGACCCCTCCACATACCCAAATTAGAGGTACGTGGGATCATTTGACAGCTCACCAATGTTCTTTAAACAAAACAAAAAAACAACTTGTTCTTTATCTTTATCTTGTACAGCTTCTGTTGTTATGTCTTCCACTTCATGAGCCTTTTTTCTGACAATGTCTAAGTTGCTATTAATCCCACCTGGTGTACTTTTCATGACATTGTAGTTTTTACTTCTAGTGATTATAACTTGAATTAATTACTTTTCTGTGGTCCTGGAAATCAAACCCAAGGGTGTCCTGCCACTGCACTCTATTGCCAGCCTTTTTAAATTTTTATTTTGAGACACATTCTTGCTAAACTGAGCAGGTTGAGTTTAAACTTATCCTCCTCCTCAGTGTCCTGGAATGCAAGAATTACAGATGCGCACCCAGATCAATCAGACTATTTTTTTCAGACTGTTTTTATGTTTTCATGTCTCTATCATTTTGAAATGTGGGATAAAACTATTACCATTTTTTGATGGTGCTGGGTATTGAACCCAGGCCTTTGCACTGAGAAACATTTCTAGCCGTTTTTAAATATTTTTATTTTCAGTCAGGGTCTCACCAAGTTGGTAAGTTGCCCAAGCTTTGCTTGAATTTGGAATACTCAGCATTTCAGACTAGTGGGATTTCTCCTGAGAAGCACTCAGTTTATAATAATTTTTAATGTGGATTTTTTTCGTGGTACTGGTAATTGAACTCAGGATCTGGTGCTTGCCAAATAGGTGCTTAAACTGCTGATCTAGCTCCCTGGCCCTTTAATATGGAACTGAGCTCAGGGCCTTTGCACTGAGCTACATCCTCAGCCCCTTATTTAGGGCGGTGTTGAGGTACTGGGAATTGAACTCAAGGCCTTTGTACTGAGCTACATATCCTACCCATTATTATTATTACTATTATTATGATTATTATTTTGGGAGAGGGTCTTGCAAAGTCCCAAAATTGCCTGGGTTTGGGCTGAACTTTTGATTCTCTTGCCTCAACTTCTCAGAGTACTGGGATTATAGGTATGTGGCACCATTCCTGGATCTGATTTAATTTTTTTTTTTAATTTTTAATTTTTTTTCTGTATTTAGTACAGGGTTTGCAGGGTTTCACTACACAGATTGGACTCATAGTGATCCTTCTGTTTTCAGCCTCCCAAGCACTGGGATTATAGGTGTGCACCACAACACCCAGTCTCAATTGCCATCTCAATGCAACCTGGGGGCGGGGCTGGCATAGCAGGCTGGGCCAGAGATCCAACCCCAGCCCCTGCATCTGCCTAAGCAAGCCCTTTAAACTGCTGAGCTATCTGGCCAGCCCCTCTGACTTAATTTTGATTGTGTACTTACTGTCTTCATTATGGGACATTTTCCTGTTCCTTTGCCTGCCTGATAAAATTAGATTAAATATGGCACACAGAATATTATACTTTGTTGGGAGCTAGATTTTTTTTTTTTTTATTTTTACAAATCTTAAGTTGTATTTTGGTTGCTGTAGAGTTCATTGGAAAATGATCTTTCTGGATTTTCATGATTGGTTAGGTAGATTCAGACACTGGTTAGCCTAGGGCTAATCTACTTGGAGGGGAGTCCTTCAGATTACTCTTCCTGATGTTTCTTGCTCTGTGAGTTTTCCAAACTTGTTAGTAGGTTCCTTGTTCTGTTTGAGCTCCAGGCACTGTTACCCCAATCCTTTCACAAGGTCCCATCCCTGACCTTGGGTAGCTTCCTCACAAACCTACTGATCAGTACAGTCTGAAACTCAGGGAGACTTGCAAGGGTCTAGCTTCTTTCCGTGCAGCCTGCCATTCACTGGACTAGGGTTGGCACGTTCTGACTGCTTTGGTCTTCCTGTACCACCTCTGGCGATCAGGACATCTGCTGTGCTTTGCTTGAGCTGCCTCTTTCTAGGCCAGGGATGAAAACTCTCAAGGAGCAATTGTAGGTTCATGTTTCCCATTTCATGGTCTGAGGTCCAGTGTCTCAAAACTGCTGTTTCATGTTTAGCATGGTTGTTTCCGACAAGATCGGGTGCGTTCAGGCTGGTACGGCTGTAGACTAGCATGGTTGTTTCAAAAGGGAGGTTAAATCCAGTCTCTAGTACCCTGTTTCAATCAAGAGGAGCACAAGAAGGAGGAAGAGGAGAAGGGGAGGAGGAGTACAAGAAGGTGAAAGAGGAGGAAGAAGAGCAAAAATAAATCCAATTTTAATATTGTTTAATATTGAAAAGAAAATTCATGGAAGTCAACTGTGCTGACCAGGAATGTTCTGTGCAGGTTCCCCTCATCAGGGCATCCTCTTTCTACTGTAGTGAGTGCTGCCAGCCTCTGGTTGTCACATCTGTAGTACTGCTCTGAGCTCTGCCCTCTCAGCAGCCTCACCTGGGGTACTCAGGGGACAGTGCTGGCTCTAGAGTCCCCCAGTTCATGGGCATGGTGACTCAGCCTTTCTCTACTTCACCTAATCACTTTCCTTTCCTTTTAGGTGTTGATTTAGGAATCCTGCACTCCAAACTGTCTAAGCTCTGCTTCCAGAAAGCCCAGCCTGTGCACCCACCTCATCAGTGGCCAGTGTGGTCCATGTATCTATCCTCAAGGGCCTCTGCCCTGCCTACTGTATTGAGGTCTTTGTTTTCAAAAACTGGAAGCTCAGCACTAGAATTTCCTTCTAGATGACCATCCACTTTTCAGTGCTGTGTGTACATGTGTACATGATCCAGAAAATTTTGTTCTATTGGCAAACTATCCAGAGATTAATTCCCAAAACCTGTGTTGTAAAGGAGAAAAGCACTGAAATGAGGAAAAGGGGCTAAACACACCGGGACATGCATGTTTTATTCATCTTACAAGATGAGGGTGAATCATGTGGCCATTCCCTATCCATATTTGGAAAGCTTTAAAGCAATTAGTACTACACTGTGGAAACAGAGATTCCTCAGAAACCTAGGGTTATGGGTTCCATTTCACCCAGCTATTCTCTTTCTGGTTATCTTCCCAGAAGAATTAAAACAACACACCACAGCGATATATGCACACCGATGTTTATAGCAACACAATCTGTAATAGCCAAGTCTTGGAAACAACCCAAATGCCCATCAAGTGAGAAATGGATAAAAAAAAAAAAAAATGGTATTTTTATACAATGGAGTAGTATTCAGCCATAGTGAAGGATAAACATGATTTGTTTAAGTAAATGAATACAATTTGAGACTATACTCATAAGTGAAGTAAATCAGACTTGCATGTGTAAACGTCATATTGTCTGCCAGTGTGAGAAATTGAAAAAGTAAATAAGATCTAAAGTATACAATAAATATTGTGACACAAAAATTGTTTAAAAAGAAAAAGGAACTGGGATAGGAGAAAGGGGAAATGAAGGAAGGGAAAAAGGAGGGAAATGTAAGTTAGCTATACTATTAATGTCCTGTAGTTCATTGAAGAGGAAGGTTTGTGCTAATACTGATGGGAGAATTCTTTATGCCCAGGTCTTATACTGAGTAACTACTTTGAAGATGCTGCTGCTCAGTGTATTAGCTTGTTATTCTCCTACTATTTTGTTATGAACTTCCTTTTTTAATAAAATAAAAAAGCAATCATAATCCACCCATTTATTAAGTGTATATTCCAAATTCTGACACATTTCAGGACAAAGTTGAGAGCTGGTCTCTCTCAGAGATGGAAGTGTATAAGATCGCCATTGCATTTGAGCACTGTCTCCGTCAGCCTGCTGAGAAAACTTTCCCAACCAGTACTGAACATTGCCCTGCTGTTTACATGTGAAGGACCAGAGCCATAGAGGCCACAGGACCTGCAGGACCTGGGCCGTGCACCGGTTCTGAAGTCCCTGTGGACGTCGAGTGCTGTTGGCAAAGTCAGCTTTCCTCTCTGCAGGCTGCAGCAGTATTGACCCCCTGGGGAGATCTGTGGGCCTCACAGTGCTTACTGATTCCATGGATGGGCTCCCCAGTGCTTTGCCCCCTCAGAACCTTCACAGGACAGCATGGTGACAGCCTCAATGTTTTGTTTTAGTTTTTGCAGAGCTGGGGATTGAACCCAGGGCTTTTATGCTAAACTGTATTCTCAGCCATTTTAAAATTTTGCTACAAGGTCTCATGGAATTCCCGAGTGGGCTTGAACTTGCCTTAGCCTTCCAGAGTTCTGGGATTCTAGGCAGGCAACACTATGCCTGGCTTGTGTATGTGTTCTTGGGCAGTATGACATCATGTGCACAGGATTCCTGGGTGTGTGGAGGACAGAGGTGACCCTTGTATTTGGATACCCTAGTGAAATCCTCACAACACACGGTGGGGGAGATTGCTTGATGCTTGTTTTATAGACAGGGACACTCAGATGGTTCCAGGTGTTAAGTAACTTGCCAGGGAGAAGCAACCTTGGGAATAGACCAGGTCTTTCTGACTCCACATTCAAAGGTTTTCAACATCACTGTGTCACTGGGCTCACAGCGCTGTTGTGAGGTTAAGTGCAGTAATCTCTACAGTGCCTCGTAGAGTACTTGATCTATGGAGGACATTATGCAGGTGGTAGCCATTGATAATATAAGAAGGACCTTGGGTGAAGCCAAGCCTCACTGTAGGACTCAGCATAAGTTGGGCACATTTCAAATAGAGAAGAGCAAAGAGCCCCTTCCCTGGCTGGCTGCTCCTTCTGGAGTTTGCTCCTGTCCTTCCTCACTCTCTCCTCTTGACAACCACTGAGATGAGACAGAATCAGTAAGGACTGGTTACAAACTAGACTGATTTTTCAGAGCAGAGTCTGAGAAACAATACCAGCTGCATGCTGTTCCCATGAACTCTCACACTGGAGTGAGAGTTGGAGCTTCCTGCCCCAAGAATGGACTCCGCAGAAGTGCGAGCTAGAAGCAGGCAAGCAGAGGTTCATGAATCTCATCTCAGGCAACTGGCTGAGGTAGAGTCACAGAGGCCCTGGCCTGTAAGGACAGAGTTGGATTTGGAAGCATGAAACCCTTTCCAGTGCTACCTCTGCCTCAGAAACTAGCTTCAGAGTTTCCATCTGTGCTGGGTGTGGTGGTGCACACCTATAATCTTAGCACCTGGATGCTGAGGCAGGAGGACCTCTGCAAGTTCAAGGACAACTTGTACTACATAGCAAAATGCTACCAAAAAAAAAGCAACTGTGAAATTAGCAAGAATTCCATGAATACTTTTGACTTCCTTTGAAGATATCATCAATTTAGCTCATACTTGTAGATTAGCTGTGCTGTGCCTGGGACAAAATATCCAACATCCAGAACTTAAGAGGAGGCTTACTGTCTGATCATGGTTTTAGAGTTTAGTCCATGGTCAGCTGGCTGCAAGGCAGAAATGGCATAGGGAAAAGGCCTGGAAGAGGAAAGCTGCTGAAATCTAGGCAGCCAGCAAGGGAAGAGGGAGGGGCTGGGGGTAAGAGCAGACCCTTCCATACCATGCCTGCCCCTCCTCCTTGGCGCAGGCTCCACATCTTTACAGCACATTCTTCTATGAACACTTGCTGATTAATCCACTGATGAGCACAGTGCCCCCCAGGAGCTACTCACCTTCTGGAGGCTGCCCTTGAACACATGAGACTTTTGGGGAACATTTTTAGATCTGAACTATGATAACTTGGTAATTAATGAAGCACCTGATATAAGGACTGTACGCCTTGCAGTTCATGCATGATGAACTAAACATGGGTAACCCCATGTGCCCCTGTAGGGTTACTGGGGAAAATCAGATGGGTTAAAGGTTATATTATCCTTTCTCAACAGTGGAGAACTAAAGCTTAAGAGGTACCACACCTGACACAGGGACCCTTAGTGCTAAAGGGGAGTACTGCTTACGCCACCATTCCTTGCTTCGGGTCCATCAGTCAGAAGCCCTGCACCATTACTCAGAGCCCCCGGTGCAGCTGCCAGCCAGCCAGGTCTACCCTTCCTTCCCCTTGCTGCTGTGAGGTGAGAATTACCTGGCTATTGTTGCTCACCACAACAGCTTTCTCTGCACAACTAACCCACCTTCCAGGCCAAGCTGCACAAAACCAGTGCAAAGAGCTGCAGTACCCTTTCTGTACCCTCCACAGATTCTCTTGGGCTCCAAGTCTGAAGGGCCTCTGTGCTTACATCTGGGGGGAGGAAAGCCAGAGAGCAGGGGAGGGCACAGTGGAAGGCTCGGCTCATAAAGAGGAAGTCAGACGGCACTGCCAACTCTCAGTTACCGGGAAGAGAAATAGAAGTTTAAGTGCAATACATTAAGTCATAGTCGAGAAGCTGATGGTCACTCAGGGAGGTGAGATATGGAAGGAGTTATGAGCAAGGTGCTTGACCACCTTGGTGATATGTCACAGCACCTACCAGCGACAGGGAAATGGGTCAGAGAGAGCTTGACTGCTGCAAGCTATTGAGGGGACTACCAGAAGAAGTATCTATCTAGAAAATGTTAAAGATTTTTCTGGAGAGTAGGACTAAAGGTGGGAAGAGACTGAGTGTAAAGCACTGCTTTTCATTATAAGTTAATTTCTAATTAACTTTTAATTTTATGCATCATACTTTGATACTGTCTTGAAATATATATAAGTAAGTGAAAATTCCAGGCATGAGTCTGGTGCTTTTGACATCCTGGCTTACCCCATTTCTTGCCAGTCCCCCACATCCAACTGACTTGGGGGACTATACTTTGCTCTCATCCTCCCATTTGCACTTACACAGCCCCCATCAGTGCCCTAAGATCCCTCTTTCTGAAACCTATTCATTCCATATTTTCTTCCCTCCTTCCACCAATATTCTGGGAGAAACACCAATCATGGTTCCTACAGCCAGCTGGGGAAAGAAATACCATAAAAATAATAACAAAAGTTTCCACAAGTGTCTGTAATGAATGTGATGCTGTAATTTCATTCTTCTCTTTTTTTTTTTTTTTTTTTTTTTTTTTTTTGTGGAACTGAGGATTGAACTCAGACCCTTGCACTTGCCAAGGAAGTGCTTATTCCACTGAGCCGTCTCCCTGATCCCAATAATGCTGTAATTGCAAAGGTCAGTGCCATTATGGTCTTTTCCAGGTTTAATATTTTTGCTAGCTCCCTACTGCTTACAGAATAAAATGCCTTCTTACAGGACAGGTAAGATCTCCTTGAGTATTTGCTCCCTACCCTTTTGGTAGTGTGTATTGTTTGGATCTTACATTTCTGCCAACAGCCCATATGCCTAAAGGCTTGGCTTCCAGACTGTGGTGCTATCTTAAGGTAGAGTAACTTCTAGGAGACAGAGCCTAGTGGAAGGAAGTTAGGTCATGGGGCATGGCCTTAAAGAGGATGTTGGGACCTCAGTTCCTTGTCTTTCTTTGTTTTCTGGCACCCATGAGCTGAGCAGATTTCCTCTGTTACATACTTCTGCAGTGATGTGATGCCTCGTCACAGTTTTGAAAGCAACAGGACCTGACAGTATGGACTGTGATCTTTGAAACCATGAGCCAAAATTAGTATTCATTATAAATTGCTTTTTCTTGGGGATTTTGTCACAGTAACCAATAGCTGAGTAACATAGGTTTGTATCCCAAGTGCTTAAATATTAAACCACCCAATTCCTAAGCCCCTCTTATTTCCTGGCCAGCCCTCAATCACCTCCTTTTCCAGGCCTCTTTCTTGAGACTCAGGATCTGCTGCTCTTTTCTAAGGATGTTCTCTCCATCATGTCTGCCTTCTTTTGTAGGTTCTGCCATATAGTCACCTAATTTGAAGCATCTGAATTCTCACAGCATACAGCAAACCATATTGAATATGTTCTGACAGTAGGCAAAGTTTGAGTTCTTGTCTGCTTCTCCACTATCTTACCTTACTACCAAGGCATCTAGCTGCTGCTTATAAAGGAACCTCAGTACATACAGACTGAGTGAGTGCATATTTTATCCCCAGCTGTCCTAGGAGAACATTCTCTCCAAAATGTAGGTCATCCTCTGTCTCCCATCTGTTGGTCCCTAAGCCATGGGTCTGGCCCAACTCCCTCAGTTTTCATCAGCTAGGGTCTGAAGAGTACAGGGCAGGAAGAAATGTGCCGGCCCACATAGTAGTGAGGCTAAATCTCTGACTTTCCCACATACTAGGCAGCAGAATGGCAGAGCTCCAGGCATGATCTGCAGAACTATGGGAGCAGAACAACAACAAAATTCAGGGCATGAGCAGCTCTTACTGCATGGGCAAGACTTGCCTTGCCCAACACCTCCGAGGCCTTGAGCTGCACACAGGCACGTACACCCAGCTTGTAGAAGTCACTGAGACAGGTTACAATAGAGCTGTGGCCAGGCGTGGCCTTCCTGGGGTGAAAGAAGCCAGGAAGTACTTCAGACAGCCCTGTGAGCCAAAAACCAAATCTAGCTGGTACTCCCTGCTATGGCTCAGGAAACAAGGATACTCCTTGCATTTTTAGGAGAGTATGAAAAAATTTTTTGTTGTTCAGAAATATACAACAGAGACCATCCGTAGCCCACAAAGTCTAAAATATTTACTTGCTGGCTCTTTAAAGAAGTTTGTGGTCCCTTGTAATTTAGAAGATAAACATGACCCTAAGGTAGCCTCCCTTGTGCAGTCATTTCCCAGCTAGGAGTTAGGGGATACATGGAGCCCAGCAGGGGTCCTGGGCTGCAGTCTCCAGCCACCACCTGCCTACAGGACCAGCTACTTTCTATTTTTTTCACCTAACTTCTGCCAAATGAGGTCATCCTGGATCCCAGTCAGATCTATAATTCTGCACATCTCTTGTCTCTGCTTTGTTAACTTTCCTAATGTCCTCTCTATATATCTTACTTCCAGGAGGATCTTGGATCAAGAAAGGAAGCCCTCAAGATCTGTCGAGAAGCCAATCCAGATCTTTGACACCGCTATCAGTGAGCTATAGAAAGAATGCCAGAGCCACCTTGCCAGAAGCTTCCTGTGAACAAGAGACATGACTTTGAGGCGGAAGCTACTCTCTGTTGGTGGTTCTTTTGTTCATTCCTGGTGTGTGCACAAGTGTCTCGAAGCACAGGAATCACTGGGCTCCAGGGTGCAGAGCAGGCTGAATATGAGTAGTTGGTTTAATAGCATTACCAGTTTCCTGGGCACCAGGGAAAGGCAATGCATTCCTGATGCGCTGTAGGAGTGAGAGCTGGGAGGCTGGGGGTGATGACAGCTTAGGAGAAGGCAGGCCCTGCAAAGGGACAGGGCTGGGCCAAAGATGGACACTCTGCTCTATGACTCAGATGCTGACTCATAGCAAAGACCAGCCCCTTTCTGGAAACCTGGATTGCAGCAAGCCCAGGCTCATATCTGTGTGGCAGACCAGCCCGGGTGCTCTCTTGGGACATTTCCACCTGCCCTGCTGCATTTCCCAGCCTCCCTGGAGTGCTCAGGTCAATTTGGACCTGGCGCATAGAGCAGCAGGCCATCAATGCAACAGCCCAGGACTGCTTCTCAGTCCCTGAGAAGCAACCCAGGGACTCAGGGTCCACTCCTGGAAGAGCTTCCTAGCAGTGCCTCATGGGAACTGAAGAAGAAAACAGGCTTTGTTGGCCAAGCTACCAACATTTAGAAATGAATCTATGACTGTGGCACACTTTGGCTGAGGGTTTCTCAGACTATGGTAAAGGACTAGTAGATGAGTACTTTTATACAATAAAAAGTTCTTAGAAAAACACATAAAAAAATAAAAAGGATATCTATAATATAAACCTTCTAAATAATTCTATGGTCAGACATTATCAGGTTGGTAGACATTCTAAATCCTCATGCTAGCTTTATGTACTCTATGGTCTACTTCCTCACCTGGCTCTGCATTACTCCAGGTGGGCACCTCTTGCTTGTTTGCCCCAAAGAAAGGTATGGATTGCACATTTCAAAGCAAGTGTCCAAAGCAAATGTCCAGCAAGCAACTGGAGAACTGTAAAAGAAGATCTAGAGGCAACATGGACATCTTTATTGACTACGATGGGATGTCAGGCTTTGCATTCTGCATACAACATTGCATCTAAGTTATGATAACCATGAAAACGTGGCACTTTTTTGTCTTTTTTAAAATGAATTTAGTATAGGCTCTACAGGGATGCACAGATCAGACACATAGTGATCCTCCTGCTTTCAGCCTCCCAAGTGCTGGGATTACAGGCCTGTGCAACCACACTTGGTCTCAATCACTGTCTCAGAATGCCCTGGGGGTGGGGACAACAAGGCACACTGGGGACTGAACCTAGTCCCTGTGCTCTGCCTCAGCAGGTGCTTTAATCCATTGAGCTACCTGACTGGCCTGTCATTTTTGAAAAATGCTGGTAAAATAAACATAATGTAAAATTTACCTCATCATTAACATCAGTGCAAGATTTCCCCTAGGGTAATAGCCCTTCCTAGTGGGAATGAACTGGGTTCTGGTTGGGCCTAATTTTGTACCTGTCAGGCATAACCGGGAGCCCAAGGGACTACAAGAAGGGTAAAGAAGGTGCTAAGACTGCAGTAAGAGGTAGAAAGAGACCCAGAAACTAGATGAGGTCATTGGGACCAGGAGATGCAGCTGAAAGATAACTGGCCAATAATTAGTGAAAAGTAAGAGTGATCTTAGGGTCAAGAGGGGATCCCAGATTACAAAACAAAGC
>PVKA01000437.1:137603-188598 GCA_004027165.1 Ctenomys sociabilis
TCTCTCTCTCTCTCTCTCTCTCTCTCTCTCTCTCTCTCTCTCTCTCTCTCTCTCTCTCTCTGTCACACACACACACACACAAAGAAAAAGGGAGAAAGAAAGAGCAGGACACTGAACTTCTGGAACATGTTTATCAGGACATCTATGGTCACAAAGATTGACACAGCTGTGGAAAGGCTGGCTTCCAGGAGCAGTTCTAGATTTTCAGGAGACAAGGACAAGTTCACTTTGCTGCAGGACCCTGCCTAAGCTCAGGGAGGCAGCAGGGCAGGTCTGGGCAAAGAGGAGCAGAGAACCTGGTCCAGTACCTAGGGCCACAGCTGGTGCCAAAACCTTGGCACCTGTCTTGGAGGCCCAGTATGACTGAGCTATTCTATGGGGGCAGGGGCAGGGACAGGACAGGACAAGTCAATACTAGATTGATTTTAAGATAATAAATAAATATGAAATTTCTTGCTTACCTATTTGTAGATTAAAAAATGTAGAAAGTGGGGTTCTTTCAAATTTGCCACCCAAATGACCTATTTCCCTTCAATTTTATTTCCATTGCAAAATTATCCTTTCAGTCTAGAGACAAAAATATTATTAGGTTTTTCAGGACAAATGCTCAGAAATACTCAGATACTGTTTCTTTGTAAGGAATTCCCACCTATCCCACAAGGCTGCACTCAAGTGTCCCCTCCTCAGTGTTCTTTGCCATCTGCCCACAGGAGGTGTGGTCCCTGCATGACCAGGCATATTCCAGGGTAAGGATCCCTCTTGCTGGGCTGAATCTGTCCCCAGGGCCCAGCTCCTGCTTAAGTGTGGGATGCTCACTAGCAAGTGGAAAGCACAATGCCCTGCCCCTAACCCTGGAGACTCCTAGGGTGTTCTGAATGAGGGACAGAACAGAGGGAGTCTGAGGGGAAGGATCTATCAAGCCCCAAATTTCATTCAAATCTTTCTGCTGTGGCTCTGATCCAGTCTTTTCTGAAGTACCATTGCTCATTAGCCTGAGGTTTATTTTACATGCTAGGTTTCTCCATGACTCAGTTTCTGGCCCCCACCCAGGAAGCTCTGTGTCAGAATTCCTGTGGAGGAGGCCTGAGTGCTGGGCCTGACCTCCCTGTCTGCCCTGTGGGAGGCAGACGGGCTGAAATCTTTCTTATGCTCCTTATGAAATCAAGATTCGTGTGTGTGTGTGTGTGTGTGTGTGTGTGTACTGAAATAAGTTTGTCAATGCTGATTATAAAAGTTTTAAACTATTTTTTTTTTTTTTTTTTTTTTTTTGCGGAACCGGGGATTGAACTCAGGCCCTTGCGCTTGCCAGGGAAGCACTTATTCCACTGAGCCATCGCCCCGGCCCTTAAATCGTTTTAAACTAGACATAAAAATGATGTGGTGATAACAGCTACATCTCTAATTTTAAATACAGAAATCAGGAAGCCAAATATCTGGTAATAGAGGCTGCATTTTGAATGGGTGGAGGCCAGGAAAAGTCAAGAGTCTAGAAATAAAGTGTTTTTTACCAAGTAATATTTTGAGACAAAACTGAAGAGGAAATGTAAGACATCTGTTATGACACAGGTCTTTCCCAAATTCAGCCCTTTACAAATTCTCAGGAATTCTCAGGAAGAAAAAAGTTCCAATTCATGTAAAGATAGTTTTAAAGTGTGAACACCAAGTACCTGCAAAATATTATAAAGGTATTAAAAATATTGTAAAAGTATTGTAACTCCTAGAGACTTACAGAAGATTCAGAATCATCAAACATCAGAACTCAGTTGCAATCTAGACATTTGAAAAATGTAGCAATGGTTACTATGTGGGTACACAAGTGTTTTTAAAAATTCAAAGAATACAGTTACAGCTTAAGTTCCTCAAAGCTTCTTTCTTACTCTTTGGCTTAATCTTTTCATTCTCTTAATAGAGTCTTTTGTAAAAAGTTTAAAAATTTTGATACAAGGGCCAGCTAGATAGCACAGTGGATTAAAGCACCTGCCTAAGCAGGGGACCAGGGTTCAATCCCCAGCATGCCATGCAGGCCCCACACCCAGAGCTCACTGAGACAGCAAATGAGACTGGGCGTGGTGGCACATGCCTATAATCCTAGCACTTGGGAGGCTAAACATAGGAAGATACACGTCCAGTCTGTGTAGTGAGACCCTATACTCAATATATTAAAAAAAAAAAACATCAAAAATTTGATACAGTCCAATATGACAGTCTATTCCTTTATGGATTATGGTTTTCTGTTTATAACTCATCTCTGGCTAACCCCAGGTCACATTTTTCCTCTTCTGCCTTCTTCTACACATTTTGTAGTTACAGCTTTTTACAAAAAAATCTATGATCCATTCTGAGTTGATTTTTTTTGTATATTGCAACAGGTAGATCCAAGTTATTTTGTGGGGAGGTATATCAATATACAACTGTCCAAATGCCAGTTGTTGAAATGCTGCTTTTCCATTGCATTCCTAAGCATCTTTGTCAATAATCAGGTGTTGGTATATGTACAAGTCCGTTTCTATGCCCTTTATTCTGTTCTACTAACCTATTAGTCTGTCTTTGTTTACTTTTTTTTTTGTTTTCTTTCAGAACCAGGGATTGAACTCGGACCCTTGCCCTTGCCAGGCAAGCACTTATTCTACTGAGCTATTTCCCTGGCTCCTATTAGTCTGTCTTTATCCCATTACCTTTACTGTCACTTTATAATAGTTTTTGATATCAGGAAGTGTTAATGTTCAAACTTTGTTCTTTTCAAAGTTTGTTTTGGCTATTTTAGGTCCTTTACCTTTCCATGAATTTTAGAATAAGCTTGTCAATTTCTATAAGAAAAGTCTGCTTGGATTTTGAATAGTAGCAGATTGAAATACAGATCAATTTGGGGTTTTGATACTTTACTAATCTGGAGTGCTCTGGCTCATATACAAAGTTTGTCTATTTAAATACTATTTTTTCTCAGTAATATTTTGGTTTCTCAGTAATATATAATGGTTTAAATCATGTTTCTCCTCTCTCCTGCCATCTACAAAGACATACCCATGTAGTAATGCCAAAGACCTAAAACTGTGACTTTGTTTAGAAAATAAAGAACCCTGCAGATGTAATTAAGGAGACCTAAGACAAAATGATTGTGCTGAAGCCGGGCATGGTGGCGCATGCCTGTAATCCCAGCACTCGGGAGGCTGAGGCAGGAGGATTGTTGTGAGTTTGAGACCAGCCTGAGCTACAAATTGAGCTTAAGGCCAGCCTGAACTGCATAGTGAGACCCTATCTCAAAAAGACAAAAAAAAAAAAAAAAAAAAAAAAGATTGTGCTGAATTATCTGAGCCTTAAACAATTCTTGCCATATCCCTACTAACCCAACATCCTCCCAGTAGCTTCTACCTCTTAAAGGTTCCACCACTTCCCAACAGGGCCACAGGCTGGTGGTCATTCTCAATTTTTTTAGACAGGATCTTGTTGTATAGTTGAGACTGCTCCTGAACTAACTCAGGCTGGCCTCAAACCTGTCCTCCTGCCTCAGCCTCCCAAGTGCTGAGATTATAGGTGTGTGCCACCATGACCAGCTCTCATATTTTTTGAGACAAGTCTTTCAATATGGTTCAGGCTAGCCTTGAACTTGTAAGTGATCTTCTTGCCCCAGCTTCCTGAGTGCTGGGATCATAGGCATGTAGCATCATGTATTTTTTTATTCTATTCTTTTGAAGTAAATTATTTTAGAATATATTTTAATTTCTGATCTATAAATGCCAGTAAACAAATTCTCTTTAAGGAAATTATTTTTAGAAAATAGTTCTGAGGCAAAGTTAGGCCTGCTGCAGTAGGAGCCACTGCAAAATGTATGTGTGTGTGCATATCTGTTCCATGTTCTTGCTGACTTCTTATCCTTCTAACAGCTGAGAGTAGGGTGCTAAAGTCTGTAGCTATACTTTCTTTTTTGTTTTTCCTTTCAGTTATATCAGTTTTTATATGTTGAAGCTCTGTTATTTGGTGTCTATATATTTATGATTATCCATGCCCCCTGGCGTGATCTTCTTATCACTATGTAATATCTAGTCAAGCAGATCCTTAGGAACAGAGATGAAAACATTCTCAATCAACCACTAAAACACTCAAGTTAGCAGTATTTTAAAAGAACTACACACCATGACCAAATGGGATGTATTCTAAGAATACAAGGACAGTTGAACATACAAGAACCCCTGAACCTCATACATCACGTTACAGAAGGTCAAGAACCTCCACACAGTCATTTCAGTAGATAGAGAAATAACAAAATTCAGTTCTATTTAATCACAAAAACACTCAGTAAACTAGAAATAGAAGGAAATTATCTTTTAACAAAAGCTGTACATGTAAACTCTGGCCAAGACAAACATGCTGGCATCTGTGAGGGATGCTCTCTGCCACCAGACAGGAGGCAGAGTCCTCACTGACAGAGTAACTGGAAGATTCTTCTCCCTTTATTGACCCCTGCTATAAGGGTCTTCATCCGTCCACGAGAGCAGAGCCCTCGTGACCTGAACACCTAAGAAGTTGTCTCCTGGACTGTTGTACTGGGGACTGTTTCCAGTACATAAAATTTGGGTGGGAGGACAAACATTGAGAATATTCCATTCCATTCCTGGTTCCCCAAATCCATGTCATCAAATGCAAGATACCTTCATTCAATTCTAGTAACCCTAAAAGTCTTAACTTTTTAGCATCAGTATCTACCATCTAGATATTTATCTAAATCAGATACTGGGGATACTCCAACTATGAGTCATCCTGAAGCAAACTGCTCCCTATCTATGGACCTATGAGATCTAACAAGTTACCTACTTCCACAGTACAATGAGGAATAGAATTGAATATATTCCTACTCCAAAAAAGAATAAGAAGGGAGTAACAGGTTCCAAATAAATCTCAAACCCAATACGACAAACATTAGGTACCACTGGAGGATTGTGAACAACCCTGACACTATGTCCTGCTCTCTGCACACTGAGCAGTGGGTCATCTTCCTGCCCCACAGGTTTGCTGGCTCAGCCCACGCAACAGCTTCCTTACGCTGGAGTCTCACAGCTGCAGCTACCCTGGGTTGGAACTGCATGCCTGTGGGCCACAGTCCCAGGAAATCGGGGGCAGCCCTGCTCCCACAGCTTCACCGGGAAGGGAACTCTGCGATGGCTGTGCAGCAGGTCTCTGAGACAACCTTTGGAATTAGAGGAAGTCAAATCTTTACAGACCTTGCATTCTGAAGGCCTGCAGAAAGAGCTTCTGTTCACTCTGCCAAGAGTCATCTCATCCATTGCGCCCTCTGGATTAGTGGCCTAGCCTGCATCTGCTTGAGTTATGCCCAGGGTAGGTGAGGACAGTGTGAACGCACAGACCTGAGGTGACCCTAGGCAGCAGGCTCAGGGGTTCCATAGGCATCCTGGGCCTCTTCCTGAAACTTTTCTCCTCCAGGGCCCTAGTACTCTGGGCTTGTGATAAGCATGGCTGCCTGGAAATTTCTGAAGTGTCTTTGGGTAAACAGCATCTGGTCCAAGAACATTGTTTAAGTTGGCCTACATGAAATGGTCAGTTATCTGATAGCTTATTATTCATAAAACTGGGTGTGGAACAACCCCATCTTTGCTTTTATTTTTAAGAAGAGAAGGACAACGAATAGCCAGTTCACTGAATTAATGCAATAGGGACAGGTAAGACCCTATTCTAAAAATGTTACAGCTACCCAAAACAAGCAAACTAAGGAATAAAACATCACTTTATTTTAACCAAGAATTCATTATCTAATTCCTATTACCTTAATGAAATTCTGTATCATTTCTTTTATATATATATATATATATATATATATATATATATATATATTTCTTTTTCTTTTTTTTTTTTTAACCAAAAAAAAGGTAGGAGGTAAGGCTTAACAATCTTCTCTTACCATATAAATTAGAGGGGAATCCATTAAATTTTTGCTAATGAAAGATTTCATGATATTTAAATTAGATGGACTGACTGGGAGGTTGGGGAGTTAGCTTAGTGGTCTAAGCACCTGCCTGGCAAGCACAGGTCCCAGGTTCGATTCCTGGTACTGCATGCTATACCAGCCTCATGTCGAGCTGGCCACTGAAATCAGGCATGGTGTTAACATGCCTGTAATAGCGAGATCCTGTACCAAATAAATCAATAAAAGATTAAAAAAAATTAAATCTAAGATACTATTAGTGAATTGATGGCTTAGAATGAAAGCTCATCAAGCTCCTCTATTGATCAACTCTATGGTGATTATTTATAAATCCTTTTATTATCAGTATTGAGCTAATCAGAGATCAGCTATGCCTAAGAGCATAACTAAAACAATAATATACCACCGAGGAACAGGGTTTTGAATTTTTCTCCTGCCACTTCACCTGTAAACAAATTTCAGCCATCTAGCTCTAGGGTTCTTAGGTATTGTGCTAATCTGAAGTTGCATTAAAAAAAAATCCAGAAAGTACCAAAGGAAATGTTATTTGCCTGCAATGAAAATATATTAGAGCTTGCTAATTTGGATGGACAATAGAGTACTATGTAGTAAAACCTTTTAATAATTTTTAATCAACTTTCACAATTATTTTGTTATTTAAGACCTTTAACAGGTGCTTGCAGTTTGTTGACTTTTTTGAAAAAATCTTGTAAACTTTGTTACAAATTAAAAGTGAAGTTCTTAAAAATCTCAACTTGGCCAGATATGAAACAATTTAAAAACCTTTAAAGGTGTATTGAGAAAAACCAGGCTTTAAAAAAAAAAACATGTTTGTCATTACCAAAAAGAGATGTCTTTAGGTAAAAATAATAAAAACACCATACTGCATAGATAATGCAGATAGTTCTAGTTATCTAATCAGTGGGCAAAAAGCAAGCACTTTAGGTCTTCAGTTCCAATCTTTTGCTCATTTCTTATTGCTGGAATTTCTGTTTCTTTCTTGCTGGATGACTAAACCAGATGACAGGAGAAATGTTAAGCCAGCATTTACTTAGCTCTGCCCTGCTCAGCCTCGGGAGAGGAATTCTTAGCTGGTGGATAGGCTGCTTTTGTCTCTTTGCCGTTTTGTGGTTTAGGGTTTTTCGGCATCTGTGTTGGTAATCGAAGTTGCAACAGTACCACGTTGAGGTGGCTGCTGACCTTGGGTCTCATCTCCTTAATTTTCCTTATCTCCTTCATTGCCATCCTCTCTAGGCTGTCTGTGGTGAGGAGGGCCCCTGCGGAATCGTAAGTCTATAATGGTATTATCTCACTTGTCTACTTGGTCTCCTGCACCCTGGTTGTCAGCACCCTCCATCACTTCTCCTTGCACAAGAGGGTTAGAATACTGTGTGGTCAAAGCCCACAGGGTCTCCTCATGTGGTAAGGTGGAAAGTTTGGCCTGTGTAGAGCCTGTGTTCCTTGGCCCGGCCTTCAGGAGTGCTCTCCCATCCCTCATTCTTTTCCCTCACTCTCACTATTCTGGTAATTCTGCTGGTAATTGTGTGGAGTGTAAAGGGTTAATGTAAAAGTAATGTGATGAGTTAATGTAAAACTAAATGTAAAAAATTACTCTGCTCAGCTTTCTGCGACCCTGCTTCCTTGTAAGGCCTCAAGGAGGCTTGGTGTACCATTGATAAATCATCAATAGACTGAGTTCCCAGAAAACAACTGCTTCCACAAAAAATGTATGCTGAGTAATGGTCACATTGTCCCTAAAGGTACTGTTCTATATTAAATGACAAATTTGTTTGCCAAACAAGATGCAGTTTCTACCTTTAAAACCTCTATACTTCTAAGGCTCCTGGCTGTCTGCTCCTGAGTATGGTTAAGCCGTCTGGGGCCCGGTAATAGGAAGTTCATATCTAAATTTTAATTTTAACTGGACTCAGGTCTGGTTTCTATGTTGAGAACCCATAACATGGAGGACCCCTATGACATGGATAGTGTCTATGATGGTTGCGGTCTGCTGCATATTTATTGCCTTGAGCTGGAACTCCACCAGGGCCTGGAACATTTGCTGCCTCTGCACCCTTTTCTCCTGCAACAACATCAAACTTCAGTCTCTCCATCTCCTGTACTGCAAAGGTACTTCCTGGAGTTATTCTTCTTTGTGGCAGTCTGGTGTACAAATATATCTTCCTTGGTGTCATTTCTATTGATGAAGCAATATCTATTTCTTATGTTGAACCACTTTACTATTCCCAAAACCTTCATTTTGATGATTTTCTTGTCCCAGCCGGCAGGTGCCATGACGTGAGGCTACCAGGGCCACTGCTCCAGCACTGCCGCTCGCTGTGCTGGGCTTGGTGTAGCAGCGCCAAGTGCAGGGGAGGCAGTGTGCAGCTGCTGGGTCTCGACCTAGCTACTCATGGTTGAGGTGCTGGTTATTGGGGCCAGCTGTAGCTCCTCCTGGGGTGTGACGTTAACTAGGCCGGCAGCAGTGCGGCTGCTCAGGGATCTCTGGGATCTACTCTCCACTCCCACTAGTGATTGAACTACCTTCACAATTATTTTGGGAAGACCTAAAATGTCAAGTAATTGGAACATTCATTTAATCTGTGACAATACTGTCCCTACATAATTTTTCACTTGTCTAGAAAAGTATAAAACAGCACCCAGCTGAATATGGTGGTGCATGCCTGTAATCTCAGCACTCAGAAAGCTGAGTCAAGTTAATCACTGAGAATTTGAGGCCAGCCTGGCCTACATAGTGAGTTCAAAGCCAGCCTGAGCTGCATAGCAAGACCTTATCTCAAAAAAATAAAAAACAGGGCTGGGGACGTGGCCCAGTGGTAGAGTCTGTGCTTTTCATGCATAAGGCCCTGAGTTTCATCCCTGGCACCACCACAACAAAAAGAAACAAAACCCAGCATACCCCTTGAAATAGCATCACACATCACCGAGCATACTAATTTAAAGCAAATTGAATTATGTGTCCATTTTGGTGGGATCCAAGGGGACACAACCTATATACTCTTTCTCCTATGAAAACTAGAGTTGGTTAAAGATACTGTTGCAGGCAGCCAAGTTAGATAGAAATATTATAGGCAGTCATATAGGGCTGGGCCCTTGAAGGAGATAACACAGAAGACAAGATACCTAACAACTGTGGGAGGGACTTCTGCCGTGGGCCAGACCTAAAGACGAAAGATCAAACAAATGCTGACCTTCCTAAAGATTGGCATCTGACATTGATCATCACCCTGAGGGAGCCAGAATAATCATTAATCCAACTACTACTGATAGCTACCTCATAAAATCCTGTTCTACATTCATGTCCACTTGCTAAGGGACTCCCTTCCCCATTTGGTTCTGGACTTAATCAATTTTACCTGAGCAATGGTGCTTGTAATCCCATTGGTTGCCCATAGTTTTGTCCCACCTCATGCCCACCTGAGTTCCCATATTCTCCACCACCTTAGACCCACCTCACTGCATGGTTTTACAGTATGAAATTCCTTGGAAGAGACAAAACAACCCATTTGGGCCCTCCTCCTGTCACCTTCTTGGACAGGAGCTTTCTTTCCCTCAATCAATATATTCTGCTCATAACCTCCATTTGTTCCTAAAATTCATTCTTTGGTTTTAGAGAACATGAATTCATCCAGGTCAGGTTGGGAGATCACTTTTCTCATATATCATTTAGAGGTTCCCTATATCATTTGGAAGTCACCACCTGAGATCAGTTTTTATCTCTGTATCAATACAACTAAGTAAATCAGCACAGAATTGGCAAGCTATGGAAATAAATAAACCAAGCTCTACACCAGCAGCAATTTCTCCCAAAGAATATGACTAAGCTTTCAGAATTAGGAAAAAAATCAATAGTGGTGAGAAAATGTGTGCTTCCTCTCAGATGATATACTAGAAACCATCTCATGACAGTAAGAGAGCCAGCTCAGCCTTTCCAGAAGGTGGAGAAGTACTCTCTCTTCTGTAGTTATGGACACTAGGTGTTCTCTGTCATCATGGATCCTAGACCTGAGATCAAGGTCCCCAAGTGGTCTAGGCTGGAAGTTCCACATAGTAGTTGAGACCCTTATGAGCAAGGAGAAGGCAGTAGGCAGCCCGTCAGACATCATATAAACAGGAATAATTTTCAGCTTGCTAAGAGAACTGAGTCAGGTAATGCATATGGTTAGCCCATGATAATTCATGCTCTTGACTTTTTGACTTCAGCTAAACCAAATTTTCCATCCCTAAAACTCCTCTCAATGTGGGGTTTCTATCCACTAGGCAACTATCATGATTTATTCAAATGTAGGAGGGTAGGAACCTTGTTGGCCTAGAGATTTTTCTCAACACTCTTAGAAGTCACCTTCAACCCTTGGTCATTCTAAACCAAGTAGTGATAGGTTTGAGCGTAACTCAAGCTTGGCAAGGTGACTGACTGTTCACCACAACTCCCTGCTTACCAGGAAAATCAAAGATGAGAACCTTGTCCAAAAACATTAAGGTAAATAAGTACAAGATTAGAGTTACAGGTCTTTTTTTTCACTTTTATTTAAATACAATAGTTGTATGTACTACATTGCCTGACCAGATCTCAGTTCAGGCATATGCATCTGAAGTTTTAGGCATGCAGTGCTGTGGCGCACAACATGACATTTCTCTAATTTGAAGCAACTGCTTCAGAGGCAAAGGAAAATAGCTGGCTTTTGGTAAAAAAACAAAACAAGAGCTGGTCATTGAGCTGTTGTGGTGTGTGGTATGTGTGGTATAGGCTGATGGTTATACAGACAAACTTTTTGGTAAAAATTTTACATTTGTAACATACCTCTAGATAAAATGCAATTGTTTCTTCTCTTCTCCCATGCTAGGCACTTGAAAATGGGTTATTTCAGGAGTGGGCAAATCATTTCATTAACATTCATTGAGTTTTATTTCACAAGAAAATTCAAACAATGTGGAAGAAAAACACATTAGCCTTTGCCATTAGAGTCGGTGTGAATGAGAATGACTTCAAACATTTTTTGAAGTGTTTGAGCATAATTCACAAAGGCAGGAATTGGAGAAATTTCATTTTTCCTAAATTAGTTTTGCTTCTCCAGAAATTCCATCTTGAAATTAAAAGCAGCTTCTTCAATCTGAAACTGATCTGATTATCACAACCTTTACTGAAAATGCTCGTCTCTTTTCTTTGGCTTGGCCATGGCTATTCCCCTATAGTATTTAATTATATAAAAGTTATGGCTTCAATTGCTGTTTGATAGTTTGGCTTACAAAGAATGACTTTAGGTAGTCACCCATTATCTGAAGATAGGTGAATGCAATCAATTTAAAAAATTGTAATTCTCAGAATAAAAAAAAGCAATCAAAGATATGGGCCTAAGGCCAGCAGATCTGTGGAATAGCAGATTTGGAGACTTGGCCACACTGCTCAGGCTGAGACCCCTTGGCTCCCTCCAGCCCGGAGTTGCCTCTGGTGCCAAAAAGTAGTGCTGGCACAGAGCTCTGCCCTTCACAGCCTTGCTGTGAAGCCGCTGGGGTCAAAGAGGAGTGTGGCTCCTCAGTAACTTCCCACACTGCCTGCTTTTGATTTTTGATTCTCCAGAAAGACACGGCTGGGCTCAGAGCAGCTCAGAGGAGTGGGAATAAGGCCTGGTGTACAGGCACTGCCCCTGCCTCTTGTGACAGCCCAGGCTGGAGTTGCCTGGATGCCTGACGAAGAGTGTGTCTACTTTCTACAAGTAAAACATCCTGACCACTTCACAGTCAGTGCTTTGAAGTAAAACTAAATCACTCTAAAAATACACTTTGAAACACTTTGCCACATTTATAAAAACAAAAAAAAAATTCAAAAAGTTCAAAGTTTTAAAAAGACCTTAAAAATGTATCAATCGCCTTCTTAGTAACAAATATAAAATAGTTTAAGACACTTGGTGACTTTCTTAGTTCAATGTGCCCAGGAGTATGTATACACACAGAGAGGTTTTACTACTAAGCTCTAGGAAGTTCTGTCAAGAAAATACTTGTTTTGGAAGGAAAAGCTACTTTTTTCCAAAATGTCAAAGAGAATAAAGATGTAAACACCAATTACTTAAAATATTAATATAGTATCATTTCATTTAAATAAATAAAAGAGGCAGCAACTTTATGGAAAATTTTTTCAAGACTAAGATGTAGCTCAAGTTATTTTAAAATAAATAATAGCTGCAAACAGGAATGGTCATTCTCAGCACAAGCCAATAACATTCAAAATAAAGGTCTATGAGAAAAAGTAGCTCCACAAACTTCAGCATATTGACATAGGAACAGAAATGTTATCTGGATCTTTAGGTCTGAAATATTCATGGTGAGAAGAAAGTCAGCTTCATAAAAGGTCAGTCGTGGGGCCATCTTTTGCCATTTTTCTCTTTTCTTCTAATGTGTGTTTAAATATTTTCTTCAGGGTGTTGTAAACTATTGGTCCATTTTCAGAATCAAAATTAACCTAGTGATAGAGAAAACTTCTATTCAGAGCACTGTAATGTGGATTTTAACCAGCCTATTATTTGGGGAGAAACAAAAAGTGGGAAAAAACAAAGAAATACAAATAAAGCTGTGTATAATTTAAACTGGTGGTGAGACACATGTAATCCCAGTACTTGGCAAGCTGAGGAAGGAGATCACTGTGAGTTTGAGGCCAGTCCAGGTTACATAATGAGTTTTGGGCCAGCCTAAACTATGTAGCAGGACCTTGTCTTAAAAAAAAGTATAATTTAAAAAATACACATAATAAATTTCACACATTTTAATTAGAGAATACATTAGAATTGCCAATCATGTTAATATCAGACTAATGAGTAAACATTCAAAAGATTAAATCTCGCGCCTGGCTATTTAGCATAATTATGTACATCTAAGCATGAAGAAAGTCAACAGGGAGTGTGAAGTGCATCTCTAAGCTACAGACAATTACTGACATTTTAGGATGAGCCTCCTTCATTAAGTGAAGCATACTGACAGTTAAGCATGATGTAGAGAGGCTCCAAGCCACTCTGGACCAGTGGTGGAGTAGCATGAGCACTGACCAATTATACCTGCCAGCTATGTACTCCCCAGTTCCATGCCTAATCTTTGGACCTCAATTTCTTCTTAAGTAGAAATCACAATGCCTACCACCCTAGGACTTTTTGAACATGTATGAATCTGGCACCTATGGGTATCTCATATATTGTGTACATAAAATGCTCAGTAAAAGCTAGTTTCTTCCTCCTTGGTGAAAAGGTACCATGTACAGACAGATCCTTTGACTAGCACAGAGAAGCAGAGCGAGTGGCTCTACCCATCCTCAGAGGAACATGTGATCCAGAGAAACACCCAGGACCTTGGGCTTACTACCTCCCTGCTGAAATGATCCTTCTTCAGGGACATTCTGACAAGCAGATCTAAAGGATCTGAGATTTTAGCCAGCTTGCTTGCCAGCATCATGGGTATTGGCAGAACATAAAAGATTCCTGAGCTAGAGATAGACAGTGCCATTTCTCTTGGTGGATGGGTCTTGTTCTTGTGGGTTCCTGACTCCCAAGGTCCAACTCAAGGGGGCAACTCAAGGCCCAGGCAGAGGTGGCACAGCAGGGGCTTTATGTCACCACTAAGGAGCCCCAGTCTTGGGAGACCCTTTTGTTGCAGCACTAGGCACTGAACCCAGAGCCTTGCCCATGTTAGCAAAGTGCTTTGCTACTGAGCTAAACTCTAGCTCTAAATCCTAATTTTTATAAGAGGGCTGCAAGTTAACTTTTGCCCCGAAGAAAAATATTATCTTTATTATATGAGAGGGAAAAAAGCTGTGACTTCTGCCCTGCAGACAGAATCATCACGAGTCTTTTAATCATCAGGCTGCTGGGGACATATAGCTCAGTGGCACAACACCTGACTGGCAAGGGCGAGACTCTGAATTTTTATTTTCAGTACCAGAAAAAAAAAATAATTAGGCTGCATGGATTTGGGACCTATCAGTGCTTTCAGTCTCTGACATTTTTATATAGGTGTTTTGGAGGAGTGATATCAGAACTAAAACCAAGGCTTTGTCCACATGAGGTAGGTACTCTACCACTGATCTATATCCCAGCCCATTTAATAAATTTTCAAGATAGAATCTTACTAAATTGCCTAGACTGGGCTTAAACCTTTAATCTATCTGCTTTAGCCTTCCAAATAGCTGAGATTATAGGCATTTACCACCATGACTCATTTAAGTTGCTTGCTTTCTTTTAACACCAAACCACAACAAGTATAAAGGACCAAATAACTGGTGTTGAAAAGGCTGACTCTAGAAACTACAGAAACTCACTTAAAAGATACAGTGTGCTAATGTTATATACAATACAGAGAAAAAACAATCAGCCTGAATAAGGACACCATTTTAGAAAGAATGGAAGGGAAGGAGACTGGATAAATACTCAAAAGGAAGAACCTTCGCAATGTGTGAATGAATATAAATGATAACTGCTATTATCAGTGCCTACCCACAAATGTCACTGAAAAGCTGGGTTCTTTAGTAATGTTTTTATGTCATATGTAACATATAACAAATTAGGTCAAAGGTGGAGGGGAACATTCTCTCTTGGCATGGACTTGGCCTCCTTCTTCAGCCAGTGGAGCTGTAAGCCAAAAAGGCTGTGCAGAGAAAGGAAGTGTTTTGTTTACCCTGGGCTAAGGACTTACCAACCGGGACACAGTGCCAAACTGGCTATGTTGGTATTTAATTTCAATAGATGGTTTCTTCTCACTGGATGTTTAAACTGAGGGCAGAACTAGCTCAACAAGAAAATATTCTCTAACTCCTACTAGGCATATGATTTAAAAATACTTACCAACACCCAGTTGCTTCTCCCTTCTTCTATATAAAAGGTCTTTGTTCAATATTCTCCTTCAAAATACCACAGTTCAGCTATTCCTAATACCACTGGAAACTTTTTTTGAGCCCAAACTCAGCAATTACTTAAAATACATGCCAAATACATCACCACTAAGGGGAAATACAGCTGTTTCAGAGAGGGCAGGTGACTTCTGGATTCCTAATTTACAAAGATGATACTGACTTGTGGCAAAGAGAAAGGAGGGAAGAGCATGACTCACCTTAGTAAAAGCTTTAATGACATGAGCAAGGCAAGCTTCCTCCACCTCCATGGGAATAGCTTGCAGGTTCACTATGCAATGCAACACACAAAGGATAGTCTGGTGCTGTCCCTGTTTAGGCAGAAACCAAAAGAAAAAAAGTTGTCATAAAACTTCTTTAAGAAATTAACTCAAATATAGAGTAAGCAATTAGATCATGGCCTGTTACTCAATCTGTAGTTCAACTATCTACCAAGAACTTTACCAAGAGTTTGGTAAGTGTAATATAATTGAAAACATTTTAGAAGATAGTATCAAAACCTGTTAGTTTCTACATAAGTTAGGACTGAATTTGAACACCAGTGGAATTTTAAACCAGATGTTTCTCCTGTAGTACACTTAATAGGTTTCTCCCTTTTCACTGTTTCAGATTATAATTATTTCAATTTGAGTAGCTGATGCTGAGACGTCATGGTGATCTGAGTACTGTGTGCCAAACTGGGGAATATGCTATGGAGGAAAGTGGGCAGAGGAATAGACAGGCCACCTCCTGGCTGGGGAGACAGCCAAGTGGTCTAAGAGCCTGCCTGGCAAGTGCGAGAACCTGGGTTTGATGCCCAAATGCTGCATGGTGAGCTGGCCACCAAAGCTGAGCATGGTGGCACACACCTGTAATCGCAGGGCTGGGGGGCGCTGAGACAGAAGGATCATTATGAGTCTGAGCTGCATAGTGAGACCCTGTACCAAATACATAAATTTAAATGAATAAATAAAATAAAAGTTAAAAAAAAGGCAGCACCTGACCTGCTAGCAAATTATCACACAATGGTGAGTATACTGACTTGCCACCGGAGACTGCCCACCTCAGGACAGGACAGACTCCATCACTTTGTGCAACACATACCCGAGAAACATCTAAGACTCATTAATTTCACTGCTCGAAATCGAAGAGCATACTCTGAAATACAGAATAATCTACAAGAACAGATAACCATCACAATGGTATCTGTAAAAGAAAAAAACTCTGAGATAACACAAATGCCCTCTACATAGAGGGTGAAGTGCTTTATGATGTGACAATGTATAAGCCTGAGAGATTCAAGTTTGAATTACTCTGTAATAAATACCCTGAATTTTTGCAGTTTTACATTGCCTTGTCTGTAAAGGAGTCACCTATTTTTACACCCTAGCAAGATGAACATAAGTAAAAAGAAAGCTGCCTACCTAGTTAATCCCTTCCCTTGTCACCTATTTTATCTCTGTAATTTAACTGCTGAGAAAATATTTTAAGAATGAAAGCCATATATATGAAAAATATTATTTAGAGACACACTGCACAAAACTATGCATCCAAGTATGTACATGTTCCTATGGGTGAGTGTACTGTGCCTCAGTGTGCATGTGCGTGAGGGCACTGTCTACAGGTATACTTGGCTAAACACTGTGTATGTGTGGTACCATCTTCAGTGAAGCTTGGAAAGGAGATGCTTATATTATAGCACAGTAGGTGCTACAACTGAACAACATTGTTTCCTAAAATGAAAACAAGGCTGTTTTAGTTGGAAATTTAGTATCTTTATATGGCTAAAAATACTGATACAAAAGTGTCCATGTTGAAAATTAAGGTTCTTTTCCTTTCTAGATGTTCTATAGTAACCTTCCCTTAAGCCAACTACTACAACCAGTTTTTTACTTCTCTAGAATTCTTTTGTATTTTATACATACATAAAATGTGTGTATATACATTCACTTTAAAAACACACAGAACGTATGTTCTACTGTACTTCATTATATTCATGTATCCATGCTTGTAGAAAATAACTAAAAAATCAGTATTATTAACCATATAAAGATACTAAATTTCCAACTAAAAATTAGCTTTGTTTTCATTTTGGGAAACAATGTTCTCCATGCTTGTAGAAAATAACTATTTGGAGTGCAGCTCAGTGTTCATGGACTTACTTGGCCTGCAAGGGTGAGTTTGATCTCCAGTACTGTTTCCCTCATTATACTCAGTATTTTTGAGATGTTCATATTATTTGTGGAAAAACAGCACATTTTTAAGCAAAAATGAAGTATAAAATTACATTTTAAAATTTTTTATGAAGTTAAAAAGTAATGGTAATATTTAAAGATTTGAAAATGTTTTTTGAGGATTGCATATATTGTTTTCTTTTTATATTTCCTAAATGTTTATGCTATGTATCACTTTCTTCTACATCACTTTCCTTTTTTTTTTGCATGTGTGTGTGTGTGTTCGCTTTTGTTTTAGTGATGCTAGGGGATTCACCCTAACATTCACCCTAGGCAAGTCCTCTACCACTGACCTCTATCCCCAGACTCCTCAATTTCTGTTTTTGTGGGAGATGTGCTGTACTAAGGGTCAAACCCAGAGACTTCACAGTGCAGTCCCTTGCCCTTTCTTTTGAGACAAGATCTAAGTTGCTGAATTGCCCAGGATAGTCTTGAATCTGTGATCCTCCTGTCTCACTCAGCCTTCCAGAGTGCTGGGATTATAGGCCTGTGCCACCACATCAAGTTGTACTTCCTTTTTGAAAAATTACTAAGTTAGACTTAGATAAGAGATTCTGTATAAATTCTCTCTGTTGTAATAGGTGTGTGTGTGTGTGTGTGTGAGTGACATTTACAGTCGGGGCCTAGTACATCATCTGGTCCAACAGCTATTTTACCTTCTCTAATAAGAAGAGTGCTTCAGCAGCATCGACCTGCCTGTCAACCAACATATCCACATCTTCTTTGGTGATTACAGGCTCCTTCAGTTGCTCCACCCAAGACCACATCAAACCACATAAGATGAAAGGGTCTCTCTCACCACATATTCTTTCCCAAGCTCCATCTCGGGAATTTAGTTCTTTCTAAAAATGAAGAGAAAGAAACATGTTGAAGCAGGGAAAAGAGAGAGGGGCGTAGGGAGACACTTGTGGGTCTATAGACTGCTCATGAGAGTGAAGACTCAGATTTGAGGTGCCGGCTGGGAGTGCTTCAGCCCTTGAACTTCCTGGGGGGACAATGGCTGACTCAGGGTACTTCTCTAAGCTTCACTCTTCCTCTGAGGATAAAGCTCATGCCACGCCTCCTAGCAGGCTGGGCTGATAACTGCATGAAGGGCTGTAGAAGCTAAGGGCCTATGTAGATTTCATTCAGAAGTCAGAAACAATTCAGAAACCAGGTGTCTTTCTTTTCAAGCTTCTGGCAAATGAAACAGAAATACTGATTAGAGTAAAGCAGAATAGTACAAGAAAAGATAAAAATAAGGCAATATTTATAAATTAACCAAGGATCTTAGGCAAACCTATGGTTGAAACTTTGAAGCACATTTAAAAAAATTGCTTGAAAGTTGGTAAATATATTTTTTTAAAATGCTTTTTTAGAATTCTATATAGAATATATTGAAGAACAATCCTTGTATCCTGAAATTCACTAAGGTGAAAATCACTAGTAAGTCTTATTAATATTTTAAAAACCCTGAGACAATGTAAGCATGAGATTTTATAAACTCCATTTAGGGCAGGGATAAAGTGAGATGGAATTTTTAATTAAGTTCTGATGGGGATCAGAATTATGTTTCAGTAAATCGAACAGTTTTTATAAAAGTAACTGATGTAGTGAGTCCTTCCATTCATTCATTCACACATTGCAGCATGCTTACAATAAAACTGAAAATATAACCCATGACTTATGTCTTAGCTTTTACAGTCCTGCAGGGAGGTTCCTCACAGATACAGAGAGAGAGAGAGGAAACAATGGGCAGGGAATCCCACAGGTAGAGAATGGCAGAGGCGGCATTCTGCCCAAGCAGCCTCACTCTGTATCTGCTGTGCCAGGGACCTCCTGCTCTCCTGCACTGAGTTTCTCTTTAGGATCTTATAAATAAGCCGATACTTCCCAGTTGTCTGCATTCCTTCCCATTCTCACAGGTTATGTATATAACAGGGTGACTTTGGACCCAATTTTATGTGGCTAAGGAGGCAACTCAAAAAACTAAACAAACAAAAAACTATAAAAATAAACACTCTGTGTAAATGATTATTTAACTACAATGATTCCTGAAATGTTCCAGAGAGTTGAGGACCTAAAAGGACAATGAAAACAAAAACAGTATGTGTTCTGGTTCTGCTAGACACAAGCCTTGTTATCTTCAGCAAGTCCTTTGGTCTCTGTGACCCTTAGTCTCATTTATAATGCTGAACTTACAAGGTGAACAAGGAATCTATAAGTGAATAGTATCTTCTGCCTCCCGGGACTAGTGTAAGAATCACACAAAGTAATGCATGCAAAAGTGCCCAGCATAGGTATAGGTGATACCATATTATTCAAAGAATGTTCATTTTAGTTTTTTGCAGAATTGATTTTTTTAAAAAGTGAAAGACCAAAAATAAAATCCAGAAAGAAAAAAAAAAGCGAGAGTATCTCAATTAAAGTCTTTGTTTTCATACATTAAGAAAAAGCCACATAAGGGACCTCAAAGGCCTCCTCTCAGAGAAAACTAACATCACCATGGCAGCCTGTGGTCTTTCCCATTTGCTTTGCTGAGCCCTGACGATGGTGCTACTGGACTCAGACTGCAAGTGTAGGGGAGAGGAGGCTGAGAGGGGAGAGCTCACTCAACACTAGTACCAAGAGCTCTGGGAAATCATTTTATATTTCTAAGTCAGTGCTTCTCAGTGAGGTTCCCTGGGCCAGCACTGGGTCAGAGATGGTTCAGGCTGTTTCCTGATGCCATCTTCTGTGGGCTGGTTGCACCCACAAACCCAGCTAGCAAAAAAAAAGCTACCAACATCAATGCCTTGTTTAGACCAAGGATAGTGCCATATGCTTTCTTTCACATGGAAATTAAAGTGAATCAACTATGCTGTGACTTTTCTTTCTGTAACATCAAATTCACATCATAGATGAGATACCTCAACTTTAAAAGTATGATGCAAATATATCTTTACAATTCTGTAACAAGTCTGAAAATGTGTATTTTTGCTCTGACATAACTATTTCCTGCTTAGATATAATAAAAAGAAATCAAAATACCTGCCACATTTCTACCTTCTTTTTCACTTCCTCCTTTTCCACAAACTCATTTAAGTTTGCCAGGGCTTTGGCTGCCAGGATTCTCCTTGCTTCTATACTTAGTTCAGACTGCAAACTGGTGTGTGGCACTGCTTCAGACAGATTTTTGCTGTCCTGGATATCAGGTCCAACCAGCACCTGTGTCTTTGGCCTGGAGCCACAGTCCAGAGGTCTGCAGTGAGTCTGGCCCTCTTCCTTGACAGAGTCTGGGTTCCAGCCACTATGAAGTTCACACTGACAGTGGGCCACCTGCTGGTGAGAGAGATCTGGGTTCTGAAAGACATTTGTAAAGATGGGTGTAACAGGTTCCCCGGGGTTGTGTGAACCTAAAACACTCACAGAGAAGGTTCGACTCCGTTGTATTTCCTTTGTAATGTCCCTCCTTTGGCAAAAGGGTGATGCATCTTTGCGTACTTCTAAGTCACCACACTTAGAATGGTTCCAGAAAGAAAATGTACTGCGAACCAAGGCTTCCTTATTGAGATCCAGTGCTGGAGAAAGTGGGATGTAACAGTGGCTGCTGGGCTTCTGCTGCTGGATGTTGTGGCCCAGTAAGTCCTGTGCAGGCACTGTCCACGGAGTCTCCCCTTGCTCAAAGAGAGCTTCTGCTCTCCTCAAGTCTGAGTCACTGTAGCTGAGCCGCCTCTTCAGATACGTCAGGGGCTGAAGGCACTCAACATTCCGCCTCTTCCAAAGAGGGTCAAACTCTTGATCATTGGAAAGAATCATATCTTGATTCTCAAACTCTGTTGCCACTGCAGTAGAATTAAATGGGTCAGCTATGTCACTGTGTTGCCTCAGTAACTCTTTATCCAGGCGCATTGTGATCATCTCAGAGACAGTCTTTTCGATTTCAGCAGAGAGTCCAGACCCTTCTAATCCATCCTTTACCACTACTGGCCTATTCTCAGCCAAGTCCAGTAGCAATTTGCAAACTAGGTGAATAATTTTTGGAACATATTTTAGAAGTCGTGCCTCATAACCATGAAGTAGATGTCGCTGGCGAATTAAGTATTGGGCTAAGGTGACAGCATGTGCTTTTGGGTCACAACAAGAGAAGATATTGCGGAGAGGAGTCAGAAACTGAGTAAATTCCCGTACACAGAGCAGCTGCCCTCTGGTTTGTATGGAATTGGGTCGCTTTGCCCGCACAAATATAATTGCTTGATCAGCAGTCATTCTTGTTGCAAATACTAAATAACACGCTATTAGAACACCTAAACACAGAGGAAGGGAAGATAGATAAAAGCTTATGGTTTTATCATTCTTCAATGACATAAAACCTGAGTATCTATTAAGAAACCATATAAACATGAAATATAAACATGTAAAGTACAATTATAATATCTTGCATTCTTTTGTTATATATATATATATATTTCCCCCCCCCCCCCCCGGAACCCAGGATTGTACTCTGACCCTTGCACTTGCCAGGGAAGTGCTTATTCTACTGAGCCATCTACCCAGCCCCTAATCTTTTGTGTGTATTATTACACCCCCTTTTCATATATATTGATACTATTTGTACCTCTGGGAGGCAGTTCCTCACCATGACTGAGTCAGCTCTGTGCCCTGGAGATGGGCTTTCACAGAAGTGACAGATGAGGGTGTGTGGAATACGGGAGCACAACACAGTGAGCTTAGCATCTGATCTATTAGGTTAATGAACATTAAGTAAAAGGCCAGTGATTCAGAAGCTCTGAACATCTTGTTACACATGAAAACTAGAACCTCTGAAAACTGCTTGCTCTTCAGTGTGTAGTAAGATATAACCTATCTTTCCCACTGGCACATGGAGAATCTTTATTGCGGTATCTGGAGAATCACCACACACACTGCCCAGGAAGAGTGATGTTCCTCCCTGGGATGCTCCATGGCAAGTGGGAAGCCCCTGGCAGACACATAGGTGTACAGTGGAAGGAGCAAGCGTGCTGCTCATTTGGTCATGCTGAATGACAGGACAGTGAAGACATTAACCTGTTGGCCCTTATTTTTGCTCTCAGATAAGCAGTGCAATGATATTTAGTCAACTTTTAAGTAAGCTCACTACTTTTTATATGGAATTATGTGCACAGAGAACCTTTCCTCCACAATCATAATCCTTATACTTCTAAAAGTAGAGAGCACATGTGCTGTGCAGTCACACAGACACGGAGGTAAACTTGACCCTGGCAGCTATAATGTAGCATGCTATTTTTCATGAACTGAAGTTTCTTCTTCTACACTATTGCTAAAGATTAGAAAAAACAGTAAATGTAAAATGTTTAAAATATTAAAGAAAACAATGCTTACTATCTTCATTTTCACTTTGGTTAAACACTACCTTTCAAAATACATTAGGTATTAAAATGGAGTGAATTTTTTCTTAAAAAAAAAGAAAACAGAGTTGGCGAGATAGCTCAGCAGACTAAGTGCATGCTTAGGCAAGTGCAAGGACCCAGGTTCAATCCCTGGCTGTGCGGGCTGGGCATGTTGAGCTGGCCTGAGACTAAGTGCGGTGGTACATGCCTGTAATTCCAGCACTGGGGAGGCTGAAAACAGGAGAATCACTATGAGTCCGAACTGCATAGTGAAATCCTGTACCAAATACATTTTAAAAAATAATAAGAAGAAAAAAGAAAACAATGATCACAAGTAGTTATAAAATCTGTTTAAATATGATGCATTTTTCAAGTTATTGAAAAATACTATCATTAATATCAGTATATGGTCTTTTATTCATGACTTTCGCTTGACTCCAAGTCTTTCTTTTCAGAATGACAAAATCTTGCTTTTTTTTTTTTTATAGTCAAGTACGCTTACTTCCTCAGATTTACCTGTTCGGCCAAGGCCTGCATGACAGTGGATGGCTACTTTCCCTTCTTGTAAGGAAAATGTCATTACTTTCACCATATCTAAGATCGCAGTGAGAGATGCTACACCATAATCCTTCCAGCCGAAATTATAGAAATAAACTGGGCAATAAAAAACAAAACGAAAAAATGAAGTTAATATATAGAAATAAACATTTGCAAAGACATCTGCAGAAATGAGAGAATGCATTAAAACTACAAAGACATAAAGCAAAAAAAAAAGAAAAAAAAAAAGGACCTACGGCATACAAATTTCACAAAGAGATGTAAAATAATAGGCTTTTCACATTTCTAATATGTTTAATGGCCATTTATCACAAAACACATTCTATATTAAAACATTTCCTGCTTAAACTCAGCAAGGAAGAATTATGAAAAAGCAGAATTACAAGTTAATAAAGCCAATCATCCACATTAAAGTAACTCAGATATGGCGATAGAGGACAAACTTTGTTTTCCGACCTGGGCTGGTTCACCCCTCCTTCCACAACCTGGTGGTCCCCTGCTCCCAGGAGGTCACCATATTGATGCCGAACTTAGTATGGACACCCGATCTGCATAATGCACTGCAGCCCAGAACTCCTGGACTCAAGAGATCCTTCCACTTCAGCCTCCCAAGTAGCTAGGAGTACAGGTGCATGCCACCATGCCTGGCTACACTTTGTTTTTTGGAGAGAAAAATCTCACTAACTGGCTATGGTCTGAAACCCTTGAACCTCCTGGTTTAGCCTCCCAAGTGCTCGATTTACAAGCACGTGCTACTATGCCCTGTAAGCTCATACTCTAGTTGAAGCATGGAAACACATCTATATGACGGCTGAACAGCTAAAAAATTGGGTATAGATCTTCTACCTAGGAGAAACAGAAAGCTAGACACATCGTTAAAAATAAGTTCTAAAACTGCATGCCTATCTTGTTCAGCTTGATATGAATAACATGTGCCAAATGGATTCCATCCCAAAGCTCCTGTTACTGAGAAGCCTCTAGGACTGTCACAAGAAGAATTCCCAGGGTCCCACTGGAGGCGGGGCTGGCTGCAGCTGAAGCACAAGCACATCCACCCCTATCGCTGGCTGCCACTTTCAAGCTGTATGATCCTGAGCAAACCCTAACTTTCTAAGCCTCTGTGGCTTCATGTGTCAAACAGAAATAAAACAAATGTGTTACACAACTGCTATAAAAGTGAAATGATCTAACAATGCACATGCATTGTAGGGATCAACTGAATGGAAGAGATGGCAGGCCTCTCTCCAGTAGTCCTCTCAGAGGAAAAATAAACCTCGTAGTTGCAACACCACACCAAGGAAGAATGCTAGCAGAATTTAAAGTCAAAGTCATTTTTTCTTTATTTCCTGTAAGCCTTGCTACTATGCAATTGGTATTTATTTTTATCATCTTTTTAACCTAACAATTTAGAAGACAAAAATCTTTGAGCCCTGTTCTTGATAATTTCTGAAGAGGGTGAGTGGGAGAGAACTTACTGCCAGCCTCCATGAATGCTTCAGGAAGGTAGGTGAAGCCACTTTCTTGTTCCAGAGAGTTTCCACAGCTAGCATGTTCGCCAGGTCGCTGCAGGTTGATGATTGTTTTTATGCCGTGACTTAAAGGAAAAAGAATAATTAGTCAGACCAGAAGATGGACTTACAACAAAAAACAGTTTGCGCCCCACAGTATGTGAGCAACACCTCTACCTGAGGAACTGGTCAATGATGTGGTACTTCTGGAGGAGCTCAGAGGATGGGCGAGCCATAGCCAGGATATTATCAGTGACCCTGAAGAAGGAGGAGGAACTGGTGAGAACCACAGAAACCAGATCATTTTATCTCAAAAGACTGAGAGATGGACTTTTTTCTGATTTCAACAGACTTGTAAAAATATTCTTAAAAGAAATCCGGGTTTAAATTTATGACTGAGACCCTATCTCAAAAAGACAAAAAAATAAAATAAAATAAAATTTATAATATGATTAGAGCTTTTTTTTTTTTTTTTTTTTTTTTTGTGGAACCAGATATTGAACTCAGGCCCTTGTGTTTACCAGGCAAGCATTCATTCTACTAAGCTATCTCCCTGGCCCCTGATTAGAGCTTTAAAAATCTAACGCCTTAAATTCCTACAAAACAATCTAGGACATAATGTATTTATGAACTCTGACAAAATGTTTCCAAAAACTCTCAATAATTCTAGCAGACATAATGGAGAAACCCTACCTGGTGGCACAATTAATTACAGTATGTTGATTAGTCAGCCAGTTGTTAGTGAGTAATGGATGAAGGTCAAACCCAGAAGCACTGTGGTTACTCATTTGAGGTCACCCGAGGCATTACATGGGGATAATAATGCCTGACTCAAGAGTTGCTGTGAGAATTCAGTATGATACAGGTGTAAAATCTAGCATAAATCTTGTCCTGTGGTATGAATGCATACTGAGTTTTATAATTTAGCAAAAATTATTGGCTCTGGAGAAAGTCAGGTCTGGATTCAAATGCTGGCTTTTCTAGTGGTGAAGCAAATTAATTAATCTCTCTGAACACCAATAAAGTAGCATTAACAACTCCAGGGTTTTATGATAATGAGTGGCAATTTGAGAGCATCTAGCAAAATGTCTGCCCTATAGCCAAATAGATGGACACAGGCCCAGGAAGATACTGTCATTCATCAGGCCTCTGGCTTTACTCTCTATTGTTTCAACCTCTCACTAGTGGCCTATTCTAAGTTGCAAATCACATGAATCTCACAGGAGTAAGACAGTAGATTAACAGGGCTGGATTCAAAAGATACTTCCTGCCTTGCAACAATGTGTCATACTTAACATGGGCCCAAAAGGTCTGGGATCCCCAAATTTACCAGTACTCAGTAGAAAATGAGAAGAGATATAATGTGAAAAGAGCAGAGATAAAAATATGTATATGATTTAGTCAACAATAAAGCAGAACTATTAGCATAACCTTAAGCTGTGGTTTTAGAAATCTACTTGTCTGACTATGCCTCAGGAATATATGCTTCTTCATGCAGTTATAGTCACAATGGTAGTTCTGAAAACTATGTAGATCAAAAGACAATGGATCCCAAAACATGTAACTACAGACATACCCAGCAGATAGCAAGTTAGATAAATTGACCGACAAGTATGTAAATTAAAAATAAATTATTGCCGTATAAAGTAACTCATGACTAGAATTCTTCAGGGAATTCTTCTAAATGTGTTTTACACGTAGTTTGATTATCAGAATTTTTTCAGATGTCACATATCAAAAATAGTTTATTTTTACTAGTGAAAGGTGGTATGATTCAAGAACAATTTTCGGTGCACTTACAGGCCAGAAACAATGGAAGCATTTTAGGTTGTCTGCTGAGCTGACAATCTGCGCTACTTATATCAAGGCAGAATGAGGCATATTTATGTGAAAAATATATCCTTTTGCACAGAATATAAGACCAACAAAACAGAGAGGCTAGAGGTTATCTGCAAGAAACTGAAGAATTATGTATGTACCTCATAATTTCCTCAAAGCTATAGCTGAACATCTTTATTATTTCTAGGTATTTCTTAAATTTAAGAGCTTATTACTTTTTTTTAAAAAAAAGCAAATCTCTATGTTTTCGGCTTAATTACTTCCATTTTATAGGAGAGTCAGAGTGCGTAGGCCAGAGTTCCACAGATGTGCTAGGCAAAGACAGGAGTGATGGTGTGGTCCTGACTGCTAAGCCCACAAGCCCCTTCCACAGGCACTGCCTGCCAGCTCACACGCATCCTCCCTGCTTTATCCTGAAGAGCTAGGGATGACCAACAGGATTCCTTACCAAGATGAGTAAACCCCCTTAATGGCTTGTTCCTGCTCACTCCAGCGGGCTGGGTTCTCGTACTTGCATGCTCTACCCCCACACGCCATGGAACACGCCATGTGTCCAGGGATGACATGCCGTAAACGTTCTCCCACTTTTGTGTACTTCGGTGTTGGGCGTCCTGGATTTCCTGGAATAAGGAAAAAAAGAAAGTTAAAATCTTACTCTCCAAATGGAATGGCTGCACAGGAAATAACTCCCATTTTCTCTCTTTGTAAATAATGAGCCAGTGCTAAATGCCCTTCATCTAATATTTAAAAAGCTTTCATATAAAATAATCTCCACACACTGTACTGGTAACAAAGAGAAAGAAATTGCAAAAGCCAATCATTCATAAAAGGTATTTTTAAATAAAATATGTAACAAAAAATCATTTTTATCTCCTCATATATTTATTCAAATTCTGAGCAAGACAGTAAAAAGTATAACAGAGAAATGTCAATATTTAAAGAGGTATAAACACAACATAGCCTATTTACATTGATTAACTCTACTTACAAAGGTATGGCAATCTATAGAGAGAAAGAGAGCTTTTACTTTTTTTCTCTGGGAAAGTTGAGCTCCCCTCTGGGCGGCTGACAGCGGACACTGCCACCATCACCTGGAGAGAGGACGAGGACAGCAGCTTTGTGGCAGAACCAGAGCCACGCCGAGCCTGCTGCAGCCTTACGACTGGGTCCGAAGTGGAGTGCCGGCGACCCTGCAGAAAGGAGCTGAGGAAATGCACAGCAGAGGGTCTCCGGGACACGTCCTGCACCTGCATGGCGCTGGCTCTAGGCAGGCGAGAGGAGGAGGCAGGGAGAAGGCTTGCTTGGTGAGCAAGTATTCTGAGAGAGGCATCGTTCCACATGATCTAAGAGCTATTCATGATAGGCTGACTCGTTTCCATAGTGACTAACAAAGAAACTACTGATTTCCACTTAGAGCTGAACATGAATGGACTGTGTTTTGGACAAATTGTTCAACTATAAGAAAGAATAATATGCCTTTAAAAGATTTTTCTTAAACCTAGATTACTTCATTTCTCAAATGTACTTAAAGATCTAGCTACTCAAAGACTTACTTTCAAATTATTGTAAAGAGTTTAGAAAAATGTCTTTATGATGCAGCCACTGCTGCCTATTACACATATTAAGATATTTAAAATCTGTTATTCTTTTCTTTTAATACTTTTTTGGGAAACAGCCCTTTCTCTTCCTCTTTTACATGGGGTAAGTAAAAAATTTACTGTAATAATGTGGGATAAGTCAGATACTTTACAACATTATTAAGACATCATTCAGTTTTTTAGAAGCAAATATCCCTTTCATGTTCTTGACAGAATTACTGCAGAAGCACTTGGACAGAATAAAGACATTTTTTAGAGAAGATTATCAGAAAACACAATTTCAATTTTTAATTTTCAGAATATGAAAGCCCAATTCTTGGTAATGCCTCTTGGATAATAACTATAAGTTATGAGTAACAGAACAGCCATGTCTCTTAAAAACTTAAGATTTTGCCTTTTGTTGCTATGCAAGAGAAAAACGTCTTGGTTAAGGCACATGAAGAAAATTCACTACAGTATCACATTTTTAAGGAGCTGGATGAGGGGGAGGTAGCACTTTGAGGATAAAGGATATAAAGAAAAGAGAAACATCAACAACCGCCAATGTGTTCATTGTCCGCCTCCTCCTGTGTTAATGTCAAGCTGTGCCCGCACTCACTTATACTCTTTCTTTTGTGCTCTGCCCAAATGGCATCCCAGTTGTGCAGAAAGGAAACAAAACTCCTGCCATACATGAGGCTCTTTTTGCTTTAACTATTACTAATGCTACAAGCCAACTTCTTTCAAAATTCCACCCCCTATTTCCTCAACAATATGTACTTTTGTCAAATAAGAAACACAGAACCCTAGTGTGGTGTGCAAATTCCTATGCCATACATAGTATTGTGTTCTTACTCTTCAGCATACCATCATGGAAGCCCACCCCACACCCAGAAAGTACAGCTGTCCTGCCAGAGAAATGGCATAAAGAATACTCTAGCAAGGGTAACATGGAAAGCAGTAGTTCCACACAGAGGAAGGTAGAGAAGACCTAGGTGAAGAAAGCAAGGTGGCATGGATGGCTAAAGGCCTGGGATGCTGCATTTGAGGAGCTGTGCATGCTGCCTAGAACACAGAGAGTCTGTGTGGGTTTCTGGGTAAGTCCTTATGCTTCTGAGTGCACAGTGTGTATCCCGAAAGTAAGAAGAATGAGCTGACAGAGACTCTGGGGATGCAGGATAGTGTTGAGGACACTGGGACTTCAACTTATGTGATTGGCAAGATCCTGCAGCTAGTTCACATAGAACTAAAGCAAAAAAGGTGGGAATAAGTGGCAAGCTCTACTAGAAACCAGGATGGTAAGGTGATAAGAAGGAGAGGTGGCATGGAAGGGTATATGGAGAAGTCAGTCATGGGGATTTGGTTTCTAATTGTACTAAAAATAAAAAGTTAAAAAAAAAAGTTTGGTGAGGGGTAGGATGTCTTAGATCAAGGTAAGGAAAGATGGTAGATAAATCACTGCAAGAATAATTTCTTCTGTGAAATCTTTGGGAACAAGGTGACTAAAGTTACTATACGGGCAGTGACCCCGTGTCAGGATCTAATAAAGTTCAACCTCAGGCAAACAGGAATCTCCCAGGCAAAATCGGCTCTCACAGCATGCCTTTTCTGCAAGCTGAGTGGAGTGCTGGGCATGCACCCTGCATCCATCTGGCAGATGAAATGGAACTCTGGCCACCTGCAGGCATGAGTTGGGCAATCACTTCCTTTTGATATTGTTTGAAGGTCTGCTTCAAAACTATTCCTTAGTGAGCTACCCAACTTACAGTACAACTAATTTTTAAGAAATTAGCTTCCCTTCTGCCACAGAAAGCTTTACAAAGGGAAAAGCCTTCCTTCGTACCTTCCCTGTGCATTAGCCTGGTTTCTGTTCCCCAAGTTAATCATGTACACATGGACTTTCTTCATATTTGCAGCCAAACTGTATATATACTTTTCCTGATTTTTTCAGTCAGTATGAGAAAAATTTCCCATTTTGCCTTTGCCTTTTCATAATTTTTATTAAATGCAAGCACAATGACTAGGACACATTAGGTTGATGCATAAGTTTACACAATTATTCCTTGTTGGACATTGAAGCTATTATCAATAATTTTTATTTAAAAATGAAACATTTAACTCTTCAAGGCTAGAATCTTTTTATTTCTATGCTCTGCCCCAGTAAATTCCTGAGGATGGTATGACTGTTGAGCAATTAGTTTTTAAAATCTCTATCTTTACCTAGTTGGGTTTTTATGTTTTAAAACTAAAGTATGAAGAATCAGAAAGAAGGAATACTTTTAGCAATTCAACAAAGTTGTTTTTTTTTTTTCTTGCTTTCTTCTGCAGTTAGAAAAACATCATTAGAGTAAGGATAAAGCAACACAATACCATCTCTGAAATTTTTTGTACTAACTGCCTTTGCCCCAGAAATTACATCATTTGCACCACTTTTTGCCTCTAAGGACATTTTTATCCAAAGCATATTGCCAAAAAACAATCATGCGAACAACTTTAAAGGTATTATTTTCCAATTTTTAGAATAAAAGATTTTATATTTGTATCAAGCTTGTCCTTTACATTCTCTTCAAAATACTTTTCAATTTTTGGGTCAAATGAGTTTTACACATCTGTAAGAAAGTATACTTTTTAACACTTAAAATCAATTAAAATTTAAATTAGGATGAATTATCAATTGCTAATGACTAACTATATAGACTCTTACATATAGATAGCATTTTAATTTTTATTGAAAATTGTCAGTAGGAAAAATACAAGACCTATTTCCTAGATAAACACAGATAAGACTCTTAACTTCCATTTCATCTTTTACATAATATGGAAATATTTTAGTGTGACAATAGCTATGAAAAGCTATGTGTGCCATAGATACCAGATATTTTTATTCTTGTTTTATATTTTAAAATTTTATGTTCTGTTTTGTTGTGAGCAGATTTTAACTTTCTTTCCTTTATTAGGTGAAGTGGTTTCTTACAAAGGCCACAGAAAGTCTGTGAATGTTACCACCATAAACTCTACTCATCTTCTTCTTCTGCTAGTTAAATTTATATTCAGGTTATGAGAACCAATACTACTGTTGTTTTCTCATTTATCTGCTCACCAATCTATTTTCTCCCTCTTTTGACAATGTGTTTTTATAAATAAATATTAAAGAAAAATGTTTCATTTTCTTCATTTCATGACCATAAAATCAGAGGGGACTGTGTTTTAATTCTTTCCTCCACTTCTAAATATAAAATCTCTAGGGAAAAACCACCAGCACCAGCGCCAGCCCAAACACCACGCTCTCAAGAGTAGCAAAATACTACAAGAGGAAATCCACATGATTAGTCTTGTATTCTGTGGGTTACTGAAATGTCACTGTGTAAGAAGCGAGAAGAAGACGGGTGCCATGCTCGTGTCTCCAGACCTAACACCTTCGTAGCCACTGGCCTTTTGCAATCAGATAATCAGACAGAACACATTTAGAATTATATTTAAGGAAACAAGTGACATACTTGGCAATGCAAATACAAAATTACCATGCTTGTGATAACCACAAAAAAAGTAAGTCTACAAAATAGTTTAATCAATGAGTATTCAGCCTTTTTCTCTTTAATTTCTAAAAGTGGGAGGTAAGAATTGAATATCCTTAGCAGATCTAAAATGCCAAGCCCTGGCAATTCCCTTCCACTCTCAACATTTCAGTAAGGGGTATTGTTTCCTATGTAAAAACCCATACATTACATGTACTGGGGGAACTAGAGAAAGATAAAGGTCCATTTACTAGTCTTAGGTCTATTTCCAGGAATCTTGTGATGCTGACTCTTCAGCCTTGCATTTTCCTTTTTTGTGACACTTCTAACAAAGCAAATAGCTCCTCAATTGTTAAATAGCACAAAATGTTTTCTAAAGTTGAATCAAAAATCCATTATTCCATAAACTAGTTCTAGTTCTTCCTTAAACAAAAGCAAAAGCGTTTCTTTTATAGGCAGAATTTTCAGATAACTGAAATTTTCTAAGACTTTTCTTATTTGGGCTGTCTTCTGTTTTTCCAGTGTTCTTATTCTATGTCACTCTTTCTAGATATCTCTCACTGTAATTCCTCTTCTTCTGAGAACCCTTATTATCTCCCTAAGAAAAAAAGGCTGATTCCACTCTTAGCCTCTTTGGCTCTGGCCTCTGCCTCCAGCACGCACTGAAAAACTGTTTCTACTCAGGTCTCCACCAATCTGCCTCAAGGTGGGCTCTATAGCTTTCATCTTACTCGACTGCTTGGCAGCACACAACATAGCTGAACACTTTAGTTTTAACTTTTGAGGGGACTTAATGTATTTTTACTTTGAAGCAATCTCAAATTTAGAGAAAAATTACAGCTATACCACAATGATTATTTTTTTCTTGAACTACTGAAATTGGAGCCATGATCTAAATAATTTAATGTACATTCTTCAGAGATACTCTCAATAATTTCCCCAAATCAAAGAATTACGATTGAGGCATTTTCTATTCCTCAGGGGTATCCCAGCTTCACAAGTTATCTCTTAGTTATCCCCACAGCATTCTGCTTCGGTAGATGCACTCCTCACCATGCTTGTGTCTAGTATCCCACCTAGGGTCAGCCCACCATGCAGGAAACCTCATGCCCTGCATTGAACCCCAACACCCTGGACCAGTCACCCCCAGTCTTCATCACTGACAGGCACCTCTCATACAGATCTCCCCCTCATCCTTTGTGGTCTCAGCACTGGAAGCTCACCCCCAACCCTGGTATGGTGCTGATTTTGCTTGACTCCCACCTACTGCCCTTTGGACTTCTTCAGGCACAAAAGAAAAGATGAGGAAGCAGAGGTTTCTTCTTTGTTAATTATGGCAAAATACAGACAACAAAAATTCGTTTTAACTATTTTAGAGCATACAGACTTTTTATGCTAATGTTATGCAACCATCACCATGATTCATCCCTAGAATGCTTTTTATCTTCCCAATCTAAAACTCTGTACCTATTAAACAATAAGTCTCTGCTCTCTTCTTCCTCCAGTCCTTGCCAAACACCACTTTACCCTTTGTCTCTAATCAATTTAATTAGATACTTCACATAAGTAAAATCATATAGAACTTGTCCTTTAGTGACTGTCTTATGTCATGTAGTGTAATGCTCTCAAGGTTCATCCCTACTGTAGTATGTGTCAAACTTCCCTTCCCTTTTAAGGCATTCTATTATACATATATAGCACATTTTACTTATTTATTTCTACTTTTTGGCTATTATCATTAATACTATTGGGAACATAAATGTACAAACATCTATTTTAGTCCCTGCTTTCAACCTTTTTGAGTACATATTTAGAATGAAATAGCTGGATCATGTAGTACACTTTGAAGAACTGCCATACTGTTTTCCAGAGCAGCTGTATCATTTAATATTCATTAGCAGCAATGTGGAAAGGTTCACATTTCTCTTCAGTATGTAGTGGAATCTTATTTTGGTCTTGATTTCCATTTACCTAATGGCTAATAAAGAGCATCTCTTCATGTGCTTATTTGGCCATATATATTTTTTAGAAGAGTAATACCTGTCTTCTCTGCATTCCTCACCTCATGGAGCCAGGGTCATGTTCATCCTTGGTGGCATGGTGTTGGCAAGAGACCCAGTGTACCCCATTGAGAAGAAATATGGCTACACACACTTTTCTGCAGAACTTCTTCACAACAAAAGAACTCAGAGTCATAGCATGGGGAACTCATTGAAAAGTGCATTAAGGAAGGAAGACTGACAGTTGAGAGTTGCCAGTTTATTAATGAGGAAAATGGGTCAAACAATGGCTGCCAATGTACAGAAGAATTTGGAACAAAACCATGGGCAGGAAAGCAGATACATCTTTTGTCCTTTTTTTTTTTTTTTTTTTTTTAAAAAAAACTATAATAGATCTGTATTAAACAATGTCTTGAGAAGGTTAGAAGTAGTGGCAAAAGTGATGACAACTGAGAGAGCTTGGACAAGAGGATTCAGTCAACAAAGCCAAATGATTTACATGAAGAAATGGGGAAATCAAGAAAATAGATGAATCCAGATCTGTTGATAAACTGTTTGATGAAATGGTAAAGATTTTTGATAAAGAAGGCAAACTCTGAACCTGAAAGCATCCTTGAAATCATGCTTGAATAATGCTTTGATAGCTGCTATGCAACCCATTTTAGGGCAGTTTTAATCTTTCAAAATTATATCTCAACTAAGGGCTACAAAATACATAATAAGGCATTAATTTTTCTATTTTATTTTGTTGGTCATAGGAGTGACCAATTAAATTCAAGTTTAATTTCATCTTAGTCATTATGGTGCTCACAAAACAAAGGTATCAGCCAGTTTTTTTTATTTAAAGAAAAAGACTATTTTGTTTATAGTTTGTGCCTTTGATGAGCAAAATTTTTCAGTATGAATATTATATCCTTTTAGTAGGTACAATGGTGACTGGGCATGGTGGTCACAAGTGTAATCCCAGTATTTGGGAGGCTGAGGTAGGAGGATTGCAAGTTTAAGGCCAATCTCCTTGTCTCAAAATAAAGAAAATATAATAATTACATGTCAGGTTTAGGATTCTCACTTCCTTTTTTTGAAGGTTTCAAAATCTAAGGTTAAATTTTGTAAGTAAAGTAAAAACATCATTGCCAAAGCCAATGCATCAGTTCTCTCATATTTTCTTCTAAGACTTTCATACTTTTAGCACTTATTTAAGTGTTTGATCCATTTTATTTACTTACTTATTTGTTTTTAAAAACTTATTTCAACATCACTATGTTTACAGAATAGACTCATATTGGTTAAGGGTATACAATTTAATTTATTCTACACAATTTCAACCAAAATGTTGGTACATGGTTTAAGATTTTAAAAAGGATTTGCAATGTGGTTTACATTTGTCTATTACAAATGTACAAAAGATTCTCCATCAAATGCTGCTAAAGAAGGTAGCAAAAATCTTGAGAAATACATTTGGTTTGTCTCAGAAAAGTAACAATTATAAAAGCTATATGCTTTATTAGTATTACACATAGATTGCAAATCTACAAAAACTCAGACAATTTTTAAAATTTGCTTGTTTTGGGGGGTATGTATGCACAATTAATTGAATTCAGGACGTCACACTGAACTATCTGCCTGTCCCTCATTTTAATTTTGGTTTTTGTGGAACTGGGGATTGAGCTCAGGACTTTGCACTTGCCAGGCAACTGTCCCTGATTTTAAAAACTGAATAAACACTATCAGCTCATTTTATCTGTTGAGGCCAATAAGAGACCTCAGCACATTTAGCCTTTAAAGTTTTTCTAGGGGCAGCCAAATAGCTCAGAGGATTAAAGCACCTGCAAGCAGGCGCAGGAGCCAGGGGTTTGATATCTGGGCCTGCTGTGCCGGCCCTGCCTCTGGGATGTGTTGAGATGGGAACTGGGACTGGGCATGGTGGTGGGTGCTTATAATCCCAGCTCTTGGGAGGGTGTAAACAGGTGGATCACTATGAGTCCAATCTAGTAATGAGACCCTGTATTCAATTTGTATTAGCACTCATATGCAAACAATCTCCAACTTTAGTGAGCCACGTGACTTAGAAGGGACTCTAAATAATAAAAAGGTCCTTCTTTGAAGACTAGCACACAGTATTAGTCATAGCTATAAAAAGCTATATCAAAACAATGAATTAAACCATGAGCACCACCACCACAACAAAGATGAGAAAAAAATACATAGTTTAAATATCTATAGCACATGCCTATAATCCCAGCACTCAGGAGACTGAGGCAAGAGAATTGCTGAGAGTTCAAGGCTAGCCTAAGCTACAAAGTGAGTTCAAGGCCAACCTGCATTACATAGTGAAACTTGTCTCAAAAAAGAAAATAAAGGTAAAATACAAAACAAAAATATATTTAAAGTCAATGTGAATATAGGTTCAAAAAATAATTGAAATACATTTTCATAAGACTACCAAGGATTATGTTTATAATATATTCTTTAATATTTCAAGCTTATCTTTACTAAACATCAATTTATAAATAGTATGTTTATTTTTTGTTCTTTGGAGGATGGGGACAATTCAAAGATGCTAACAGTTCCACACAAACATATTTTGGAAATGGAAAAACTCTCAACTGACTAGAAGTTCTGATTACTAATATACTTTTCATTGAAATAATATTTAGTAGTGCAAATAAGTGGTATTATAGTTCAGAACCTAAGATAGGCCTAAGAATCAAATCTTTGTTGTCTGAAAGAAAGGTCTCAAATTCTAGTCAATTTCCAGTACATATGTTTTTACATATCAGCTCAACAAGAGGGCTTTAATTTCCTTTATAATATTTAGCATTCTAGCCTTAAAGACTAGATTAGGAATTTGTTCAGCTCACCAGGAAACAAACGTCTTTCTTTTGTACTATGAAAGAATACTAATATCTCTTTCTCAAACAGAGAACCAGTGTCTAATCTTTGCTTAAAATGAATCTTTTCAATAGAGTATAAAAGATAAGTTAGATAAAATATACTCAAGACCATTAAAACTAGTCATTAGAAAGATTTAATGAGCTTTATAATTTTTTCTTTTTGGTCATTGCTGGAGTTGAACTCAGGACCTTGCACATGCCAGGCAAACACTTACTCTACTGAGCTATCTCTCCAGCCCTGTAATTTAAGTTTTAAACTATAAATATTTTCAACTTGATCTCCTGCCTAATGATTAGTGGAGTTTAGAATTCAACATGTACAAACTCCCATTCATGCACACAAAACACACTATCAATCACACAGCTTAGTCTTTGTATCTTGGATGAATCTTATGCTTCTTTTAAATCTTTGGCTTCCCAGTCAATTCCAAGTTCAAATACCTTTAACTGAGAACTCACTCTCAGATTTTTAACATCTTATGACCATAAATTAATGCTTGCCCTAATTTTCCATGGTATGCTGCCAAAATCTGAGCTTACCCCAAAGAGATGCCTGGGTAAAGGAAAAGACATGAAATGCAAAGGGTTATTTGCAGAACATGGGAGGTCATAATCCAAGATACCTTAACTAGAATTGAATTTTATTTGCAAAGAGCAATTCCTAAACAGTAATAAAAAAAAATCTTACGCTGGATTCTTTCATATACTTTCACAACTCTCAGAACCCTTGAGAATTTTGGAGTACACATCTCTTTTCATACAAAGGCTCCCACAGGAGCACTAGGACAGCTGTAGTTGACTTGAGGTCTCACCGATAGCAAGAGGCTATCCATAGGAATAGCTAGGACACTCCCTAGTGTGTGGAGATCCTCCAGCAAGTAGGACTTAAATCTAGACTGCATTTAAATTCAGAAGCCATTTTCACTGTACTCATAGGAAGTTGCAGCTGGCTTACCAGAATCTATACCATCTCTCATCATAGATGTGTGGTGTTAATAGCAACAACTTTGGATTCTCACAGGTGATGCTGTAAAACTTAATTATGTCTCCTGGTTTCAGGTTTGCAATTCCCAATAGCTTTTCATTTGATTGAACAGCCACATGGACAATAACCATCCATAAGAAATGAATCCTACAATTACAAGACAGATAGACAAGAATAGGTAACCAACCACCACCACCACAAAAAAAAAGAAAGAATCCCACAAAACACTTATAATTGGTATTTGAAATAAAATTTGTTGAGGGTAAAAACTAGTGGTTCATTTATTACAAAAATCACAGAGCTGTGAGCTTACTATATTCTTCCAAAATAAATAATTTGTACAAAACACTGATTTTGGCATAGAGAAGTGAAAATTAACAGACTGAACTTGTATGTTTCATCTGTTCACAAGCTTACACACACTACTATTCTGCTAAAAAGATGCATGTAACAAAGAAAAAGATCACTACTCCTTTGCAAAAAAGACTAAAAGCATCCCACCTTAAGGGGCCAAAATAAACATGCATTGGGGCTGGGGCTCTGCCAAAAACAAACAAACAACAGATGGGTACATATATATAAAGTGTTACCAGTCAGTGCAAATGCTACTTCTGGAAACAATTTAACTGCATAGGTAAAAGAAAAACAGAGCAAAAATTCTGTAGTTTTTGGACATTAAAGCACACCAAAACTTACCAAAAAATAAAAAAAAACAATAACAAAAACTCATAAAATCACTGTTTTATGATGATTAACACACAAACATGAAATATTGATTTTAAAAATTAGGAAATAAATACCTAGACTGATACAATGTCTATTGTTGTGAGACTTTTCCTTCAGTTTAAATGCCTTTTCTTACCTCCAAAGAAAATTTAAAGGTGTTAATTTTATATGAAGAAGACAAATTTCCTTTAATTTGCTATTAAGCCAGTTTTTATAGAACTGAACAAGGAACTAACAGTAAACTAAGGTGAAACGACAAACATGTAGAGAAAAACAGATGAATGAGTTGCAGCTGGACAGACCAACAGATGCTATTGTGACACTTGGCCTTCCCATTTTCAGTGAGCACATCAGCTGACAGATTTGGGTGTGCTAGTTTTAGTATACTAACTTCCCTGGATTTCTAGAATTTGTACATCAATAAGCACATAAAAAGTCCTAAAGCAAGCAAAGCCACTTAAATAGATCAATACTGCACACTAATTAAAGCAATCTTAAACTGCTGTCTACCACCGTAAACAAATATAAAATGCAATAGGTCTTACAAACTAAAAACTTCATCTTGTGCAAAGCTTAATTACTCCTGCTCTTTTACAGCTCTTTTTTTTAAATGTATTTACAAGGTCTATATAGGTTCTCACTATGTAGATCAGACTCATAGTGATCCTCCTGTTTTCAGCCTCCCAAGTGCAGGGATTACAGGAGCATGCCACCATGCCCAGTCTCAATTGCTGCCTCAGTGTGCCCTGGGGGCAGGACCCGCACAGCATGCCAGGGATTGAATCCAGCTGCTGTGTTCTGCCTAAGCAGATGCTTTAGACCACTGAGCTATCCGGCTGGTCCTAACAGTTTTTAAAAGGAAGTACATATTAAATGAATGGTGACTGACGTGTTCGCTATCATCTATTTCCTTTCTATAAGAAAAATCATAGAAGATACAAAGTGTCCCTCAGACACTTTGACTGCTGTGCTTCCTTTACATTTTTTGTTCTAGTTTCTTGGCCAACTGGTCAAGCCCCTTGCAATCCAGAATTGTCACCCTTCTCTGACATGTTGCCACTTAAGTCACTTTCATCAAGACTGTAGATGTCTTTGTCTTCATCAATTTTCTGAGTCTCATTTACTGTCACACTAATAAGAGCAAAACAGTGGTTTTGGACACTGATTTTCATTCTTCTACTACTTGTGAGAAAAGCGATGCTGAAGCTAGTTTTTTAATTATGACATCTTTACTTGGGAAATTCCTTATTGAGTCCTCATCAGGACCACTTCCATTTCACAAGGAGGGAGCCTGAGGGAATCTGATGCTTAATCTGAAGTTTCATGGTCGGGCATGTTCAACATCAAGACAGAAGCAGAATCACTGGTAGATTCCTTGGGAGTGGCTCCATCAGCTACACTCTTATCTGCCTCTTCTGATCCCTGTCTGTATCAGGCACTAAGCCAATAACTTGCTTCTTATGGGCCATTTCACTCTGTAGGTTTTTCCTTTTCACTACCTTTATGGGGAGACTTTTGGAGGTTGGCTCAATGTGAAGGAGAAGTTGTATGGTGGCTCCATTAGTGCAGAGCCTTTCAGAACAGGCTCCATCTGAGCAGGCTCTGGGAGAAGTGGCTCCAGAACACCTCCATGGGGGCAGGCATCACGGGTTTAGGTAGCTCAGCCTGCAACGGGGCCCCCTCAACAGCCTGGCTGGGCTGCAGGAGCAGGCCCCTTTGGAGCATCCTCCTTCTGAGGTGGCTCACAAGGAACCTGCTTACTGCTATTCTTACTTGATTTATTTTTCAGAATTTTCTTTTTTGTACTTATCTGCACACAGGCATTTTTCTGGTTTTCTTTTCCTCTATTCTATCATTCTTTGGCACCTCCTGACCATTTGGGGATTTGCTTTCTATCTTTTTTTTTCTCATTACAGGTTTCTCCTCATTGACAGGATTATGCAAGGACTGAGTTCCAGCTTCCAACTTCTTTCTGCTGTTCTTGGTTTTACTGAACTATTTCCTGTATGCACATCCTTCTCTTTTGGCTTCATGGCTGATCTGCAAGTTATGGTAGTCACCTGAACGGATGAAACACGGTTAGAAGGCTTGTTCTCTTTTGAAACACTGATTTTCCCCCCTTTTATAGACTTGTCATTTTTCTTTCCACATCCCCTGTTGTTTTGGTCTGTTCTGTTTCTGTTTTTTCACTGGTAGTAGTGCCATGAGGCAAGTCAGCCTTTCACTTTCTGGTTTTCTTTAGTTTCACTTTTGAGATCCATCGTTTCATTAGGACAAGTAGGATTTGAAATGATACCAGGGATTCCACTTCTTAGAAACTGCATATTCATATAAAAGGCAATTAAATTGCCATGGAGCATGCAGCTCCATACATTTTTAAAAATTGCTTCTGTCCACCATTTTGTAGTCACAGTGAGGGCAAATAAGAGGCTAGGGTAGCTACAAACCAAGAGCTGATGTCTTGGCTGTTCTATTTCATTGGTGTGTGCTTGTTTTTATGCCATTCCCAATCTGTTTTGATTAATGTAGCTTATAAAAAGCTCTGAAATCAAGAAGGGGGTCCTACTTTATTCTTTGGAAAAATCATTTCAGTTCTTTGTGGGGTTCTTTGAGATTCTCTATAAATTTTACGGTATATTTTTATTTCTGTAAAAATCACTGTTGCTATTAATTGTTAGTAGCTATTATACTGAATCAGCAGATCACATGGAACATACTGACATCTTTTTGAAAACACCACTTATTTATTCGTATTGATAAGTTTTAAATTCTTGATAGTTTCAAGTTTTACTGATAATTTTAAACTTACCAAATAAAATATCTAAAACCAAAGGCCAAAGTTTAGGTCTAATTTAGTTGCTTACTGCATTCATATGCATTAAGCTTACTATTTTTAATGTTCTAACATTATCAAGAAATAAACCTGTGAAAATAACTTAAAATTAGGTACATCAAATACCTAATTTTGTTAACAACAGCATAGTTTATTTTAAAGTTCACAGACAGGTTATTTTATAAACTAAGTCAATTTGGAAGACAAAATTTAATCACTTAAATTTAGGAATAGACTATCATCTAGAGTCCTGATTGGCCAAAATTTAAAACCCAACAACTCAGATTCACAATACATAAAATTTCTTTGTCAGAGATACATGTTATTGCAACACATTACCTTTAGGCATATCTAGAACTTTCATCACAATTGTGAAGCTGGCCAGGTTCCCTATCAGTATGAGTATTTTATGTGGTCAAAAGCAGTTAATCAAAATCAGTTCATTTAGGAATGTGCTCATACTTAATCTCATCTTTCCCCACAGTGTTTGAAGTTTTGATGTGCTCATTTTGGCCCATCTTTAATACGAAATGTATCTACGTTTTTGTAGAGTTAACAAACTACAAATTATTGATCACTCAAAGCAAAAGAAAAATAGGCAGTTTCTGCAGTGTTCTCATCACTGAATTCCCATTTTCATACTCCACCACAGATAGGTTGAACAACTACACTGCACAGTTTACAAGTGTGAAAATACCTATGTGAGTTTAAAAAACTAATTAGCACAAAAGAAAACTTTTATATACAAGAAATTATGCTTTTTTTTTTTGTATTTTTTAGGGAAGGGCATACAGGGTGTTCAGGGTCTCACTACTAGATCGGACTCATAGTGATCCACCTGTTTACACCCTCCTAAAAGCTGGTATTACAGACCCGTGCCACCATGCCCAATTTCAATTGCTGTCTCAGTGGGTCGCATGGGCATGGCTGGCACTGCAGGCCTGGGGATCAAACCACTGGCCCCTATGCCTGTTTGCAGGTGCTTTAATCCCTGAGCTACTTGGGCAGCCCAAAATTGTATTTTTTAAAATATAAAAATAACATGTCGCTTCTGTCATGCTCACAACCACAGAGAGAGATAGACACACACAGAGAGACAAGGTTCCAATTTAATCATTCAGATAGCTTTAGTTTATATAATTTAATATGATGAACACTGAGCTTTCACAATGAATGGATTAAAAATGTTCCATATGCTAAATAATGCAACAGTCTCTGTATGTATAAGTGCCAGTTATAACAGTTTTTGCTCTACTTGATTAAAAGTATGTTGTAAACATTCTGTAGCAAGCCTCAGGCTGTCTGCATCATAGAACGGAGCCAGCAAAACAGTACCAGTGACCATGGCAGAACCAGCATCATACCTAGCACCCCTCCAGCCTACTCTGGGAAAACCGAAAAGGATGATACCCAACATTTTCAGAGGAAACCATTTGTCTGGCCCCCAAGGCCAAGGGCAGAGCTGCCCATCTCGTGCAAGTGACTAGCCGCATTTTCTTGAGGCCTGTCACTCTTATCACCATCTATCCTGGCAGTGAGGTCAGGTGTTATCCACAGGACACTGGAGAAGCCCCTCACACAAGCTGGAGGTCGCAGGGAGTCAAGCACCAAGGCACCAAAGAAGAACATTTGAGCCAACTGAATTTTGAAAACACCTTTAAAATATTGACTGTAAGAAGTCAAGGCCAAGCTGATGCTAAGAGTGTGCAGCCTGAACTGGCCGGTCTCCATTTGGGAAAGATACGATCCCGGAAGCTTAGCATCTTTACCTCCCTCTTCCAGCCAGCAGACAGACTGCTGCACCATCCAGAGACTGGCTGAGGCCCTGCGGACAGAAAGGCTGGCCAAGGAGGCAGAGAGGATGAACAGCATGGAAGGGCTGAAAACCAAGAAAAAGGAGCAGGGATTACTGAGAGTCTTGAGGCCACCGGAGAGAGTTTCACTGTGAGAGATGTTTTTGGTTTCCCTCTATGTCTTTTAATACCAATCTAGCCCTTACCTTGTAACAGCCAAACTGCCAAACTGCTCTTTATTAAACTCTTTTTGTGAGACAAAAAAAAAGTATGTTGTAAGTAACTAATACTAAGTATACTAAATAAAATCTAAAACAATTCAAATCATGACTATAAAAGGAGCATTTACTGCCATATGACTTCAAACTAATACTGCATAGACATGCAACTTAAAGTGGCAAACTCAAATTTACACTGATACACAAGATAACAAGGTCATCAATAAGTTCTACCAGCACAAGGCTTAGCAAGGATTTAAAAAAGAAAATACATTGTTTTTGTTGGTGTAATAGTGTAAGTCAGATGTTCTAACCTATAGGAACAGTCACCGTCATTGTGTTCTGTCTCAAGATATCAACTCTTGGGCCGGGGAGAAAGCTCAGTAGAATAAGCATTTATCTGGCAAGTGCAGGGTACTGAGTTCAATCCCCAGTACCAAAAAAAAAAGCCATCAGCTCTTCCACAGTTTTTTAATGAAATCTGTTTTCACAGTTAATCATAAGCAGGATTAATTTTCATATACCTCTTTTCAAATTTGTTTCACTGCAACTTCTTCTAAATTAGTACTGACCAGTACTTATTTATTTATTTTTACTATTTCCTTTACCTTCATCTGTAGATGGCTCAATTTTTAAATTAAAAATTCTTCATCTGAACTACCTCAGATTCACTTTCTTTATGGGAAGATATTTTAATTCTTCCTGGCAAGACTTTTTTTTTTGTCTTTTTGAGATATGGTCTCACTATGCAGTTCAGGCTGCCCTTAAGCTCACTTTGTAGCTCACGCTGGTCTCAAACTCAGAACAATCCTCCAGCCTCAGCCTCCCAAGTGCTGGGATTACAGGCATGCGCCACCATGCCCGGCAAGACTCTGTTTTTCTTCCTCTTTGTTCTAGCCAGTTCCTCATGCTATCTTCCTCCTCACTCTTCTCCTGGGTCAAGTATTATGGCCCAAGGAAAACAGCTGGGGCCCTGGGAGGGCTCACTAGGTACTAGGTTATGTGGTGTTTGCTGTGATGTTTGTGTAGTACACTGGATTTCACGTAATCTGTATAGGCATCTTCACAATACTGCCTTCCAATTCATTAACAAGGGGTATCTTTGTATTTATTGAGGCCCTTAATTACATCTAGCAAGCTTCCATAATTTTCAGTGTAGCAACTAAGACTCTTAGGGATCAGTGGCCCTCACTCTCCTGCATTTGTAGCCAGAGGTCTCATTCCAGAGAAGGAGCTTCTGTCCCTGCTCAGATTACAAAACCAGGGCACAGGTCCTACCCTGTGGGAAAAGATAAGAGCTTCTGTTCATATTTTTAAAAAAATGTATTTAGGATAGGGTCTACAGGGTCTTACTATGTAGATCAAGACTTGTAGTGATTCTTCTGTTTTTCAGCCTCCCAAGATCTAGGATTACAGGTGTGTACCACCTTGCCCAGTTTCAACTGCTGTCAGGGCAGGGGCCAGCATGGTACTCAGAGATCATACCCTGGCCACAGCGCTCTGCCTAAGCTGGTGCTTTAGTCTGCTGAGCTATCTGGTGGGCAAAGATTCTGTTCAGATGGAGGAGCAGACACTAAAAAGAGAAAACTCTGAAACAATTCAGAAATTATCTTTATTTGAAACAAAGTTCGGCTTTGTGGTAATATATGTCAAAGACATGGAGGAATAAAGGTCTGCTAATACTACTGTCATCACAGGGTGACTGTGTTTGCCTGGTCACAGACTGCTCTGTGAGGGGTCACATCAAGAGGCTTCAAACTGTAGAGAAAACAGACTTCATTAAGATGGTGCAGTCAAGTCTCTATACAGGTAAAAAGCAAAACAAGTCAGCCTCAAAAAGTACTAAAATAGATGAAATGTTCAGTTTACAACAATTAGGGAATATGGAAAGAAACAGCAGTGTCATATATACAAGGGAAAAAAACCCACCGAGTGAACTACCCATGAGAAGGTCCAAAGATTGCATCGAACTGAACAGCCATTATTTCTGTGTCTGAAGAATAAAAATTCCATGTGTACTGAAGTAAAAGCTATGATGATGAAATTATCAAAAATAAAAAAAGTATTTTAAAAATCAAAAGGAAACCCAGGAATTGAAAAATACAAAAACAATGAAAAATTCACAAGAAACTCAACAGAAGACCTGAAGTTACAGAAAGAGGAATCAGAGGATATAAAGCTCAAGTCAGATGTAATCCTCCTAGCACCCAGCCTGTTTGTCAGCAAAGGCATTGTTCTCAGTGAAGGCTCACCTTAGCACTAGGTTATCATTGGGAAATAGAGGATGTCATTAAAAAAAAATAATAAAATAGAATGTTGCAAATCCATGCACATCTGGAGACACCCAAAACTTTTATACCAGATGCTTCAAGGACTCTGCCCACTGAGGTCCAAGACAGCCAGAGAACTCTGGCCAAAGACCTTTATTAACATCTTCCTGCCTAATTTCTCTTGCCTTCTTTCCAGTCCCTATTAAAAATCACCTGCATCTCTTTGTTCCCTACAGATGGCCTTAATGCTCTCTATCTGCTTGTATCACTGTATGACCTGGTACTAAACTCTGTAACTCATGGCTTTCACAAGCCCTCACTTTAATTTCCAGTACTACAAGTCTAGTGGTTTGTTTTGAGTTTCTTATGGAGAACATAGAGTCATAGACATCACATACTCTGAAGAACAGACAGAATAAAAAAATAAAGGAAAGTTGAATGCCTTGAAGAAATATAGGACAGCGCTTAGTGGACCAATATATATATAGCAAAGGTTAGTAGAGAACAGGTAAAAAAAAATATGAGAAGAAATAATGGCTTACAACTATCTTAATGCAGCCCAGTATGGCAGTGCATGCCTGAGCTCCAGCACTCTGGAAGCCCCAAGCAGGAGGATGGCCAAACATGAACCCAGCCTGGGCAACTTAGCAACTTAGCGGACCATGCCCCAGAAATAAAAACAAGTTGGGCCTTCAGTAAGAAAGCCTAAGTGTAACTCCCAGTACTGCAGAAACAAAGAACCCAAAAAATTTTCTCTAATAGGATGAAAACATTAATCTATACATTTAACAAGGGCAAGAAGATCCAGATAGGATAAACACAGAAACTCATCAAGAGAAATCAAAGTAAAAATGCTCCAAGACAAAAACAAAAATGTGTAAGTCAATTCAATAGGATAAATATTTGATTTCTCATCAGAATGAGAAAAAAATGGAGACCAAAGCACAGAGGCTTGACATATTGAAAGTACTGAAAATAGAACAATGTTAACTGAGAACCAACAAGAAGAAATAGGCATTCCCAGAAAATAAAAAATTGGAAAATTTGTTACTAGCAGATGTACCTTAATAAATAGTAAAAGAAGCTCTTCAGGGTGAAAGCAAGTCAATGAAGATAGGAAAGAAAGATTGATAAATCACAAAAGATAGTATAATATAAAAATCAATAATTATATAAGATAAAAAGATAGTATAATATGCTATCTTAAAAGATAGTATAAATGCTTATTTTTTTCTCCTTTCTTACTTTAGGTGATTTAAAGAGCCCTGAATAAAACAATGTACAGTAACTGCATTGTTGGATGTAAAAGGAAATCTTATAATTCAACAATAAAAAGATCAATAAGCCAATTTTAAAACTGACAAAAAATTGGACATGCCTTCTCAAAACACATACAAATGGACATTAGGCACATAAAAAATGTTAAACACTATTAGTCAACAGAGAAATACAAATTAAAACTATTCACTGGCAGATCCTCAAACTGTTACAGAGCTAACATGTGACCCAGCTATTTCATCCCCAGGTTTAGGCTCAAGAGCAAGTAAAAGAAAAACTGCACAAAATGGATATAAATGTTCATAACAGTATTATTTATAGGAGCAAAAAGTGAAAACAACCCAAATGTATGTCAACACAAATGGACAAATAAAATGTGGCACGCTCATATGATGGAATATTATTCAACAATAAAATGAAGCGATGATACATCCTGGATGGACCTTGAAGCATTGTGCTAAATAAAAAAAAAAAAAAAAAGGCAGACCCAAAAGATCACATGTTTTATTATTTTATAAATGTCCAAAATAGGCAACTTGATAGAGACAGGAAGCAGATTAATGATTGGTACAGAATTTCACTTGCGGCTTGGTAGAAAGAAGCTCCAGACTTAACCTGTCAGTGTAATGAGGCACTAGGACAGCCCAAATCTCAACAAAGCTCTACTTCTGCAAAAGGATCCAAGCACACATCAGCAATGAAGGAGCAGGTGTGGGGGACAAAGGAGATTTGCTTCTCTTATCCCTTATCCCTAACACAGGAGAAGCAGCCGAACTTTCCCCATTTGTTGTATGGATGGTTCACAATCTTTTGGCTAATTTGCCAGGGGCAGATCTGAAGTTGCTGAGAGGAAGAATATGGGAAAAGGGCATGTGAACGGAAAGCCCTTGGCTATAGATAAGATATCTCTAGTCTGCGGCTAAGCTCCCAGAATTTAAACTGAACAGGTATGTCTCATAACTCTGGTATAAAGGGTAGGGAAAGGTGGCCTAAAATGGAGGTGCTCCACTTTATAGCCATTGATACAAAGGCAGGGCTGGAGTTTCTCACAGGCTGATGAAAATATTCCGGATTTAGATAGTGGTGATGATTATCCTGTCCTGTATAACAGCCAATGTTTAGTTTAAAAGGGTGAATTATTTCATTTTATTTTACTTTTTACTTTATTTTATTTTGTCTTTTAGAAACAGGGCCTTGCTATGCAGTTTGGGCTGGCCTTGAGCTCACAAAGATCCTCCTCCCTCAGCCTTCTGAATGCTGGGATTACAAGCATATGCCAACATATCCAGCCCAAAGGGGTAAATTTTTTAAGTTTAATTGCATCTCAGTAAGTTTTAAAAACAGTTAAGCAATTTGAATAGGCATTTCTCCAAAACATATACAGAAATGGTCAATAAACACATGAAAAGATCTTCAACATAGTGAGTCATTATGTAAATGCAGATGAAAACCACAGTGAGTTAAGACTTAATACTAACCAGAATGGCTATATTCAGGAAGTCAAATGGAAGCAAGTGGTGAAGATATTTTAAAAACAAAGAAACACATACCAGGAGCCCTCATACATTGCTAGAGAGGTAAAACAGAGCAACCAATTTGGAAAAGCATTGTATTTGTTTATATAATTAGAGTTGACATTATAATTCACCTTTTAAAGTACATACCTTCCAAAAATGAAGACATGTCCACACGCAATCCTATACACAAATGTTCAAGCCAGAATGATACCTAATAGCCACAAAAGGAGAACAATCCCGTTCCACCATCGATTGATGCATGCATTAGCACGTGTGGTACCTCTAACAATTGAAAATTAACCCATAAGTATTAACACATATGACAATATGAATGCATCTTGAAAAACAATATGTTATGTGACATAATCCAAACAGAAAATACCATATATTGCATGATTCTGTATACAAAGTATTCAGACGAAAGAAATCTATGGAGACATAAAGTAGAATGGTGGTTACCAGGGGATAGTATGGAATTGGGTAGAGAATGAGGCTGTTGATTACCAAAGAGTCCAGTTTTTGTCTTTCAAGGGTCACAACCATATTCTAAAATTGATTATGGTGTTGGATAAATAACCTGGAGCTAAACTGTATAATTTAAATGGGTTAACAGAGGGAGAAAACAAGGGAAGGGGAAAAAAAAAAGATGTATATGTACATGTACCAATTACATCCAATGAATGTAAACATTAGGTGCTATGAACACGTGGAGGTAAAAACATGGGTGAGTCATCGTGAGTAATACCTTAAGGTTAGGTGACCTGTTCTAGTCAATATTAATGTCTACTAAGCTGCATACCTGAGTCAGAAGGACCCACGAACTGTGTACCCTACCTCCAGTCTCTGGGATTCCACAACACAGTGCAAGAGCTGACAACCAACAGATCAACCTGATCAGGAGGTTTGCTTCAGGACTGCACACTACACTTCCATGGAGACCACACCTCAGGTGCATCCTGAGAGACAGGCTTTGAAAGGGTGAGAGTTAAAGAATTTCTTAAAGTTCCAGAGGCCAAGAATCAGACTGAGAAGATCACTGGGCCTGTACTCTGTTGCAGAGGACCCGGGTCAGTGGGAGTACTCATCAGAGGGGTGCTCTTTAAGAAGAAGGCATTTAACCTACTGGTATGCTTGAGTTCTGGCACTGCTGTCAACATCCAGCAGAAATCAATGCTCTGAATTTCTACAGGTCAAAATAGTGTCTTCACTAAAATCAGAGGGGTGTTTACTAGTGGTTCTTGGGGTTTATCAATGTCCAGTTGACATGTGATTCCACTGTCCTTACTGAATTTACCACCAAGAACAAGGTAGCAAAGTGACTGACATTGAAAACATGACTGAAAGTATGGATAGAAGTGACCAATGTGAAGATAGCATCAAACCTAGAGGAAAGAGCTGTGGTCAATGATGAACTAATGAGAGATACCTTGAGAATATGAGAAATGGATCCGACAGGTCCTAGACAAGTCAAAGAGGGCTAATATGGAATCAGAGAAAAATCAGGACACAAAAAACCTGTTTACAAACAAATAGAAAAATTTTGAAGCAATGAAAATAATTTAACATACAGATAAATATAGAATGCTGAATAACCATGGTCAGAAAAAAAAATTTCATACCACATAGAAGTTAAAAAATCAGAAATACAATAAAAACAGTCTCTTAAAGGCTCTTAGCAAAAAGGAACGAATCACCTATGAGAGGAATTTATAAGTGACTACAACACATTTCTCAACAGAAATTCTTTCACAAAACAAAAGCATTTCTTTTTGCATCCTTGGAGAGGCAAATAGCATGGAATGAAGTGTTCTAAGCTCTTGAACAACTTCCTGGGCCAGTAGGATAGCTCAGCGGACCAAGTGCTGGTTTAGACAAGCACAGTGACCAGCGTTCGATCCCTGGTACATCACATTGCGCAAGCCCCTCACTTAGGCATGCTGAGCCAAACATAATCTGGGTGTGGGGGTGCACACCTGTAACTGTAGGAGGATCACTATGAGCCCGAGCTGTGTAGTGAGACCCTGTATCAAATATATAAAAACAAAGAAAACAACTTCCAACTCAGACTGTTATATACTAAAATTATCTTTCAGAAGTCATGGAGACATAAGCTAATTCCACAATGAAGAAACCTAAAGGAAATTCATGACCACTAAGACAACACTCTCAAATATTCTCAAGGATACCCTAGAAGAATACAGACAGCTATCAATGTCAAAAGTCCAATAAAAATAATGAATACATTGGGTAGAGCTAGCAATTAAGTAGAAGGGAAGAAAGCAAAGCAACAACAGGAAATTAATTAAATGATAGGAATGTCAATACCTGTCTATTATAACTATTTTTTTCCCTTTTTGTATTTTAGGGAAGGGTCTATAGGGTGTTCAGGGTCTCATTAAATGAGATCAGACTCGTAGTAATCCCTGTTTACAGTCTCCCAAGAGCTGAGATTACAGGTGAGCGCCACCATGCTCCATCTTAATTGCTATCTCAGCATGCCCTGGAGATGGGGCTGGCACAGCAGGCCAGGGGATCAAACACCTGGCCCTCATGCCTGCTTGTAGGCACTTTAATCTGCTGAGTTATTTGGCCAGCCCTATAACTATTAATATAAATGGACTCAACTAACCAATCAAAAGATACAGATTAATAGAATGGATCAAGAAACAAAATCCAACAGTATGTTGTACACAAGAAACACATGCCAAACAAAAAGAAAGTATAGACTAAAAACAAAAACATGAAAAACAATATCCCATACAACTGGAAAATGAAAACAGGCATAAGCAGCTATCCTATTTTCAGATAAAGTGGATTTCAAGCCAAAGCTAACCAAAAGAGGCAAAGAAGAAATTACATATTGGTTAATGGAACTACTAACAGGATGAGATAACAACTACAAACATATTCACCAAATCATGGAACACCGAACTTTATAAAACAAACTGTAATGAAAATAAAAGATCAGATAAGCATTAATACAATTATAGTGCGGAATCTCAATGCTCCACCATGACAAATACATACACCAACTAAAGATAAAAGTTGACAAGGAAATCTAGAGTTTAACCAAGTCTATTTTG
>PVKA01000438.1:0-149208 GCA_004027165.1 Ctenomys sociabilis
AGTTTCATAGGATCTCACAACCAGGAGTTTGGCTTGAGTATCAGAGAAAATTCTGGACTCGAATTTTTCAGTAATGCTGAAAATATTAAAACTATAGTGACTTAGAAATTGACCCAGTACAGTTTTTACAAACTAAATGCAAGTGAGACTTTGGGGTTCAGTCTAGAATGCTTTAGTATATTTCTAGAAAGATCTACTCCAAATCCTCATGTCCTCAGAGATGGGACCTTAGGAACCTACTGGATCATGGAGCATCCTACTCATCAGTGAATCCAATTACTGCGAACTTCAGCAGCTGAGCATGCTGGTTAAGAGGCGGGGCCTGTCTGAAGAGTCCAAACACTGATGGACAGTGTGTGAAGCCACCCAAGGGAAATTGAAATGGAAGTGGAGATGCCAGAAGGTGAAGCGGGCTTGCAAGGTCCGCCCCCTGTCCAACTCCTCATTTGACTGTCTGCTGTCAGCATTTCTGCTTCGCCATGCCCCACCTCTGTGCCCTTCTGCTGTGGGTTGGCTGACCATGGACTGTAACTGCGGGCCAACCCCAACCTCTCTTTACCTGATTTTCAAGCAATAAGCAAGGTGGCAAAGGAGAGTGGGCACTGGAGTTATTTAAACTGATTTGTTCATTAGAAAATGTTGTTGAATCATATGGCTCAGAAATGCTATGTCTGTATGACTGACACAAAATTTTCTTAAATTCAAGGTTTTTAAAAATATTATTTCACTGAGGAAAACAAACCTGAAATTTATAAACTCATCTAACTAATTTCAAAAACCTGAAAACAAAATGTAAGATGTGTAAGAAACATTAGACAAGGAAACTACACAGAACTGGGTGTGTTATATCTTCAGATGTCCATTAATACAGAATAAAAAGTAACAGAACATTTTTGTGCAAAAGAGATGTCATTATTAACTTTCTTAACCCCCTTCTAAACATAAGCTCTTGTTCAGAAAGCTCATATGCTTGAAAATTATAGAATAAAGAAAGGGCTGGGGAGATAGCTCAGTAAAGTAAATGCTTACCTGGCAAGCACACGGGCCTGAGTTCAATTCCCAGTTCCTCCAAAAAAAAAAAAAAAAAAAAAAAAAAAAAAAAAAAAGTGAAATGAGACAATTTAAATTAAATCTACTATTGTAAGGAGAATATTTGAAGCTTGAAATAACAGTATATATTTTTTCTAATTTGCATTGTTTAATGACAAATGAGGCTAACTATTTACCATCTAAGGATAGTTTCATATGACGAATCATTGTTCTTTTTATGTTAAATGTAGTAAAATACTAAAAACTGCTTTTTACTGTTTGATTCCCAAATTTTATATTGTTTTATTTATTTTATTTATTCTCCTCCCTAAAATAAGAATTATTGACTTTGTCAACAAAGATGAAAGATGGAAATTTAGCTGAATTACATGTGATTTTACATTGCTACATGTGATTGACTACCGATGAAAAACTAATTATTTAATAATAATATAATGAAATTATAATTTAAAATTCTAGTTAAAGCTTTTAACCACAAAATCATTTACTTGTAAGGTAATGAAATATAATTCGGGATATGGAGATAACTCAGTGAAATAAGAGCTAACCTGGCAAGTACAAGGTCCTGAATCAATCCCTGGTACTGCCAAAAAAAGTAAAGAAATTATATATATATATATATATATATATATATATATATATATATATATATATATATATCCTTCAAAAATTTATTCCACAAAAGAGAGATGCTATTATTTAAGTTTTTTAGTAACAACAATAGATTTAAACCCTCTTGGTATTATAAATACACCAAAAAAACAGAAATTCATATAGTAGAGGGGTGTAAGAGCTATTAATTATTGTGACTGTATCACTTTTTCTCCAAAGACATGATTAGTGTTCAACATAAAATTGTCTAAAATATGACTTAATCTTGTTACTGGGCATGTTAGATATTATAAGAAGCTTAGTCTAGTAGGAAGCTTTGGAATTAGACACATAAAATGAGTGGTTAAAATTTAGTGTAAGTTGAATCTACATTCAGAGAAACTTAGCCCAAGTTCAGTTTTCCAGAGAAATGATCAGAAAAACTTTAAAGGAGAGAAGCGAGTGTTTCAGGCGGTTCTTCATCTCCAAGGAGGCTAGTGTGTCCTAGAGCATGCACTGATGTCCTCCTATAAATCTACTGTCAACACTAGTGGCATACAAGGTTGTTTGCCACTGACCTCTTTGACAGGGTAGAATACACACTGAGGGCAAATGTTTAGGGGTGAATCTGAGACTGGAATAATTAGGTTCCAGCGACACTCTATTCAAGGAGATGGCCCACCAGGGATAAGCCAATGTCAGCGCAATTATCTAAGCTACTCTGAGTACGCCAATGAAAAATATAGAAGGATTGAAATTTCAAGGGGTTTTTCTGTTCGTACTGTGCTAAATGAAAGGTAAAATAAAAGTTCAGTGGAGGAATATTGACTTGAAAGCATTCACTTCTTAGTCTTGCTATATTTCAATATGGTAATCATTCAATATTCAAGGAAATTTAATAAAAATGTACAATAAGGGCAGGCTGAATCACTCAGTGGATTAAAGTGCCTGCAAGCAGGAACAGGGGCCTGGGGTCCAATCCTGGGCCTGTAGCACTGGCTCCATCCCTGGGGCACACTGAGATGGCAATGAAGACTGGGCATGGTGGGACGTGTACCTGTAATGCCAGCTCTTGGGAGACTGTAAACAGGACTACTGTGTGTCTATTCTATGTTCAGTGAGACCTTGAACGTCCTATAGATCCCTCACAAAAAATACCAAAAAAAATGTAAAATAAAAATATATGGTAAAAAGAAATGTATACTAAAATGAAAGTAAATTCCTAATTATGTTAAATTTAGCTTAATTGATGAAAACAATTCAATTATTTTGTTTCAGATGTATTTGCATCTCCTTGTACAAAATTGAAGTGTTTCTGGTGCTTTGATTTGCTGTATTTTATTCCTGAGACTTGGAAGTCATATAAACAACTGAAGTAAAAGATCAAATTTGGCAATTTTGTGAATTGGTGATAAAGAAAGTTCTGTGTACAAAATGGAAAAATAATCATAAAAAGGGATAGATTATAAAACTGTCTCCTACAGCTTTATTCTCTGTTGAATTTATTTCAGCATTCCATTCATTTAAAATAATTCAGTACAGAAAATAAGACTCCCAGGGAGCTCTTTCCCAGTACATATTTTGTACAACGGTTTCCTACTTGCTAGAGATGAAAAGGACTTCAAGGTTAAGTTAGTGGTCATAAAAGGCTATTTCAAAGACTAAAATTGATTGATGCTGGAATATGTAATTTGTAATTTTATACCTGTCTGAGGTTAAATATAGGTTATTCAAATGTTTCCCTAGTATATTTGGATTACAAATACAGTTAATGGGGAAAGAAAAAACACTGTAGAATCAACGAGTAGTTGAGGTAAAGGTTGTGGAGGTTTGCGCACAAGTGGGGATTGGTACAATAGGCCTATTCTCTGTACCTATATGAGGAAAATATTAGGATAAGGGGGTGCTATATTTAACTTTTCTCCAAGAGAGTGAGACAATGTGCATTTAATTAATTTTCAAGTGCTCTGAATTTTCATTCATTTTATAAACTTGTAGAGTTCACCTCCTTCTTCTTGAAAGGTCTATATTCTCAAAAATTCCATTTTAAGTATATTTCTTCATCAATTTCCTTACCAGTATTTTGTTATTTCTGTTCTCTCAAAAGTAGGCTTTTGTTTCCTCAGGCTCTAGGTCCATTCATTTGTAGTGCTGAATAAAACACACACATCTAACATAAATGTATCTTTATGTGCTACAGCCTTGCTTAATTTTCTGACTAAATGTTTGGCAACTCTCTTTTACCAGTTACCATCTTAATGACCAAATGTATAAATTCAATATGGGCAATAATTCTTGGGCCTAATCTCTATAAAAAACATTCATTCAAAATAGTCTTAGAATCACCCTACTAGGATTCCCTCCTAACATCACATGCAACCTTTCTCTGACATAATTCTAGCTGCAAATGTCTACCATATTTAATCTGAAAACAAGTTAAAATGGTAACACAGCTTTTCCTTTATTGGAATGCTTATTTTCAAATATGATGTGCTAGTTTTCTTTGATTGTTTGAATTAGAAATTTTGAAGAAAGAACCTGAAATTTATATTTTCTCTTAATTATTACTTTACTCTTAGGGACTGTGACTTTTGAGAATATGAGGCCAATATTTCTATCAGTAAAATTCAGATTATCAACTCCTGCATGTGCAGTTCTAACCCAAGATATGTAAGGCTGACCCAATGAATGTAAAACACAAGGCAGGGTCTGAAGCTTGTAAATTCTTACTTTTAAGACTTTTGCTGAATATTTTGAAGAATATTTTATTGCTTTATTTAAATAATTTGTTTGATTTATTTAAGGATCAAAATGCATTAATAATATGCTAAAAATGTTATGTGTTTCTTAAATGTTTATCCAGTGTAATGTCAGAGGTGTTTTCCAGTATTCACAAATCTCCACAATATTCCCTGCCTTTAAGCAAAGCAGTATTTCTGACCACTGTAGATCTTAGATAAAAATTGTCTATTCTCATGCAACTGGATGTCTCTTCATTGCTCATTGTTAAAAGTTTTCTTCACTATCGGGATGTGTTTAATCTAGAGTTGAGATTCATCAATAATTGCTTGCAACACATCCTTCATTTGAGAATTTGGTTAGATTTCCATTAAATGTGCAGATGTATTTTGCAGAGGTTTTTTTTTTTTTCTTTTTAATTATCGCATATTTTAACTTACTATGTTTTTAATTAGGCTCTATATTACTTATCAGCAAGTTCTGTTTGAGCCGTAAATTTCTTCTGCCTCTATTGTGTGTTTGTATCTAGCAATAAATAATTATATTCTCCATCTGAGTAAATAAATATTTATTCATTACAGTTTCAAACTAACTAAATAACATATAAGAAGAATTACGCATTCATTACATGAACTACAAATGTCTTTTAATAGTTGTAATAGGTTTTAACTTTTCTCCATTTTATTGTTTGCATGTATTATTCCCTCTTTTAATTTCTCTAGCAATAGGATTCATTCAGATATATGCTGAGTGAACCTTGGATCCAATACCTCTGGCGCGACCCATGTCTAAGTGACAAAAGTAACAGTCATAGCAACTCAAACTGCCTGCCTCACACCAGTTTGTGCTCATTGCTTCGCCGAAGTGCTAAAATATGCCAAAGGTGATTGAGAAGTACACAGAAATAATTCCAAAAGCTTTAGAACAAGGAAGCTCTGGAGCTCTGCCTCATTATAGTACAACTCGCTCCTTGATTTAGTATTTGCTGATCCATCCTGGTAGATTTTCCTGTTTTGTGATGATATCCATAAAATTGATAGTGATTTATCCAGAAATTTTAAAATACCCATGAAGAAAGTCATGTATTCATGTAAATACAAAATTACATTATTCTCTTTCAAGCTATTAATGGAAAGATCATGCTAATTTAGATATCTTAATGTTAAAGAATCTTATATTTGTGTAATAAGGACAGATACTTAGCTGACTACAGTACATTATTTTTCAAATTTATATGTGTATTTTATTTGCTGCAGTTTAAAATCTGGGAATTTTATACATGAGTAACAATCTATATTTTCTGATATGTTCTCTGTATTTCTAACATAACTTAATGAACTTGTTTCATAAGATAATTTAAAGAGGGATGGAGAGATAGCTCAGCAGTCTGAAGTGCCTGCTTAGGCAAGCTTGGGCAAGAACAGGGACTGTGGTTTGAATCCCCAACACTACAAGTCACATCAGCCCTGCCCCCGGGGTGGGCTGAGCCAGGCACCAAAAAAGAAAAAAAAAAAGATAATTTAATGAACTTTTTTAGTCACATGATGTTAATTTTAATAGCATGAGACTATGATTTAATTTAATTTATTCATGGTTTAATCTTTTACTTTTTGTATTTTTTTGAGAAGGGTCTGCAGAGTGTTCAGGGTCTCACTACTAGATAGGACTGCGTGTTTCTAGCCTCCCAAGAGCTGGGATTACAGGCACATGTCATGATGCCCAGTCTCAATTGCTGTCTCAGTGCATCCCAGGGGTGGGGTAGGCACAGCTGTGATTTTATTTTAAATGTAATTATAACATATATAATATAAACTCATATATAATTAAAGATTTTTTATTATCAAGGATTTGACAATATCTTTAATTGCTTCTTTCATTGACTAATTATCATAAGTCAATTTTGATAATTTACATGTTTTAAAAACACAATAAAAGATTAATGGAATAACTGTAGATAATTTGTTATTTATTTAATATTTGCCAATAGACATAAATGTTCCATAAAATAATAATTGATTACATGCAAAATTCTCAATCAGTGGACTTAATAATAAAGTGAACATCACAGGATTCAATTTTGATGAGCAAGATGAACAGCAATGATTCTGAAATGTATTTTAAACTTACAAATCAAGTGAAATATGATACAGCATGATTAAAAGATAAAATGGATTAAGGAAATGTTAATATCATTCCAGCAAGACAGCTCAGTGGTATAAAGATCCTATTTAGGTGAGCACTCAGAGACCATGGTTAGATCCCTAGCACCAAATGCCATGCCAGCCCAGGCCCCTGGGCAGGGTAAGCCAGGCACAAGAAAAAGAGAGAGGGAAACAGAGAGAGAGACAGAGAGAGAAAGAGAGAGAAAGAGAGAGAGAGAGAGAGAGAGAGAGAGAGAGGGGAAGAAGTAGAAGAAGAAGAAGAAAAAGAAAGAAAGAAGAAAGATGAAAGAAAGAAAGAAAGAAAAAAGAAAGAAAGAAGAAAGAAAGATGAAAGAAAGAAAGAAAAAAGAAAGAAAAGAAAAAAAGGAAGAAAGAAAGAAAGAAAGAAAGAAAGAAAGAAAGAAAGAAAGAAAGAAAGAAAGAAAGAAAGAAAGAAAGTAAAAGAGAAGATGGCTTTCTGGGGCCAGGGAAATGGAGATGGCTCAGTGGAATAAGCGCTTGCCTGGCAAGTGCATGAGCCTGAGTTCAATCGCACTTCTGAAAGAAAAAATATTCTTTCCATTTCTACATAGAAATATATAAGAAAAAAAAGAGGAATCAATGGAATTTACAAACGATAACAATGAAGAGAAACTTTTGCATTCATAACTAATGGGCCTAGCAGATATTATCAGGATTAGTAATCAAAACTCTCTATGGAGTTATGTCCTCCAAAACCATCATGTTTCTAAGTCTGTGAGACTCCCATGGTGGTGCAGGCCTGTAATCCCAGCACTCGGGATTGTTGTGAGTTTGAGACCAGCCTGAGCTACAAAGTGATCTTAAGGTCAGCCTGAACTGCATAGTGAGACCCTGCCTCAAAAAGACAAAAAAAAAAAAAAAAAAAAAAAAAAAAAAAAAAAAAAAAAAAAAAAAAAAAAAAAAAAAAAAAAAAAAGACTCCCTTTTCTATCCATGGACACACTGATTCAACAAGTACATGGAAGTTATTCTTCCATGAGAGCATGCTGAGCCTCATGAGGACTCTGAGAAATGCAAGGCAGACACTAGCATCTGGGTAAACCATACCACATCTTCCATATTGAGCAGTAAGGCCAACTGTCTGTTATACTATGAGGAATCCGACAGTTGGAAATTTCATTCTGATTGTATAAGGTTGTACCAGTTGTAGGGCTTACAGGGAGAAGGTGACTCAAATTTCTATCAGTCTTGATGTACCTGGCTTTATTCCATCCCAATTAGAGGAACTACTTAACTAGTTTCTGGAGCACTCATGGAAGGATTACTGCTGGATATTACTGTTGAATTTGTGTACCCCAAGAAAACAAGTGGAGTAGTGTGCTTCTAATTTTGAAAATGACTGTGTTATCCCATCACAGTATTTCTACTGGATGAATCTCTGGAACATATAAATATTATGGGAAAGGTGAATTTATAATGTGCTGAAAAGAAACCACTTCTTCCTTGATTGACATTCTTCAAATAGCCTCAAGAATTTTAATGGATAAGTAAATTTCAGAGAGCTTAACCAAGTGGCTACTGTTCTATGTCTGCATATAACAGTACTGAGGACATATAAATGTCCTCAAATTTATCTTAAAATAGAACTTTTAGTTTTTACTTCAAAGCTGTAATAAAGATTGTGTTATGTCCATCAGGAATGTTAAATAAAATAAAGTTAGTAAAAGTTATTTATTACCTTTAGTATATGTTTTTATACCTTTGTTAAAAATTGCTATCCTCTACAACAAAATAAGAACTGAGTTTCATATGTATCTTGATTCAGGATGCATATCAACATGATTAGTAGTTGAGTTGTGACATGTATTTGTTATATTTAATAATGCCATAGGCTACAAATTGGTTTTTTGACATTTTAAGCCTTTATCCTTTTTACCTAGGCCTTCAGTGAATATGCCTTTCCAGATGTCTATATATATTTTTTTTTTTTTTTGGATTTTGGTCCATAAGCCACTGTGTTACACTAGGACATGGTTGGTTGTGGCCATCAGCTGTTGTACAAGAAAGAAAATTATCAACTTAGGTTTAAATTTTAGCCTTTCAGTGGGTCTGATACTCGAGGTTGAGAGGTACACATGTATTATTTGAATAATTCAGTCTTTCCGCTTTATGAAACAGTAGAGCTAGGAAGGGCAACAATGGCAGAACATCTTCCACCAAAGTGGAGTAAAAGTTTTGTAACATCTTTCCTTCTGAAGGCACAGTTTAGTGTTAAGGAAAAGATTAGGCATATTTTGCAATGATTGCTTTTCCTTTGTCCTGAGCAGAGTTCCAGCTGGATTGGAAGTCAGAAATTGCTCAGAACATTATGGGGTTCCTGGATATGACTGTCAGAGATGAAAAAGGTTATCTGTAAGTCTGTGGTTACAGTGATTTCTCACTCTTAGTTCGTTCATGCTCAATCTAGGGCCATTTATTAAAGTTTGTGTAAATATTCCATCAGTTTTTTCACTCCTGATGATTTTCTCTGTCTTGGTTCCCTTGTCTTTACAGGTTCCGAAAGGAAATTTGTCTGCTACAACAGTACTTTCATGAGCTTAAAAGCATCTGATTTTAGTTAGTTCTTCCTTTTGTCATTGTTGGATGCATGTGACAACTCCAGCAATCTCTAAATGTTAGGGCTGAAAATTCATTTTAATTTTACAATGTTATTCATCCCTGCAACCAATCTGTTTTCACATTAGCTTATTACTATCAATTTTATTCATTTATTCATTCATTTTATTTATTTCATGTTGCTGAGCACATATTACATGCAGGGTTGAGTTTTAACATCTGCTGTTGAAAGATAAGCACTGTGTACCCTTAAGAGGCAATACTGATTCAGTAGAAATTTTACTTAAGAAGGTGAAGACAATACTTACTCAAATAGTTCTATGTTCTGAATTTAATTTATTCCAGAAGCATTCTTTTCACTAAATAAAAAATCTTTAATTTATAAGAAGGTTATGCACACATGTACAAGAAATCTAATTCAGTCCCACAAAACTATTCAAAATTCTCCATGCAGATACATTGATTATTTAAAGAACTTTGACTTTATTTTGTATAAAGACATGGTTAGTATAAACATATTTAAGAGCTAATGCTTTTTGCTAACTTTGAAGGAAATTTTAACTACATTCGTATAGCACAGTTGAAGATATACTGACCTTCTTTCTATTCACCTAATTCTATCCTGAAAAATTTATGACAGCATAGAGAGATACAAGGTGGAATGATTAGCAACTCCTTCCACGTAATTTGTGCGAGGATAGAATCAGTGAACTTCTATGTAGTAGAATTTTTGTAATACTTAGTACAAGTGAAGATGTACATAGCTGCCACCAAACAGCCTCCTGCTGGAGTAACACACAAGCCAAACGCATATGCTATGCAAAGGTAGATTCATGGAAACACTGTTTTCAGTAACTAAATAGGAAAAACATACTTCAGCAGGAAAAAAGGTGAGTACACTGCCAGCAGTGCAGTACTTTAATGCTTTACAACAGACATCATAATGAATTGACGAGGTAAATACTAAGACACACTTTTGAGAAAAAGCAGTAAGTTGAAATAAGTCACGTGGTTTGATAATATTTATAAAAATATAAGTCATGAAAAATCATGTTATAAATTGTTGTAGTCACGTATATCAACAATAAAGAAAACCATGTATTCGTTAATAACACAGATGATAGTAGTCATCTCTGCAGAAGAAGGTGGAGCCTGGAATTGGGAAGAATACTTTGTTGCTGTCTTGGTCGTGAATCTGTAAGTCTAAACATATGTTTTCTAAATAGATAAAGTACATAAAAGACAAACTCACAACTTCTATAAGTATTATTTTCCTCCACTTTAAAAATAGTCGTAGTAACCTTACCTGACTTTTATGAGTAATTAACAGAGTACTCAGTGATAATGTAATTGGAAGAATGTGAACTATTGCATTTACTTGTACCTATATGTATGGATTTCTGTAAATACTGTAGAATACTGAATCAGTGTCTGTGTATGTAGATACACAGAAGCAAAATTTCACAGGATAGGGTCTTTCTTAAAATTTCTGTTAACTGCCAAATTTTATAAGACATTATTTGTATTATTTTAGTTTCTATGTTTTAAGACTTTATATTAATAATTTATCTTAATATTGTTCTATAACCCTAAATGCAGCCTAAGTAAAATTATATTATTTTCTTTGCATAAATTTGTAACATGCTGCGGAGATGGCTCAGTAGAATAAGCACTTCCCTAGCAAGTGCAAGGGTCGGAGTTCAATCCCTGGTTCCACCAAAATTTGTACAAATTATAAATGTTTTTTACTATATGTATCATAATTTCTAATTTTTCTTTTATTCATTGAAACCAATGTATTTAGAGTTGTATCATTTTGTTTTACTTTGGACACATGAAGTTTTCAATGTCCATTGATATGTGCTAGATTATAAAAATGTTCATTTGATACAGAGTCAAAGAGATGTCACAGTCCTTACACAATCAAGGAATTTAATAACTTTTATTATATTGCCAAACTAAGCTGTTGTGACTAGCTAATTACTCATTAGTTTATAAGTCAACTTGTGTTTTTCCATATGATGTAAATCATGCTTAGTGAAAAATGACAGTCCATTGACCTAGAGACATTATTTAATTTTCTAGATTCATTGACATTTCCCATCTTGACTTTAAAAAAAGAAACTCAATTTCTTGGTATTGAAAGCTTTACTAATTTACATGGTTCTGTCGAAGCCTAAATTATTTTGCTCATTTTTATTAATTCTCAAATTTATATCAATATACTATATTCATGATCAAAAGTGGTTTTAAGATCATCTGGAGTTGATAAAATTACATTCTTTAGGAAGATAGGTCCTTCTCAAAAGAAAGAGGATCAACTGATGGCAGGAGAGGCAAGGGGAAAATTAGAAATGAGAAGAGGAACTGAGGTGTATAATGCAGAATCAACTCCACTCAAGGACTGGACACAGTGTGAGCTGCAAACACATACTCATAATACAAAAAGTACAGTAAATAAAAGGAATGTAGTTAAATTTAAAGTCTTTCTTGAAGTAGATGAAAAACTTTAAGAACTAAAAATGATACAATATATGATTTTAATAAGACTAGATCCAATAGCTTTATTATTTCCCAAGGAAGTAAATATATTGATCAAAAAATGAGTTAACATCAACTTTAATTTTGGGGATATTCTATGATAATGTTTGGCAAGATGCAGGAAATTGCTACAGCTGCTGTGCTCACTGTAGTTGCTGTCTTCCGAATGCTTCATAAAATGAGTTTAGTGTTGTCACTATGGCACCAACTAGAAGCAAGACAAGATATTTAACATATGGGAAATACATGTACACACCGACAGAAGGCGTACAGCTAATTCAGCCATTCAACTCATAGCCGAATTTTAGCAAGAGACATCTTGCAGAGTTAAGACCTCAAGAGCAGAGATATTAAAGAGCTGTTCTTCTCAGCACATTGGAAAGCATAATTATTACCAACCCCTTGCTATTAAAACTTCTTCAAATTATGTTTATGGAATATTATTCACTGAGAACATCATAACAGTTTCTCAACAATGAGCCTGACCATATTAGTGCACAGGGAATGCTAGTATTGACTTCTTCAGTATAATAAAAAAGCCAAAGCAATGAATTATGACCCCAGAGTGAACATAACAACCTTTCTTGGCCATATGATGTTAATATAGCTATAAAAGATTTCCTCCCTACTCAGCAGTACATGCTGGACCACATACCATTAGGAAAGTACAAGATAGGAATTCCTTTTAGAAGAAAACGTAGAAATACATGGGAGCCCTATGTTTTTTCATGTTTCACATTGCACAAATGTTTCACTAAATGAGTGTCCTTAGAAAATATTACTTGTGGGCTGGCCAAATAGCTCAGTGGATCGAAGTGCCTACTTAGACAGACTCAGGGTCCTGTAGTTTGATCCCATGGCCTCCTGTGCCAGCCCGGCCCTCAGAGTATGCTGAGACATTGCGACTGGGAATGGTGGCTTGTAGCACTTGGGATGCAGTAAATAGGAAGATCACTAAGAGTCCAACCTATGCAGGGAGATGCTGTAAATCCTATACACCTTTTCCTAAATACAAAAGAAAAAAATATTACTTAGGTTTACTAGTTTACTATTGAGTGACTTAACAGCAAAATGTAAAGGAAAATAATAAATGATCCCATTTCATATTTCCCAAGTAGGAAAACCATAGTTTTATAATTAGCTTGTGTAAAGTCATCTTACTACAAGTGAATAACCAAATTTACCTTATCATCTTTATTTTCCTAATTTATTGTTCTCTTCTCATTTTCATTGAACATTCTCTTGAAGTAGTTCATAGTTTTACTTTCTGGTAGCGAATGTCTTTTAGCTGCTTTGAGTGAAAGACAGTAAGCTTCAGAAAACTTATATTTAGGTTATTCTGCTAACTCCTTAAATTTATTCTTAGATCGCGATTGTCAGCTGGTGGAAGAGGAGCAGAAAAGCGATTAATTTATACTTTATCATATCTTTCAAAATATTGGAAAATAAACACATCATCTCAGAACTTATACACTTATTTGGAGAGGGAGACAAAGACAGAGAGAGAGACAGAGACAGAGGGACAGAGGCAGAGACAGAGAAAGACAGAGGTACATATTTAGTCAGGGTGAGAGTCCTACCGGTTAACTGCTAGTTTGAAAAACCTGCTGATTTTTCTCACAATCATTGCCTTACCCATCTTGTGTGTATAAATGTATGGCTTTACTCTTGTCATGTTTCTTAGGTTTTTCCTTGCTCTCTCTCCATTGTCTAATCCTCAAGCTCTCACTTTCCTTTTAATTGTGTTATACCTTTCTATTTGTATTTCTTCTTTTGAGTTCTTATACTAGAAAGGGTAATAAATGAAAAAATAAGGCAAGAAAAAATGTCACAGAACTGTACTGACATAATGCTGTGTACTGTTAGATTTCTAAATCTCTGTATAAAAATATATAATTGTTTATTCATATTTTTAAATATATTTTTTAAATTTTTTCTTCATATTCTGTAGGGACTTAAAGTCCATCAATACTTGATGGAAAATGCATGTTTCATGTTATACCTAAGATGTTTGATATTCAGAAAGATAGCTTGGTTAAACCCAATTACATATGTTGTAGTGAAATAGTAAGTTTCTCTTCTGGAAGGTTAACAACCTCGATTTGCAGGCCAAAATTAGAGAAAAAGAAGGACTACAAAGACAGCTGACATTTTGGCTCAAGCCTTTTCCCTGTCAGTGAAGACTCAGGACACAGGAAAATCTATAGTGTAACATCCTATAACTCAGTTTTGTCCCAGATTTTCTGGTCAAAGAGATTATTACGGGGGGCCACAGAGGAAAGTAATTGATGATGTATAGTATGCTTAAGGAGAGTTGCATAGAGTTAAAACATTCTGTCAGGCTTTTACAGAAAGCAAATTGGTCAAGCAATGGCCACAGCTCATCCACAAGGCAGACACTGACAAAGGATATACAATCCGCAGTACAGGGTTTCAGGATAAATCCTGAGGGGACTTGACCGACATTATCAGATAAAAAAAGTTACATTTCTTGTTACATAGGCCTTACTTTATCTTGGCCTTAACCATCAAGCAGAAAAGAATAAAAATGAAGTATAAAATATAAAGCCATATTAATAAGATGAGCTGTAAAATGCTCAAGTCAACAACTTCTGACATTGCGAGTCCTATGGATAACCCACTACTACTATGGACTATTGGACTATATTGGAATATTTTGTTGAATTCATGCACCTACAATATTTAAATGACAGTGGAATACTCTTCTCTGGCAAAACTAAACAAAAAAAAGGGGATACAAATGAATGACCATTTCGTATCTGTATATTCACAATGGTTAGGATACATGTACAGCTACATTTTCTTAATTCAATGAATAGAAAGATTTGTTCTTATAGTGTTTGTGGACAGGATATTATGTCTGCATCTTGTACAACAAATCCCCACTAAGACAACAATATACAATGTATTTATTATTGAAACTGTCCTATTAATTGGTTTTGAAACTGTCTCATTATTATTTGTTTCTCAATAAAATTATTTTTAAAAATAAAGTAGTTTTTATTAGTCAGATAAGAAATGCTACTCAAACAATTAGGGAAAATAATTATGTAGTTGTTTTTACATGCCATTGGTTCTTTTAGGATATCAAGTGAAATTAAAGAAGTGAGGCAAAGAAGAGAAAATTCTCCCTTTTGAAATACAAAAAATTAACTTTTAGAACATTATTTTTAAAAACTTGAAAAGCAATTATACTTATAAAAGTAGACATGAAGACTCAAGCCAGTAATCTCGTACTCAAGAATGTGACAAAGGAGGAGGCCATAATGTTCAGGCTGATCGTAAGGCTCATAATGAGCTCAAGGTTTGCCCAAACTATGTAGTGAAACATTGGTGCCAAAACTTTATTTTTGCAGCTCAGGTTATGGGTCTTTGTGCCTCATGGTACCATTCTTGTGAGCAAAGGAAAAAGAAGACAATAATTTTAAAATATGTAGAACCTTTATTTGCCAAACCATTCCAAGCAAAAGCATAAAACTGAGCTAAAATACACACTTTTAAATTTTTCTTATACAAACAGTGCTAGGACTCTTTTGTATGGGCTGAATATTCTACTTAGCGTTAAAGTTATGATATATCCATTATGGTATGTATAATCATAAATCTTATGAATTTGCAATCTTAGATGTGCACTGAATATGTTTGAAAATATGTATAACTATGTTTTGGAAATTATCTCCTAAATATTAAGTGAATATACATGCTAATTCAAAAGTTACTCAGATTTAGATTATTATAATTATATAATAATGAAACAAAGGAAATTTGACCTTAGGGATCAGTTAGACAACCCCAGTAGCCTTAGTGAAATCATGAAGGGGCAGTTGCTGAACTAGAAAATGTAGTTTGCTAAATTGAAATTTTCCTATAATATAATATAGTCAAAGGATCATATGTTGAAACAAGTGGAGAAATTTTATTATAAAGTCTACACTATAGTAATGAGGATTGGAGAGATAATACACAAGCCATAGGAAATATAGCAATATTATTAAAAACACATTTTGAGAGTCTATGAAAATCTTATTTTTATTCCAGACTCTGTCATCATCCTTTGCTTTGGGAATGCCTTCCCGCTGTATAATTATCCCATTAATGTAGTGATCAGCACATGACTGACACAAAGATAAGCAGTTTATGACTCACAAAATGATATTGACTCTACAATGATGAAAGTGAGTCTCCTAATGTGCTATCTTTAAACTACAGACAGAAAATGGTGATAGCTCTGTTCTGAATCTGAGGACCACAGAAACCAAACAACAGATGACATGAGCTCCAATTTGAGTTCAGTGGACTGAGAATTACAAAACCATTAGCCTAAATTCAAGCAAAAGAGCATGAGATACAAGAAAACTGATAATGCAAATTATAGAATCAGGACCAGGAAAAGTTGCTGGTCCAAGAAAAGTGAAGAAAGGGAGGAGAAAAGATAGTTGCTTGCACCTTTTCTTCTATTCAGGCTCCCTAGAGATTGCATGATGTTTACTCACACTGCAGAAATAATCTGCTTTACCCAGTTTACCACTTTAAATGCTAATCTCATTCTGAAACTACCTCACAGAGTACAATCAAAATTAATGTGTGCTTAGATATCTGAGTCCCTCATGATTCGATAACTTGACACAGAAAATTATCCTTCACAACTAGTGATGATTTATGAACTGAGTATTTGGATAAACCACAATGTCATTGGTGTAAGAAAGTAAATTTTAAAAATGGTTAAAATTAGTATGTGGAAAATAAAAGAAAAAAGTGCTGTCTCTAGAGCCAAGAATATTTGTATAACTAGGGTGTCCTTGCTATTACCCTGTGTCAACTTGAAAGAGGCCTCATACTGATTTGAGCATCAGAAATCCACTAACACCCATAAAGATCTCTGTACCACATGGAAATGTCCCTCAGTCTGACCCAGATATTGTTCATTGGGTGGGTTTGCCACAATCTCATTAACAACAGACAAACTAAAACAGGTCAGGAAGGAATTAATCTTTGTCACTGCATTAGAAGTCATTAATATTCTTTCTCAGTATTTTCTTCTAAACTCTCCTCCCTCCTACCCCTACCCAGTTGCCACAGTGTAGGATGGACATATGAAGAAAGGTTTCCAAGCTTTCACTGTTATGAATTTTTTGCTGCTAATTCAAGCCCACACATGCTGTTTGTCTATTTCATGCATTGCTTTTCATTGACAATATGTAAATACAGAACCGGAAATAATTCAAAAGTTTAATTCATCCTATTCTTCACAGAAGTATATGAGTCATACTAGGTAAGCAATAGCAACTGGAAAAGCAAAGTACATACAAGGAGATGTGTTTTATTCTGTAATACAGTGCATTGGCCTATGAACCACAACATTTCGGTAGATGACATTTTCAATGATGCAGCTTCTTTTGGGAGAAAAACATCTAAAAAATAAGATAAGAACGTCAGCTTTGAATGTAGCAGAAATGAGTTTATTATGTGTGAGTATATCAAGGGTGTTCCTTTAAAATTTGTGTTTATTACAGTTTGATTTTTAAGAGTACACTTGGAATCTGATTTCCACAAAACATAATTTGTCAGATATAATTTATTAAATGTAAGATGTTCCCATCATTGAAAATAATTCCTGTATATAATATGTAATTATTATGTATTTAGCAAAATGAATTAATTTTTTAAATTTTTTCTAAAATTATTTTAATTATGTATCCATACAACAATTATTTATAATTATTTATTTTACAATGGTTTGATGCAAAAGGAAATCTGAAGGTATATCTATAGTTTTATTTTTATTTTCTCTCAATTCAGAGCCCAGGCTTCTATATAACTAATACAATTTTCCAATAAGAGGTGTTGATAGAACCGGGGTTTTTTTTGTTTTGTTTTTTAATTTATTTTTTATTTTATTGAAGTACAAATATCAATCAGACAGTTTTACTACACCTTAACAAGACTTTTTCAATAAATTAATACATTGCCAACTGTTTTCATACTGTTTTGGTATTGTATAAGGTGCACACATGATATTATACTTGCAGACATTATTATAGCAGATGTCACTTCTCAGTAAATTAAGAGTGTAGCTGTTTACTTATTTTTTATACCTGAATTATATCAAAAATTCAATAATTATTTTCCTAGTGGATGAGCATAGTACTAGAAGCCGACATAATATCCTGTCCATCATTAGTGCAAATCTTGCCTCTCATAGATTATGTAGAAGCACAGAGTTATCTATCCCAACTGTACTGTCTATACACACACATCATGATTTTTTCTTTCTATATTCCTTCCTTTGTCTACACCTGTCAAAGGAGGGCACTCCATTGTCATTCAACTAACTTAGGTGCTTGAACTCAACAACACAATCCAATACAGTCCAGCATTCCACAACAATAGTGAGTTATCCAAAGAAGTTGTCGACCACAGCCACTTACAGCTCAACTTAATATTATGGCCCCACGATGTATACTTAATTTTTATACTTTTCTGCTGGATGGTTAAGACCTAGATAGAGCAAGGCTTATATAGCAACCCATGTACTTTATGTTTCTTATGTGGTCAGTGAAGTCCCCTCAGGGTTTATCTTGTAGTCCTGTACATTATTCTGTAGATCCTTTGTCTGTGTCATCCATGTGGATGAGTCACGGCCAATGCTTGACCAGTTTGCTCTCTGTGAGAGCCTGAGAGAAAGTTTTCTCTCCATGTGACTCTCCTCAGGCACACTATAGAACTTCAATCTCTTTCCTCTGTGGCTTCATAATCTCCTTGTTCAGAAAATTTGGAGCTCAACTGAGTTTCATGATGTTGCAGTACAGGTTCTCCTACGTCCTGAGTCTTCACTGACCTTGAAAGACTAGAGCGAAAATGTTGACTGGCCTTGTGGCTCTCCTATTTCTCCAACTCTGATTTGTGAAAATACTGCCTTTTTTTTTTTTTTTTTTTCTTTTTTTTGTTTTGGCAGAACCAGGGATTGAGCTCAGGACCTTGCACTTGCCAGGGAAGCACTTATTCCACTGAGCCATCTATCTCCCTGATAGAACCGTTTTGTACCACTGCTAATAAAGAAAACTTCATTGCTGAATCTGCTACTAAGAGATCCAGTCACCATAAAAAATGCATTAATCTAATACATTGCTTTAGAGGCTTATCGGTTTTTGTCAGTGTAATGTTACTTTATTATTTTGAATTTCAATATAGTCAAAATCCTACCTATACAATTACGAAAAAGTAAGAAGGATAGGGAAAGACATTAAAAAACTGGGAATAACTGGACTTTAGCAACCAACATGAAGAGACTATTGTTTTATTTATTTATTTTTGACAGAACTGGGGATTGAACTCAGATCCTTGTGATTGCCAGGGAAGTGCTTATTCTACTGAGGCCATCTCCCTGGCCCAAGACTATTTTTTAAAAGTGAAGCATAATAAAATATTCTTCAAGGGCCAGCCAGATAGCTCAGCTTAGGCAGAGTACAGTGGCCAGGATTTGATACCCTGTCAGCATGCTGTGCTGACATTGCCCCAGGCGCGCAATGAGACAGGGATTGAGACTGGATGTAGTGGCTTGCACCTATAATCCCAGTGCTCCCAGTACAGGAGAATCATTGTAACTCCAATCTAAATAGTGCAACCCTATAGGCCCTGTATTAAATAGATAAGAATAAAAATAATAAAATATTCTTCAAATAATAGACTTTAAAGAGACCAGTGATGAAATCGTGATCACAAAAATGTGTGAAAAAAGTTAGTGTACAATTTAAACTACTTTCCTATAATGCTTTTTTGACCACTACAAAAGTTATTTAAAATGGAAAAAAGAGCTCTCACACAAATTAATACAACTCAATGATTTTTCATATCTTGCCACACTTATTCATCTATGATAAAATCTCTGTTTTTGGTGTTATGGTAAAATAAACTAGTCATTTTAAGTTCTTATATCTACATAGTTTCATGAATACTTTATAGGTATTAGTATTTTCTTTCTTACTCCCAAACGGTTCCAGAAGTTATTGGATGTGAGAGCATTATCATTTTATATTTAACACTGCTCATAAAATGCCTCCTTTTACGTAAGAAACATACTTCTGAAATTTTATTGCAAAAATAACTTAAGAGCTAGATTTTCAGCAGGACTAATTTTTAAAAGAAATACAAGGATTACATTGTGCAAAAATCAAGCCACAATGCAATGCAAATGTTAGAGCAAAGCTTTAGTAGCTGTGGCAGGTTCTTTCTTCAAGTCATCCTAATTTCTAACTCTTTCCAGTTAAAATACAGTAGATTTCATGAAACTTCTGGTTGAAAGTTGCTTTAGAAGATAGCAATGTAAACTCATCTATACAAAAGTTTTCTGTATCTGGTTCTCAATATGATCCTAATATCTAGTTTACATGACTTATATTTGACTCAGAAAAGGTAAAAAATCTTAAAATTGTCAAATCATCAGTATACGAATGAGGTAAAAATTGTAAGAGTTCACCAAGTTCACCAACCTTGAAGTGAGTTTCAAAGAGATAAAATTAGCACAGATATGAAAAGCTGTAATTCACATTAATTCAATATCTATGTTAAGAATTGTAAGACCCTAAAGTTATAATTGAACAAGGTCTAGAGGAAAAATCAGTACTGAGGCTGCAAAATTAAACAATAAAAACAGTGACACGATAAGGAAATATGGTGTTATGGGTTCCTTCAAAGAAATAACCTAGATTTAATTTAGTGAGGAGAGATATAAGTGAGTGTTGAAGTCAGTCACTAAAATGAGGAAGAACAGTGGCTCCCTCCCCTTGAAAGTAAAATAAAATGAATTAAAATGAACTATACAGCATTGATCAAGAGTAAGGCTCAGTATGGGGGCAAGTTAAAAATAAAACCTTTAGCGTAGGTAGGAAGGTGGAGGAGTGAGCCAGGGCCCTTGCTGAGGAACTGAGCTTTGATCCGAGGGCACTGTGGGCGAACCAGGCCAGCTACTCAATCAGCTGAAGGATGCAGCAGAGTTATGCCGGTGTTACTGCTAGGGTCATGCCATGGTTTATATAGTCACAGCTGTTTCCCCAAATTAAATAGTTCATAGATAAGATATCTGCCTATATTTTCATGCTAGAATAGAGGAGCCCATTAGATATTACTGTACAGGCTAAGCCTAAACTCTTGAGATTTTGTAATTGTGTGGCTTTAGCATAGTTCCTTAGTATCACTTCCAATGTAAATGTATGCAATAAAGATTTTAAACTTTACATTTCTAGTTCAGATATTAAAGGATATGTCACTCACAAGGTATTTTTATTCTGTCTCTGTGTTTCGGTACTACGAATCGAACTCACAGTTTCTGTATCTGTCAACTCTTTCTCTTTGTCTCTGTCTCTGTCTCTCTGTCTGTCTGTCTGTCTGCCTGCCTGCCTATCTGTCTGTCTGTCTGTCTGTCTGTCTGTCTCTCTCTCTCTCTCTGTTTGTAATAAGAATTGAACTCACAGTTTCATGCTTGCCATGCCAACGTTGTACTGCTGAGCTGTATCCCAGGATATAAAGTATTTTAAGATAACAACATAAGAACATTTTGAAAATATTTTGAAGAAAAAGGAATCAAAAAGTAAATGTTCAATATTTTTACAAATATGGCTATGAATAGTATAGGAAAATAGCTATCAAGAAAGAGAGATCTTTTAAGACACAAGTGCTATTGACATAAGTTGAAGAAAGAAAATATTTTATTTTTATGTTCATGAATGTTTTCTGAAGTAAATCAAAGCTATAAAAGACTATTATTTAGGTATTAAAATACATGCTAGACCATCCCTATTAAGTACTATAACAATATTTTTTAATTTAATCATAATTTTTTATGGCTGAGTCATAGTTGAAATTACACTTGTAGTTTAGAAATAGAGATTATGTCAAGCTTGTAGTTGCAATAATATTGATGTAACATATTAGCCACATTCTTATTTCTGAATGTTCCCAATCCCAGCTCCTAAAAGGAAGATAGGGTTATTTTGGTCCATACTTTTCAGTCTATGCTTGGTGGGCTGGCTCTGAGGCAGAAATGGCAGGTTGGAAGAAAGGTACCCAGCCTGTGGCAGTCCAGAAACAGAAAGAAAAAGAAAGAGGTAGGGACAAGAACACACTCTCCCAGGTCACACCCACAGTGACCTGTGCTTCCCACCAGACCCTGTATAATAACAGATGAGAATGACAAGGAAAACTTCAGAGTTTAACATTAACAGGTAAGAAAATTGAAAGTTAAATGAGTACTATGCGCTTATGTTAAACTAGAGTGATGTTTAAACTCATTTTTCTTATTTTAAATACTGCTTTAGTCTCAGTTCATCACAGCTACCTCAAGTACTACTTGAATCACTTCCTCAAAAAACATAGATGATCAATAAACAAAACCATTATAGTCATTATAATAGTCTTTCTTTTTTATGTATTTAGGCCAGGGCCTACAGAGAATGGGGTCTGCAGAGTCTCGCTACACAGATTGGACTCATAGTGATCCTCCTGCTTTCAGCCTCCCCAATGCTAGGATTACAGGTACGTGCCACCATGCCCAGTCTCAATGTCTCAGTGCACCCCGGGGGTGGGGCCAGCACAGTATGCCAGGGAGTTATTATGATTTTTGAGTACTAAAATGACAGGCACTGCTTATTTTAAATCAGAAATAAACATGTCTGCAGGTAAAACAAAATACACATCTCTCAAGAGAAATGCTTAAAGTAGTCTAATATAAACATATATATTCCTACTGCTGGAATTCTTGTACTTGGTACAATAGTCACAGTGTTATTAAGACATTGTCTGTGGTCTCCCTCTGGTCATTATTTGCCTTCTCAGCTACAAATCCCCCTCACAAAGAGCAGAGAGAGACAGAGGGACAGAGCCAGAGAGCCAGAGTAAACATGAAAATAGGAGATATAGGTAAAATAGTTATCAAAAATAGGATTTTACAAAATTTTACTCTAACTTGGCATAGGAGATAGAGAGATAAAACAGAGACAGAAGAGTACCATACAATGTCGTTAAATGCCATGGGAAATTAGGGAAAGGGCTGATATTTGAGTTAGAGATTGGGTCAGAAAATAAACTGGAGCTATCAGATTAAATCTACTTTGAAATATTTAAGCATCATCTGTTGTAAAATACACAACAGGCTTTCTTAGCAATGCAGGCCTGGGTTAGACAGAAGGCAGAGGCTAGAGGCATGGACTTTATCATCAAGTTATGTAAGAAGATGCAGTCTTGGGGCTGAAAAAACTTGCAAGTGCTGGACGGGGCAGGGCAAAGCCAAGTGTTGTGAAGAGAAAAACCAAGGGTACCCAGAGTAGGAAAGCTCTGCTAACACGCAGTAGGGCAAGTCCTCTGTGGTTCACTACTCTCTACCTTCCCCGGGCCTCTTTAACATGGGAATCGTAAGTTGGTCCTGAGCCGGAGTTGGCAGTATCCTCTCACAGATGACGCTAAACAAAGGAAAACATGTTTCCCACACATATTAACATCAACGTGTGGGAAACACGTTGGTCCTGTCAATGCAACAAAACACATAATCCTCTGCAAAGCGAATACCTTCTCTACATACTCGAAGGCTGGTACATATCTTGCATTTCAATACAACACAAATTTCAGCTGTCTGGTGACATAGCTTTAGTTTCTAATTTAAAGGTTGCCAGCTATACCAAGAGCATTTAGGGTGCCAACCTGGGACCGCAGATAAGTCATTTTATTATGAATGTTTGCTCTTGCTGAACATCAGGATCCTACAAGCAAATTCAAGATGAGAGAAAATGTCATTATGCTTAAAGATGTTCAATTATAGATTCAAATGCATCTGCCATTCATCACTTTTAATCATTGTCATTGTCTGAGAAGAGCACCAAGGAAGGAAGAGCTCAGTGTGGTGCTGACGGGTCTCTGTCTCCAAAAACATTCAATTTGTCAACTATTTTCAGAGGGGAAAAAATAGACCAAGTGGCATCCTTCCTGTGCACCTTCTAATGACACAGTCTTGCTGAGAAATGAATGTTGTATAATGCTAAGAATGTATTTCCCTTCAAAATTTTTTTATTTTTTATTTTTGTTTACTTGCTCAAATAATTAAATAACTAATTTAGCACTCCTCAAAGTGGTCGGCTATGAGTTTTATGTCAACACTAGCACAAATATTGCAATTCAAATTTTATATCAAATATGTATTTGACAGAAATTTAGAAATCTAGCCATATATAGCTTTGTAGCAGAGCAGTCCCATAACATTTTCCCCCTTTTGAATTTATTTTCCATTTATTACCCCCCCCGAACACATTTACTTGTGAGACACTATGGTAATAATTGGCATGTCATGGCAGGAACTATGTATTTAGCAGACCAGAATGGTAGGCATTCCAAGTGTGACCCTTCTATTACACTTCTCAATCTTTAGTGCAGTTGCTTGGTTCGCAGGTATCACTGTATATAGATAGTTGGGTTAGAATCCTACCATTTAACTTCTAGCTTCAAAACCTGCTGATGTTTCTCAGGATCTTTGTCTTACCCATCTTGTGTGTACAAATGTATGGATTTGTCCTAGTCCTATTTCCCAGCTTTTATCCTTACCCTTTCGTCCTTGTCCAGTCCTCAAGTTCTAACTTTCTTTTAGTTGTGTTATAACTTTCTATTTGTATTTCTTCTTATGATTTCTTATACTAGGGAGACTATTTGCACCTGTCACACCTGTTGGTGTGTTTTTAATTGGCTTGAAGTTATTTGGCATTCTGTATTCCTTGGTTACCTGAATGTCGAATTGTTTCCTCATATTTGGGAATTTTTCTGCTATTACTTCTGCCCATACTCTTTTTATCTCATTAATATTGTCTCTGTCTTTCTCATTGATGCCTATTAGTCTTCCATTGCTTATCTTGACATTTTCTTGCAGGTGATGGATTTTTTTCCTGCATCCTAGGTGTTGTTAAGAGATCCTTTCTCACCTTTTCACTAGCTGTACCAGCCTCTTCAAGATCTGAAACTCTGTCTTCGCTTTCACTCAGTTTTGTAGACTTGTGATTGAGATTTGAAGTTCCTCTATCCCTTTGACTCTGCTTCGTGTGATCTATTTCTTTCCTGTATTGCTCATTCAAGGAATCCATCATAGTTCTATTCTCCTCTATATTTTTATTAATGTCTTCTTTAGAGGTAGCTACTAATTCTTTTACTCAGAGTTTTTTTTTTTAATTGGGTTTCCTCTATGTATTTCCATAATTTATTCTCTACTTCAAAAGTTATGATTTCAGATTTCTTCTTCTAATAATTTTTTTATTACAGAAATTATTTCTGCTCTGTGTTCCTCTTTACCTTTCTGCTGTTGTTTCTTTGCTTACAATGCTGATAATTCGTACATTTCGGCTGAGCTAGCATTCTCTGTACTTGGTCCGGGTAGGCATTGGGTTTGCCCAATATGTTTCTGCATTAGATTCTTTATTTCAAATGCTATGTATTCAGAAATTTCTTTTTTTTATTTCAGGTATTAATTCTGCTATGAGTTCATCTATACCTTTCCGCTGTTGTTTGTTTGCTTCTGACACTGTTAAGTCATTCATTTTAGCTGAGTTAGTGTCCTCTGCACTTGTTCTTGGTGGACTCAAAGCCTGTGATTGCATTTTACTCCTTGTCTCTGTCATTTTATATGGCACTGACCTCTGACTTCTGGTGTAGAGCTTTCTTGCAGGTATAACCTTAGCACCTAATGAGATTCGGATGCAGATCTAATAAGTTTGAGTTTATCCAGTTATGCCTGGCCTGGATGTAGCTATTATGTTCAGCTCCTTTTTGCTGCAGCCCTTCTAGCACAACTGTGAGTCTTGGTGCCCTTCTGCTCTGTGTAATAATGTGTGTACAGTAGTATTTTTTAAAATTTTCCTCATAATATGTAAGACTTAAAATTCGATACATTAATACTTGATGGAAAATATGTGTTCCATGTTATGCCTAAGATGTTTGACATTTAGTCAGATAGTTAGGGTAAATTGAATTGCATATGTTGCAGTGTAATAATCAGCTTCTCTTCACGATAGTTAACAACCTAAGTTTGCAGTTCAAAAAATGGAGGAATGGCAGGGCTGCAAGGTCTTCCAACTTTTTGGCCCTAGCCTTTCAAGGTCAGTGAAGATTCAAGAGATAAGAGACCCTGTACTGTAATACCATGGAACTCAGTTGTGCCCCAAATTTTCTGAACAAGGAGATTATGGAGCCATAGAGGAAAGAGACTGATGATCTATAGTGTGCCTGGGAAGAATCAAATGGAGAGAAATATTTCTCTCAGGCTTTCACAGAGAGCAAACTGGTCAAGCAATGGCCATGACTCATCCACATGGCTGACACTGACAAAGGATCAATAAAGTGAGATACAGGGTTACAGTATAAACCCTGAGGGGACTTGACTGACTTGTTCAGATACAAAAGTTAAGTTTCTTGTTTTATAGGTCTTGCTTTATCTCTTTCTTAACTATCCAGCAGAAAAATGAATGAAGGGATCCACCCTAACAGTGTTTGTAAATAGAATATCATGTCTGCATCTTGTATAGCACATAACCCCTAGGAAAACTATATGCAGTGTGTTAATTATTGAATCTGTTCTACTAATTTGATTTGAAACTGTCCCATTGCTATTCTTCAATAAAATTATGAAAAAAACAAAAAAGTGTATTTGAAAAAAATCTAAAAAATGCAATACACCATTTTTGATTTGTTCTTTGGATGAATTATTGAGGGGACAGAGAAAAATAAAGCAGATGATTTCCACAAAAGTTTCTTTCAGACACTTTTCTTCTGTTTTATGAGACTGGGTTTGTTCTTTTAAAATATACTCTTTCAGATAGAAGAAGATTAAGTATTTCAGTGTAAATTAATCATTTGTATAGATTGCTATTTATATTTTTATGTACCTATAATCATGTTTACTAAAGAAATAAAATATTTGATGACAAAAACAGAAAATCCACCTTATGTCAACTGGAAACCAGTAAGTTTTTCCCCTACAAGAGTAGGAACGTACTCTAAAACAAACAAAAAAAAACCTTCAAAAATCAGATATGCTAAATAACTTATTAACCATTTTAATTAGACCATGTGTCTCTGATTGCCACCATAAAAACTGCACAAAATTCACTGTTGAAACTAGTTTATGCTGGACTTTTCAGCTAACTCTTAACAAAGAGATAAAAGAAAATTCTAGAAGTTTTGGCACCTTAGTAACTAAAACATCGAACTCTGACATCCTCAGGAAAGCACATGGATGTCTAATTTGTACATATTATTATCACACTTTTGCATAAATACTAATGTGAACATAGAAGGCTTTTGAGAATGTAATGACAAAATAAGATTTTTTAAAAATTGGTTTTACTTCATTTATACAGAATGGAGCCAGATTATTTTCCCCCCAGTAATCAAGAAAATTTTATGTCTAATCAAATTCTTTTTTTTAAATTTTATTTTATTGAAATACAAATGTCAATCAGACAGTTTCAAGACACCTTAACCATATAGATTCGATAAATTAACACATTGCAAATGGTTTTCATAACATTTTGGTATTGTACAAGGTGCAAACATGATATTATATTTACAGATATTATTTTACCAGATATCACTTATCAGTGAATAAAGAGTGTAGCTGCTTACTTATCTTATTATTTTATACCTGAATTATATCAAAAATTCAATAATTATTTTCCTAGTGGATGACCGTAGTACTAGAAGCCGACATAATATCCTGTCCAACCACCATTAGTGTAGATCTTGCCTCTCATATCAAATTCTTTAAGAAACACAACTTCAAAGAACTTGTCTTTACTTATTTCACTTATTATATAGGTACAATCTGTATTTCATAATACATACATCAGGTCTCTGTCTCTGTCTCTCTCTCTCTGTGTCTGTCTCTGTCTCTCTGTCTCCGTAACATATATATGCTCACATGCACACACTAAAATTTCTTAAATAAAAGGTTGACAATTTGCACACACTAAAATTTCTTAAAGGTTGACAATTTTGAAAATAAGGTTTTCTTGTTTGAAAGATTAATTATTCCAAAACTTTTGAAGATTGTCCAAACTGCACCCATGCACTTATCTTCAAAATAGAGTACAGTGTAACTTTGACAAAACATTGAATTGTAGTTAAAATCTTCATTCTTTGGTAAAATAACAAGTAATATAATACCACTAAATGACCTTGCTTGAGGAAATAGTGGCTAGAGGACAAAATGCTAAGAATTTTTTCTCACATAGTATAACATTTTTAAAATTTTGAATTCATTTCACTTATTGATGTAAAAATTGCAGAAAGGGAAATATTTAATATAGTTCTGATGTGTTACCGAATAGCTGTTGCATATATATATATATATATATATATATATATATATATATATATATATATGCAATTGTTCAATTTCAGGCCCTGTATAGATATCTCCTTTTTTATAGTTGAGGGAAATAGAATAAAATGCATACAATGTCTTGTTCAAAATGCAGCTAGTAAGTATCATGACTAGGATTCAGATAATTGTCTTGAATCTGACTCTGCACTGTACACCACTTGTCTTCACTACCATGCTCTGAATAACACTAGTAGACAGCACAGCATAGCTGTGCACATCCAAGTACTACTTAGGCACACAATATTGCACTAAATATTATCTCCATGCTGACTATTCAATACAATATGTAAACTTAAAATTACAGGATTCTCTACATGAAATTTTGTCCTATGATTGGCTCTTTTATTTTTAGTAAAAGAAATATAGCCATCAAGATAAGAGTATTTTTAATTGTCACTTACACTGTTCCCCAGTGGGTAGTTAAATATTCAAAGGCTATTGTCATAGTGAAAATTAAGACTAATGTGTATACTATGTCATGCATATCCTATCAATAAGTGATTGAAAGGTAAACTTATATTGAATATGAGAAAATACATTGGCTTAATGTATACTTAATGGGCAATATAAATAGAATGATTAACCTTTCTCTTCTATATGTTATCTTATTCTTTTCTGAACTCCATAAATATGGCTCTCTCTCCCTCTCCCTCTCTATATATTATTTTTTCAGTCAAGTAATATAATTTTTAATATTACACATTTTTACTGAAACGAAGAATCCATTTGAGACCAATGCTAATGAACAAGTACGGTTTTGGCTATAATTATTAGTTGCATGATTGCTTAGTAAAACATATTCTTATATACAAATGCAAATAAAGAAAAAAATATAGAATTTAAACCTTGTGCAATGTACAATATATGTTGAACAAAAGAGAAAGTTCTCTACTAGTTCATGTATTTTTAAAAAAGTATTCTGTTTAATATAAATACTGAAAATAAATGCATGTAACAGTTCATGTTTTTAGCACAGGAAATTGTTAACGGTAAAAATTAAATAAAATCAACAGAGTAGTATCTTAATCCATGGAAATACACTTAAACCCTGAGACCATTATTTTTTTGTAGGAAATCAGAAAGGTAACCCTTGAGGCAAATTTTATCTTTCTAAACATAGGCTCTATTTAACATGGATCAATTATATAGTGATATCAAGTAAAACCAATACAAGCTTCAGTGTGAAAACTAGATATTTCTCAGGAATGACTCATCATTCTATTTGGTAATCATTCTCAGAAGATGTTTTTGAAATGCTTTTCTTTCAAATGCTAGAGAAATCTAATTAAATGAATATAAATTTTATCTGCATTCATTATAACCTCTTACCCACAGAGCATGTATTTTTCAGATTTATATTTGTAATGGGAGTGCCAATTTGTCATAACATGACTCCCTTCATTTTACAGCCTTTAACAGATCCACTCATAACACATTCATTGTCTGATTCTCCTTGAGCCTTCATGAATCTTGATTTTATAGCAGAAGCCCAAATGCACTCGAACATGTTTCTCATTTGAATGATGTGAAATTAATATTGTGTTGCAGTCAAAGTTCTTAAGGAAGAATGTATTCGCTCATGGCATGGCTGACAGAGTCAATGGATACTGAAGCCCTTAAGAGAGGATGCTCTGCATCACCCCCCAACACACACACACTCATCTTCCAAATCGTTTCCAAGGAGAATTCTGATTCTGATATGTCAGAGTACTTATAATACTGGATTTTATTACAAGCCATAATATTGCCTTCATAATAAAATTTCAAAAAGTCCACTGAAAGTACAAAAGCTTTAAAATTATCTATTATTACTAGAGATCAAGAGTTTATTCTACATGAGGATGATATTCAACTAGATTCTGGGTGTCAGAAAAATCCATTTGCCTCCACCTTATTCCATCAGGACATTAATTTTGCTATCACTTCACAAACTGGAGAATAGAAATGTGAACATCTTTTGAGAGATGAACAATGTGTGCAGCTAATTCAGTCAGGCAAAGCTGGGCAAAGTTTTCTTGAAGTCATTTGAAACGCTGCAAAGCACCTGTATTCTTCATGGCTGTTTCTCTTCTCCAAGTGACAGTTGATGAGAAAAAATGAGGTAGACCTTCTGGAGATGGAAAGAGTATCTAGCGGTGGTGGGAGAAGGGAAGGAAGAAGAGGAAGTAATGAAAGTGAAAATGCAATGCATCTGCGTACTAACACCTCCCAAAGAATATATTCATTATCTGTCACAAACGTGTACAACAACTACAATAAATTAAGATTAACAAATGAATAAATTCGAGCTCCTACAGGCTAAAAAAAAAGGGTTACCAATCAAAGCACACTGTGCTGAGATAGATATCCATTACTTTGGTATGAATTAAAGTACAATAGAATTCATTACAAAAAAGAGATGAAAATAATGTTCCTTATAAATAAAATTGGTGTTTCTGAAGTTTAATCCTGGTTGAATCTTCTTTCAGTTCTGGCTATCTGCAGAGTAAATCACTCAGAACATCTTGGATTGTGATTAAAAACTACTACAATGCAAATGGAATTCCACATCAGAATTTAAGTACAATTGAAGTATTAGTTATATTATGCAAAAAATAACAATGTGAATATTGATATCTTTACAGCATACACATCGTGGGAAGGTGTTTATTGTTGAAATACAAAATAGTGCTCTGGGGTTGGGGTGATAGTTCAGCCGTGTAAGTGCCTTTCTGGGAAGCACAAGGACCCAGTTTGATCCCCAGAATTACCTGCCTCACAGGTCCCAGAACCTCAGGCATGCCATTCTGACAAGTGAAACCAGGCAAGGTGGGAAATGCATGTATTCTCAGCACTGAGGAGGCTGAGATAGGAGGATCACTATGAGTCTGAGCTGTGTACCAAGACCCGGTAACAAACACATAAACAAACAGAACAATTTTTAAAAATTTAAAAATAGTACACGGTTCAATGCAGGTAGATTCTTTAACAGACACTTTTGCTGTTAAGGACAAAACTGCTGTAGGAATTTCAACTTTGAACAAACAAATGTCCTTTTTTATACCCATGTAATAGGACTAAGAAACTGAACATATTTCATTCTAGATCTCTAGTCCATACAAGAAGCAAAAAAGGGTTTCAATAAAGAGTAGCTAAACTCCCAAGAAAATCTTTTTTTGTGGATAATATTTGTTAACTGTAAATTTGGTATCAATATATTACAACACCATTATGCTATTCCGAACTTCCCTATTTCTAGATAAGTGAAATATGCTTATGAAGTTCATCTAACACTGTCTATTAAAGGATGTCAGTGGTGGTCTGTCAAGTATGTATTTTTCAATACTTGAAAAAAATGTTGTCTGGAACAGAAAGAAGACAGTTTTAGCCCATGTCCATGAAGAAATACCTCACAAGACCAGTAGTTCTCAAACTGCACAGTGAACTCTTACAAAGATTTCTCAAACTTCATATTCTTCTCCAAGTATATTATTTTTAAAATAATTATATTGTTTTACTGCATAGGACTTTCTACATAGGGCTAAAATTATGGTGAAAATACAATGGACATATAGTCCCAGGTGAGCATGAAGATTTCCCGAGTCCAAGTCAGCTACATGGGCTTCCCTTTTTGCAGGTTACTGTTTCTCCTTATTCTGCTGCTGCATGCAGACATAGGTGGAAGATTGTGATTATGAATTTGTTTTCTGTCACCTTGACAAATGAAGGACTGTGGAGATAGAAGGACATGGATATTTTGGGCAATGGGATATCTTCCAAAGTGAAGTAATGAGCTTCTAGACATTATGTAAATCATTATTTTGTCCAGTAATCAGCAATATTCAGTCTTTTCAGAGTAAATCTATGTGCACACATTTAGTTACGAAACTTGCAACATTAAGAAATGAATGCTGGCCAGTGTTGTTCTCAAACATATTGATTTGTAAAAGGACATTTTAATACATTTGATTATTATTTCGTTTCAATTTTACTACCAATACTGACAGTTCTAATCCAAATAATTGTGTTCTGAATCTTTTGGTTTTAATCTACCCAGCAATTTCTGCTTTTTAATGATAAGGATGGTTAACACATTCTGGCAGAGATTGTCCATTATCAAATATAGTCAAAACTCCATTAATCTAGTGAATTGTATTCTTTGATGGATCAGTATTTACAGAATTCAGTCAGAGTGCAATAGAAAAGAATGTTTAAAGCTATAATGGTGTGCAGCAAAAGCTCCAATTTAAATTTTGTACAGTTTATGCTATCACAAAGTTGGTCATAAATGGTATGAGAATAAGTGATTATATACAAATGCATGTCTCTGCTTGCCGAATTTTTAGAAAAGTGTATGCAGAATCAACATCAAGACTAACTTTCTTGTTTGCTTATTTACTCTATTTCTATTATTCTCTTCTAGCATTGTATGATCATCTGAGTCCTGAATATTCTAGTTGCTTTCCTTAAATTTTTGACTCAATTGTCAAACACAGAGAAAATGCCCAACTCCCCTCATTCTACTATTCTGATCTGAAAATCAGAATAAGATTCTTTACTTATCTTTCAGACTTAACAAGGGCAGAGAGCACACAACACCAGAAGGACAATATTTTAAGAAAGCACTGAGAATGAAGGAAGGGAATTCAAGTTCCAGCTCTGCTTTAGCACTGACAAATTGGTGAGAATCCAATCTCTCCAAGCTTCCATTTCCTCATAATAAAAAAGGCATGTTTATAGCCATTTGCTAAGTATGTATGTGTGCTAACATAATGCCAGGCAACTAACATAGGTAGTTTTATTGAGTTAATCCCAAAACATAAACAGAATGAGCAATATGTTCTGTAGTGATAAAATCAAAACTATGGGTCTCACGTGTAAATACATTCAGAGATTAAAGAAACACATAGTGAAGAAGATGATTTTAAGTAAATGTTTTTCAATCTGAAGTGTGCATTCAGATTGAAGCAAGTTCAACAGGCTATGGAATAAATAAGATCAGAAATAATCCCGCAGGTCAAAGAAGAAATGCCAAGAAATGTGAAAGCATTGCACAGTACAGCTAAGAAAGACACAGATTAGGACAGGCCAAATAGCTCAGTAAATTAAAGTCCCTGCTTAGACAGACACAGTCCCTGAGGTTCCATTCCTAGTGCCCTGCCAGCCCAGCCCTAATAGCGTGCTGAGAAGGAGACTGAGACTGGACGTGGTGGCTCTTGGGAAGCTGAACTCAGGTGGATCACTAGGAGTCTGATTTATGTAGTGAGAAAATGTAGACCCTGTCCTAATTTTTCTTTTAAAGAAAAAAGAAGACACAGATTTAAAAAATAGAGAATTGAAAAATGATGGAATCATTGAATGAAGAAATACAGGAAAGAATTAGAATGCATGAAACAGATTGAAACTGATATCCAGGAAATTAAGAATTCTATTGAAAACTGGAAACACCTTGTGAATGAAACTGGACATAGACTTTCAGACCATGGAGACAGTGATGCAGCTAATGAACATGAAAGAAGAGATCTCTTAAAACTAACAAGGAACCAGGAAATGACAATTCAGCAACTACAAGATGACACAAAGAAATGCAATATAAGAATAATGCGAGTCCATAAGACAGCAAGAGTTAGCACAAATGACACAAAAGGCTACTTTTAGAAGTAGTAGCAGAAAATTTCACAAGTATGAGAAAATAATCTGACATGTAGTTAAGGGAAGCAAATATAACTCCAAATAGCATAATCAAAGTAAATCTACACCTAGATACCTAATAATAAAGATCCCAGAAATTTAACAAAAGAACAGAATATTAAAAGCTGTTAGAAAGAAGCAGACCAACTAACTTGGAAAGTCCATCAGAATCATTGCAGATTTCTCAACATAAGCCTTCAAATCAAGAAGAGCTTGGAGTGAAGTACTTCAGGTTGTGAAAGAAAATAGCTTCCAACCCAGACTGACGTACCCAGCAAAACTTTCCAGCAAATTCAATGGCAATATGATTCTTCCATGACAAAGAACAACTGAAGAAATTAATAACCACCAAACTGACCCTACAAAGAGTCCTATAGATATTCTGTATTTAGACAGAAACAACCACATATTGGAGAATAACATAAAGAAGCCAGGAAGACAACTCAGCAGCATAAAGCCTTGACTGGCAAGCTCAAAGTCCTTGCTTCAATCCCCAGTACTAGAAAAAAAAAAAAAAAAAACAAGCAAAATCAATCAAACAGCAAAAAGGAATTACTAAATATAGCAAGTTATTAAAAAGAGGGGAAAAGTATATAATCTATAACGGGAAATTAACATGACAAAGACAAGCCAATACATGTTATTTGTAACAGTCATTGTAAATGTCCTCAATTCACCAATCAAAATGCACAGGCTATTAGAATAGATACAGAAACAAAAGGAAACATGTTGTATGTTGTATAAAAGAAAGATAATTAATTCAAAAAGAAATTCACAGACTGAAAGTCAAAGGATGGAAAACAATACTTCATGCAACAAGAATCCAGAAAAAACAAATTGCTATTCTCGTTGCTAACAATATCAACTTTACACCAACTATGAGTAAAAGAAAAAAACGTCACTACATACTTGATAGGGGACATCAGAAATAGGAAGAGTTAACAATCATAAATATATATGAACCCAGTGTAGGAGTGAAAAACTATGTAAGTCAGAATTTAAAGCAATGAAAAAATCAAATGAGCAATAATAAAATTGTAATGGGGGACTTTAACATGCCACAAAGAGAGAGATAACTAAGCAAAAAAAAAATCAACAGTGAAATAACAGAAGTCAACCAATCTTTTAAAGAAATGGACTTTGTAGACCTTTACAGAATGCCTCCACCCATTATGTCATATGCACATTTGTCTAAACTGCACTTAGGATTTCTTCAAGAGTTACCATATACTAGCACATAGTGCATGCTTAAGTAAATGAAAAGGAATTAAGTATGTTCCTTGCGTACTGTCTGACCACAGTGCAATGAACTGACAAAAGAAACCATAAAACATCATAAGCGCATGGAAACTGAATAACAACTTCTTAACAACTATTGGCTCACAGATGAAATTAAAGAAGCAATTAAACAATATTTGCAATGAAATGAAAATGCAGATACAATGTACTGGAAACTGTGAGATAAAATGACAGCTGTCATTAGAGAAAAATTTATAGAGGCAAATTCACACATTAGGAAAACTTATGAATCCCCAATAAATGATTTTATGCTGCATATCCTACTTCTAGGAAAAGAAAAAGTCAAGCCTAAAGTGCAAAGAATGCAGGACATTGTAAAGATTAGAGGAGTAATTAATGCAATGGAGATTAAAAATACAAATAACTGAATCAAAGCATTGGTTCTTTGAGAGAATAAATAAAGTTAATAAACTTGTAACAAACCTTATCAAAAACTGAAGAAAAAACTCAAATTCATTCAATAAGCAATGAAAAGGGTGAAAAAGCCATTATCTCCTATAGGAACTCAGATCAATTATATCTAGTTCAAAAATCTTTACTCTCACAGGATAGAAAACACAAAAATGTAAAGTTTCCTAGATACATATGAACTGTCAAGGCTGAGTCTAGAAGATACAGACTCTGAATAACCCAATAACCAGAAATGAAATTGAAAATGTAATAAAAATTCTAACAGTCTTTCATGGGCTGGTGAGATAGATAAGCTGTCTAAAGTGCCTGCTTGTAAGTGAAATAAACTAGACCCACATGCGTAAATATCATATAGTCCCCCTAGTATAAGAACTCAAAAGAAGAAATACAAATAGAAAGGTATAACACAATTAAAAGGAAAGTGAGAACTTGATGATTAGATGAGGAGAGGGCAAGGTGAAAAGCCAGGAAACATGACAAGAGCAAAGCCATACATTTACATGCACAAGATGGGTAAGGCAATGAATATGAGAAACATCAGCTGGTTTTTGAAACTAGCAGTTAATTGGTAGTTTCAAACTATGCATGCTGGTATCTGTGAACCAAGCAACTGCACTGAAAATAGCAATGGGCAATAGAAAGGTCACGCTTGGGTTGCCTGTCATTCTGGTCTTCTAAAAATGTACTTCTCTTCATGACATACCAATTATTACCATACTGTCTCTCAAGCAAAAATTTTTTTGCTGTTTCTTTTAAGTGGGTAACAAATGGGAAAAAAAGAAGAAAAAAAAGTCACAGGACTGTCTGGCTACAATGATGTATAGGTTAGATTTCTAAATTTCTGTGTAAAAATATGTAATTGTTTATCCTTATTCTTTAAATATTTTTCATTTTTTAAATCTTTATCTCCATATTTTGTAAGAACTTAAAGTTTATCATATCAATACTGGATGGAAAATAGCTGTTCCATGTTATGCCTAAGATGTTTCATATTCAGACAGATAGAAGTTACACCAAACGACATATGTTGTAGGGTAAGAATAAGCTTCTCTTCTGGAGGGATAACAACGTATGTTTGAAGACTAAATATTAAAGTAATAGAAGGGCTTCAAGGACAACCAAGATTCTGACCCAACTTTCAAGACTCAGGACATAGGAGAACCTGTACTGTAACATCTTGTAACTCAGTTGTACCCCAAATTTTATGATCAAGGAGATTATGGGGCCACAGAGCAATATGACAGATGATGTAGAGTGTGCCTAAAGAGTGGTACATGGAGAGAAAACATTCTCTCAGGTTTTCACAGCAAGAAAATTGGTCAAGCAATGGCCATGACTCATCCACATGGCTGATCTGGCAAAAGATCTGCAAACTGCGGTATAGGGTTACAGGATAAAACCTGAGGGGACTTGACTGACCTTATCAGATACAAAAAATATATTTCTTCTTATATAGATCTTGCTTTATCTTGGTTTTACCATCCAAAAGAAAAGTGTAAATATGAGGTATGTAATGTAAACCCATATTAATATGCTGAGATATCGAAGACTCGAGTCAACAACCTCTGGGGATAACCTACTCCTATTATGGAATGCTGGACTGTGTTTCATTGTTTTGCTGAATTCACTTGCCTATAGTATTTAGATGCCAATGTAATACCCATATCTGACAGGACTAACCAAAAATGGGGAAACAAAGAAAGCTCCATTCTCTATCTGTATATTCAATATAATTAAGATAGATATACACCTACTTTTGCTTAAACCAATGAGAAGAAAGTTTTGTATTAATAGTGTTTGGACAGGATATCCTGTCTGTATCTTTTAATATAGATAACTACTAAGAGTATAACAATGTACATGGTATTAATTATTGAAACTATCCTATTAATCATCTTTGAAACTGTCTTATTGCTATTTGTTTCTCAATAAAATTAAAATTAAAAAATAAATAAGCAAATAAAGTGCCTGTTTAGGCAAGCTTAGGCAGTTGCAGGGGGCTACAGTTTGATGCTCTGCACCACAAAAACCTGCCCAAAAAGAAAAGCCCAGGTTCTGATATTTTCACAACTGAATTCTCGAAGAAATTGCAGTGTCAAGTCTTCTTAAACTAGTCAATGAAGTTGAGAGCGTAGCAATTTTCACAAACTGATTCAGAGAGGCAAACATTATTCTGAAAACCAAATCAAAGAAGGATCCAACTAAGAAATATAACTACATGCCAATCTATCTACTGAACATAGATGCAAAAATCTTCAATAATATACTAGCAAGCAAAATGCATCAAATCATTAAGACTATGCATCATGACCAAGTGGGATTCATTTTAGGAGGGCAGGGATGGTTCAATATACCCAAACCAATAAATGTAATACATTGCATCAGCAGTGCCAAAGACAAAAACAGGTGATCATCACATGAAATACAAAAAAAATATCTTCTAACAAAGTCCAACATAGATTCATGATGAACAACCCCATGGAATATCAGAATAGTTGGTCTATATATCAAATTGATGAAGAAACAGCCAACAGTATATGACAGGGGCAAAAACTGAAAGCCTTGACTTTAAAATCAGGAACAAAACAAGGATGTTTACTGTCTCTACTCATATTCAAAATAGTTCTGGAAACATTAGTCAGAGAAATTAGACAAGAAATAGATATAAAAAGAATAATGACTGGAAAGGAAGAAGTGAAATTGTCATTATTTTCAGATGATGTGATATTCTACCTAGAAGTCCCCAAAATCTCCAAACAGGACTTGTAGATTTAATAAGAAAAATCAGTAGCATAGCAGAATACAAAGTCCACAGTCAAAAGTCAATACAATTTCTATATGCAAATAACAAATACATTGAGAGAGAATTTGGAGTGAACATGCCTTTCATAATAACATCCAAACAAATGAAATACTTAGTACTCAGTCTCACACAGGAAGTAATGGATTTATGCAGTAAAAAATATAGAACTCTGAGAAAAAAGGTAGAAGATTTCAGAAAATGGATAGAAAGAAACAACATTGCAAAAATGGCCATACTCCCAAAATCATTATACAGATTCAGTGCAATCCCAAATAAAATTCTATTAGTGTATATAGTGGATCTAGAGAAAGTGTTTGAAAAATTGATCTGGAAGAGACTTGGAGCATCAAAAGCAGTCCTGGGCAAGAAAAGAAAGGCAGGAAGTATCATAGTCCATGGCCTGAAATAATGTTACAAATCTATAGTGATAAAATTAGCATGGTACTAGCAAGAAGAAAAGACATGAGGATCAATGGAACAGATTAGAAGATGCACACATAAGTACAAACACACTCAGCCACCTTATCTTTGACAAAAAGGCCAAACATATTCACTGGAGGAAAGAAAGCCTCTTTAATAAATGTGCTGGAAAAACTGACTTTCCACATGCTGAAAGCTACAATTAGACCCATGTCTATCGTCATGCAAAAAGCTACTGTTAAAATGGATCAAAGGTATAAATATTAAGTCTGAAATACTAAAACCTCCTGGAGGAAGAAAAAGGTTGAAATCTTGAAGATATAGGTATGCATAGAGAGATCATGAACAAAAACAAGGCAAGATCTCAAACATGGTGGAGAGTGTCGAACAGCCACCAACCACCAACACCATAGGGGAGCCATTAGATCTCATCAGCCTGGATGAGCAAATCTATGTGAAACTGAGGAATGACCAAGAGCTTCAGGGAAGACTGCATGCTTATAATAAGCATTTCAACATGATATTGGGGGATGTGGAAAACACTGCGACTACTGTACAAATCAGTGAAATGAAATTTCCCAAGGCTCTTTGTCCAGGGATACTGTGTTGTGCTAGTTGCCCCTCTGCTAAGTACTGGCTGAAATGGAAAATTTGTGTTGTGTGGCAACACTGGGCTTTTAAACTGCACCAGACATTCAGGAGACAAGGCTGTACACACACTGATACCAGGGGATAGCCAGGGGATTTATTCACCAAGGAAATGAGTTGATTTGCAAAAACCTTATAACATTTTAATTCAAGTAGCATTTTGTTTTCCTTTTATCTTTCTACTCTGTATTCACCCAGGTGCTGGACTGTTTCAGGAGTTGATTTGTTCTGTCATTCTTGTTGACAATGAGTAGCAGTTTTTCTTCAAATTAAACTTGATGTTTCCCTTTAAGCAACAACAAAAGTTATGAACAAAGTCCTAACTGCATGGAAAATATTTCAAAGAAACAACAACTGGAATCTCTTGTTCTTTTCAAAGTTTTTGCAAGTATGAAGAGTAAGAAGAAAAATGCAAGAAATTCATAGCAAGAAGAACCCCATGAACTGGGCAAGTATTATAGCCATCTGCCCCTCTGAGAAACACCTTCTATCTAGAATGTATACAGAGATAATTATTAACACATATCCAAAATTCAAAGACCCAATCAAAAGTGAGCATCTGACATGAATATACACTTCTCAGATAAAGAAATACAAAGGGAAGTAAATATATGAAAAAATGGTCGCTTCATTGGTCATTTGAGAAATATAAATTAAAACAACATTGAAACTCCATCTCACCCAAATAAGAATAGTGATCACCAAGAAGTCAACCAATCACAAATGCTGGAAGGGCTGTCAGGGGTAGGAGGAAAGGAGCTGTTGGTGGGAGTGTAGACTGATATACCCATTGTGGAAATCAGGTTTTATGTACCTCAAAAAACTAAAATTGGAGGTCTCATTCAATCCAGCTATTCCCCTCCTCAGTATTTTTCCAGAAGAACTGAAAGAATCATACCACATTGACTTATTGATGTCATGTTTATAGCAGTGCAATTTGTGGTATTAAATCTTGAAAGCAAAACACGTGAGCATCAACTAAGGAAGGGATAAAGAATATGTGGTATTTTTACACAGAGGAGTATTATTCAGCTATGAAAATAATAAATTTGATTCTTTATCATGAAATGGATGCAAGTAGAGACCATAATCATAAGTGAAACAAGTCAGACATTCACATACAAACATCATACAACAGATGCAATTAAATATTAAAAAAATGCAATTTAAGGATTAAGCAAAGAAGAGGAGAGAAAGGAGAAAACATGAGAACACTGGTACGTAGGGGCACAAGGATGCAAGCATATATAAAATTTGGGTGATGTGATTGGACTAAGAATTTCCATCAGTTTTATGAAAATAGCAGTTAATATGTAGAATTAGATAACTGCCATCTACGCAACTACTTTGAGAACAGCAATGTGTAATAGAAAAACTATGCTTGAAATACTTATCATCTTGGTCTTCTAAATGTGTACCGTTTCTTTTCTTTGTTTTTTTTTTTTTTGGCAGAACCGGGGATTGAACTCAGGTCCTGGTGCTTGCCAGGGAAGCACTTATTCCACTGAACCTTCTCTCTGGCTCTTTAATTTCTAATGTAATATCAATAATTACTACATACTCTTTAAATTAATTTTTTAGTAAAAGGTAATAAAAGAAAAGGAGATAAGAACAAAATTTAAGATAACTTGAAAGTGTGCAGTAATATTCAATCATAAGTCCCATCTTTCATAACTATATCTGATAATCTAAGCAACATATTTGATAAAAAAAGATAATATTACATTCATTTTTTAATCAGCTGTTCTTGTTTCTGAAATCTGCAATATATGTATTGTTGTATATTACTCTGATTCTGTATTTGGTTTAGTTTTTCTTGCTTTGTTTTTTATTCTTCAAAAGTAAAAGAAAATTGTAATAAAAACAAAAGGAAGATATTATTGAGATGAACAGAAGGACAGGAGAGAGAGTGGGACATATATATGTCTATTGGATAACTATACTGTAGATTTCTGCTGGTCTGTGAAAAGGAGTAGCTAATGCTTTGGGGGGAATTCATATGTCAATTTTTTCTTTAGCTCTCTTTTTAATTTCTTAATATTTTTCTTTCTTCTTCCAATTTTGTATACGTACATCTGGTAATCTGAACAACTTCTTTGAAAACAACACTATGCAATTCAATAAAACTGTCAACTTCATATCATTTTGTTTAGTGATAATCTAAATCAGTTGTAATATTTTTACTTTGATAGTATTTTGTACTGTCTTCAAAAAATAAAACAAATTATACATGCTCATGTATTCTGTGAACTCAACTTTTATACAAATTTCTTATTACATATGTATGTTTATTGTGTATTTTAAGTGGTTTATCTAATCTATACATCTAAAATACATGGGAAATAATTAGAAGGCTTTTTCTTATAAAAATAACAATCACTGTTGAATATTTATATTTTAAGTTTATTGTACAGTTTATGTTTGAGATTTTCTAGTTTTTTAATTTGATATGAAGAATGAGTCAGTTAAAAAGAAATATAATTAAAATATTTTAATAAATATGTTGTCATCCAATTGTGTAGATTTTTTTCTTACATTTAACATAAACAGTAAGAACGACTGTCAGTCAACTCATGAAAATGAGCCTTGTTAACGAAATATAATATCACCTATGGAAGTTTAAAACTCAAGAATATACTGTCTCAACTTTCCTTCAGTTGCCATTTTATTGCCAAACTTAATCAAACATTGGCTTTTGTTGCCCAACTAGTAATGAAAATAAAGAGGTTGCTTAGTTCATTACTAACCAGGGCATTTGTTTAATTAAATGTAAGGTGGATCTTAAGGAATGTTTTATAAATTGGTTGATTTTATAACAACATGTGAACCAAAATATTGAAAATACAACATGAAGAAAAATTTCAACAAGAGAAATTTTCCTCGTCGCAATTTGCTTCCCCTAATGGACAGACATGACAAATACCACAGGAGATGCTTCCTGCCAGTAGACTAAGAGTTTTGAGCAACATCAGTTATGTCTAGAAATGTGATAGATTTGGGATAAATGATTTTTTATTACAAAATCATTTTCATGTCAAATTTAAAGAATAGCATTGTAGAGATTAATATGGATCTGGTCTAACTGTTCTGGCTCTTTAGTTTTATTTGTACTCCTGTTCAGATGTGCACATGGTAAGATTTTTGCTTTCACACTAAATTAACTATAAAATTATCAGCATCAGGTGATGCAACAAAAGTTATATTTCTTCCATTAGAAAGTGGATCAAGGGCTGGGGAGATGGCTCAGTAGAATGAGTGCTTCTCTGGCAAGTGCAAGGGCCTGAGTTCAAGCTCTGGTTCTGCCAAAAAGAAAAAAAAGGAAAATGGATCCAAGAGACAAGTCACATTCTCTTTGTCAACCCTTTCTTTTTTATTAATGATTTCATCTGTATCACTTTTAGTCTAGCTAGTCCAATATGACCTTGACAGTATGAAATAAAATGCATTTAATAAAATTCACATTATCCAAGATGCACATTATTACATTTACCCAGTCATGTAGGGAGGAAAAAAAAAAACAAAGTAGTAGACTAATTTTTACATGAGAGGAAGGAAAGTTTCCTCAGGAATGTTAAATATCAGCTAAAAACTATCATAAGGTAAGAATTTAATTTAAAATTAATTAAAGTTGATATTACTCTAATACTCTTTTATTTTTTAATTTTATTTTTTAAAGAGAGCATAAAATTATGTTAATACAGAAAAATTGCAAGTTATGCACAATTTCACTTAAAGTAATATGTATTCCACAGTATCAGTTGTAATACATACTGCTATCTTCCAACTAGTTCGTATTGCCATATATGTGTATGCAAAATTGGAAGAAGAAAGAAAAAAGAAAGAAATATATAAGAAATTAAGAAGAAAGGCCAGTAAGAGAGCTCAGCAGACTAAGTGCCTACTTAGCCAAGCTCAAGGGCAAGGGTTTGATCTCTGGTATCACTTGCTGCACTGGCCCCACCTTCTGGCATGCTGAGCAGGAACTGAGTCTGGGTTTTGTGATGCACACCTGTGATCCCCGCACTGGGGAAGCTGAAAACAGAAGGATCACTATAAGTCAGAGCTCTGTAATGAGACCCTGTACCAAACACATAAAATTAAAAAAAATAATAATAATAAGGATAGAAACAGTAAAAACAATTTTAAAAAAGAGATAATACAATTATTTTCTGCTTCTTTCCATAGATCAGCAGAAATTCACAGTACAGTTGTCCAAACCATCCTGCTTATGTACATAGATAAATCTCTTTCCCACACTTCCTTTCCTGTCTTTTTCCTTAACTCAGTGACTCTCCTTTTTAATACCTTCATTCCCTTTTCCCAGTATCAACTGTACCCTTCAGATTCCATTTTCTCTTTTAGGTTCTCACACTAAGGAGATAATATGATGTTTGAATGTGTGGATGTCATTTATTTAACTTAAGAATATGGTACCTAACTGCATCCATTTACAATCAAAAGATTCAAATTTAATCTATTTTATAGGTGAATAATACTCCATTGTATAAAAACAGTACCTCTTCTTTACCCATTTGTCAGTTATCTCTTTATTGTATTTTTTCTGCTTTTGTTTTCTTCTGCATCTCCTCTCCCTCTTCACACTCCTTCCTCTTCTCTTTCTCATTTTATTCCTCTCTCCACTCCTTCCCCCTCTTCTTCGTGAAGATTATCCCCTTTAGTATGAGCCTTAAAATATTTCTTGAGGTAAAGCTAGAATACTAATAATATAACAGTGATAAAAATGAAAAAAACAATAGCAGCAATGATTGACAGAGGAAAAAGAGCAGGATCAGATGCATCGTAATTTCAGATTCCAACCTCATCAAATATAAATACTAATATAAATGCTAGAAAATGAGCTACAAATTGTGGCACATGACTGTAACTCCATCATTCTGAAAGTTGAGGCATGGGGGTCATCATGAGGTCAAGGCCAGACTGGACTACACAGAAATACCCTGTCTCAAAAAATAAAAACAAACAAATATAAAGCCTATCAATAGACAATACAAAATGTATTTTAAAATTTAGCTCATGTTTATTAATGGACTAAGCATAACTGAATAAAGTTAGGGACGTAAAATTGGTATAAGGAAATTATAAAACCGTAATAGAAGAGGTTAATGAAAACTTAAGAGACATATGCAATACAATTTAAAAAGCCACTCTAGAGCCGGGCATGGTGGCGCATGCCTGTAATCCCAGCACTCGGGAGGCAGAGGCAGGAGGATTGTTGTGAGTTCAAGACCAGCCTGAGCTACAAAGTGAGCTTAAGGCCAGCCTGAACTGCATAGTGAGACCCTGTCTCAAAAAGACAAAAAAATAATAAATAAATAAATATAAATAAATAAATAAATAAAAAGCCACTCTACACACAATTGTGCATGTAAAGACAAAGAAAATTTCAGAAAAAAATTTAAATAAGAAAATAGATGGCTAGGGCCATTGAGATAGCTCAACAAACAAAATGTCTGCTTTGGCAATTGTAGGGACCCACAGTCGTCAGCCCCACCCCGGGGCGTGCTGAGCCTGGGACAGAGAACAGGTGTGGTGGCACAGGCCTATAATCCCCGTGCTGGGGAAACTGAAAATGGGAGGAACACCTTGAGCCCAAGCTTTATAGTCAGACCCTGTACCAAATACACAAATGAAAAAAAAAAAAAAAAAAACAGAAAGAAAGAAAAGAAAATGGCTGTCTGTTTATCCTAAATGAAAAATACAGTATTGCACAGATTTGAGAGGGCTGTAGAATCCTTCCCAAAAGGCATCAAGAAATACATTTACAGGTCCAATCCCCAGGCCTGCCATGCCAGTCCTGCCCCCTGGGCATGCTGTGATGGTAACTGAGACTGGGCGTGGTGGGATCTGTCATCGCAGCACTTGAGAAGCTATGAACAGGAGGATCACTATGAGTCCCGTCTATGCAGTGAGATTGTGTACACCCTGTAGACCCTTCCCTAAAAGACAGAAGAAAAAATACATTGATACTAAAGTTTAAAATATGTGGAACCAAAAAGTTGAAAAGAAAACTTTAAAGGTCTCCATTAAAAATAACTAATTTCAAAGCAATTAATACTAACTTGACTTCCTAACTTCTTCTTCTTCTTCTTCTTCTTCTTCTTCTTCTTCTTCTTCTTCTTCTTCTTCTTCTTCTTCTTCTTCTTCTTCTTCTTCTGTTTTTTAATGTATTTAATTGCTGCAGGGTCTTGCTATGTAGCTCAGACTCATGGTGATCCTCCAATTTTCAGCCTCTCCTGAGCTGGGATTGTAGGCATGCACCACTGTACTCCTGACTCTGGCCTGAACTGTGGGTAGGGACAGCACAGCATTCAGTGCTAGTGATCAAACTGCGGTCCCTGTGCTTATATACGCAGGCACTTTAGTCTGCTGAGCTATCTCACCCTCCATGAACTTCTTAATATGAAAATAATTGCAACCAAGCACCGCATAGTGGCACACATCCATAAACTATCACTCAGAAGACTGAGGTAAGTGTGTTTCTTGTATACAGCATATTGTTGGATTTTGTTTCCTAATCCACTGTGCCAGTCTATTTCTCTTAATTGGAGAATTAAGTCCGTTTACACTGATGGTTATGATTGAAATGTGTTGACTTATGTTTGTCATGATATTTACCTGGGGTTGTTTATTCCTTTGTATCTTGTGTTTAATTGTCTGTCCTGTTTAGTGGGTTCCTTCCATTCTCATTCATGGAGTTCTGGTCTCTCTCTAGAACATCTTTCAGTAGCCTTTGAAGGGATGGCTTTGTCATCATGAAATTCTTTAGTTGTTCTTTGTCTTCTAGTACTATGGTCATCCACTAGGAAAATAATTATTGAATTTTTGATATAATTCAGGTATAAAAAATAAGATATGTAAACAGCTACACTCTTAATTTACTGATAAGAGACATCTACTATAATAATGTCTGTAAGTATAATATCATGTATGCACCTTGTACGATACCAAAACACTATGAAAACAGTTTGGAATGTATTAATTTATCGAATCTGTCTTGTTAAAGTGTCTTAAAACTGTTTGATTGATATTTGTACTTAATAAAATAAAAAATAAATTAAAAAAAAAAATAAAAGCTCATACATAAGAAAAAAGAAGACTGAGGTAGAAGGATCATTCAGTGTTTGAGGATAGGCCTGGTTTACACAGAAGATTAAGGGCAACCTGGGCTGTAGTAAGACTCTTTCTCCCAGAAAAAGAAAAGCAAAAGAAAAGAAAAGGGCAAGATGAATTCAAATGAATAATCATTTTAACCAACTAAAAGAACATAAGAGCTAGTCTCACATTTAATAATAAAGTCTAAATACTTTTCACATATTAGGACAAAATAACATTTAACAAAATAGAGCATATTAAAATGAAATGAAACAAACAAACAAAAACAGAAATAATGATATTCCAAAAGATAAACTGGAAAACATAAGCCAGGTTTCTTAAATGCATTATGAAATGTTACAAAGTCAGTCATGAATATTAAGCTCTTATATATCTTGCTTTTTTCTAAAGCAAATATTTCTTCTATTTTGTAATCGTTAAAACCAATGAGAGATAAAAAGTGATGGGTGATGACTGCGGAAGTCAGGCACAGTCCTGGATGGGCATAGGGCCCTGGTGAGCCCTGCCCCACATGCCCACCTGCCATCATAGGAGCACTGGGAATTCTTGCCCTGCTCATCACCATTGTAAGAGCCATGCAGAGCTTAAGCTATAACCCCCTGACTATTCTGAAACCATTCTGACTCGTGGAATGAAGAAGCTTTTGTGAGCTATCACCAGTCCATGGAGCACTGGTATCCCTCTAGCACTTCAAATTCAGGCTCTAGGTACTTACCATTGCTGTTTGCCTGGGTAAATATTGAGAGCTTCAAAAATGTCGAATGAAGGAGCAGAAGGCAATGTTAAACCTCGAGAGCACTAGAACAAGTCCAAGAGACAAGGTCCAACAAGAACTTGGAAGTCACGAACCTGAAATTTCTGAAATGTTAGTAACTAAAGTAAAGGCACACTCCATAGGCTACAGGCAAGATCAGATCAGAAATAATCTCTCAGGTAGAAAAAAGAAATGACAATAATCATGAAGGAATTAATATGTACATTCAATGAAGAAATAGATTAAAAAAGAAAAAAATAGAAAAATGATGAAACATTGAATGAACAATACAGAAAAGAGCTGAAACATAAGAGATTCAAACTGATATCCAGAAAATTAAAAATTCAAATCAAAACCTAAGATAGACTTTTAGACCTTGAAGACAATATTGCAGGTAGTGAATAGAAAGGAAAGTTCTCTTAAAAATAATAAGATAAAAAATTGACAATTCAACAGGTGCAAAATGATGCAAAGAAAAACAATATAAGACTGATAGGTGTTAAGGAAACAACAAGAGTCAACACAAATGGTGTAGAGAATATTTGCAGAAGTAGTAGCAGAAAATTTCATAAGCAAAGGGAAAAGAATTTGACATACACAAAGACATATACAATCCCAATTAGCCATAATAAAATAAAATCTACAGACATACATACAATTAAGATTCCAGAAATTTAGCAAAATAGAGCATTAAAAGCTATTCAAAAAAAAAAAGAAACAGATCACCTATAATAGAAAGCTCATAAGAATAATGGCAGTATTCTCAACACAAAACATCAAGTCAAAAAGAGCTTAGAGTGAATTTTTGCAAGTCCTGAAAGAAATCAACTTCCAAACCAGATTAATGTACCATGAAAAACTATCTATTAAATTTAATGGAAAGATAAAATACTTCTATGATGAACAACTGAAGGTATTCATGACCACCAAACCAACTCTACAAAGATTAATGACAAATATTCTGGAAAGAGACAAAATTGACCACAACTTCAAGAACAACAACAAGACTGCCAAACAGCTCATTAGTTTAAAGTGCCAGCAAGTAAGCACAGGGGTAGGGAGTCAATCCCTGGGCCTGTAGTGCCAGTCCTGCACCCTGGGCATGCGGAGATGGCAATTGAGACTGGGTGTTGTGACATGCATCGTAATCCCAGTTCTTTGGAGGCTGTAAACAGGCTGATCACTATGAGTCCTATCTAGTAGTGAGACCTTAAACACCCTGTAGACACTTCCCTAATATATATATATATATATATATATATATATATATATATATATATATATATATATATATAAAAGTGAAACAACAATCAAAATACACAGTTAAATAGAGTAGAAAACCTATAGCAGGGGAACAACATGACAAAGATAAGCCAATACATACCAATTATAACCATCAATGGAAATGGCTTCAATTCACTAATCATAAAAAGTAGACTGGCTAATTGTATTAAAAAACAAAATCCAATTTTTTTATTATATCAAATAGTTGGTTCTTTGGAAGAATAAATAAAATTGATAAACACCCAAGCTAACCTTATCAAAAGAAAAAAATATTCAAATTCATACAGTGAGGAATCAAAAGGGTTAAAGTACTACAAACCCTAAACATTTCAGAAGACCAACAATATCTACTTCAGAAAAATCATTACTGTCACCTGATGGAAAACAACAGAAAAAATGGGCGATTTCTTACATACATATCGATTGCCCACGCTGAATCAAGAAGATATAAAAATAATGACTAACTCAATATTAGTCACTGAAATTGAGAATACAGTAAAAAACTTAGCAGCAAAAGAAGCCCAAAACCTCATGGACTTACATGAATTCTATAAAACTTTAGAGAAATTTTAATGCAAACTCTTCACACTGTTCAATGAAATTGAAAGAGAATAGCTTGTCCAAACCTGCTCCTGAGGCAACTATTAACCCGATACCAAAATTAGCAAAAGAGCCAACCAAAAAGAACTATATCCTAATCTCCCTAATGAACATAGATGCAAAAATTTTATTTTTTATTATTTTATTTATTTATTTTTATGTATTTATTTTTTGGCATAACTGGGAATTGAACACAGGCCCTTGAACTTGCCAGGGAAGTGCTTATACTACTGAGCCATCTCCCCGGCCCCAAAAATTTATTTTAAAGGAAATAAATTGCATTTATTTTTAAAGAAAATAAATTTTATTTATTTTAAAGAAAATATTAGCAAACAGAATGCAGCAAATCATCAAGAATATTATACATCATGATCAAGTAGGATCCACTCCAAAAATTCAGGGATGGTTCAATATATGCAAATAATAAATGTAATTTGCCACATTAACTGAGCCAAAGTAAAAAAATCACTTAATACATGCAGCAGCATCTCAACACATGCACAAAGATTTTTGACAAAGTGCAGTACTCATTCATGATAGGTAAAGTAAAACCTATGGAAAGCAGAATAGATGGTCCTTCCCTCAACCTGATTAAAGCCAACTGTGATAAAACAACAGCTAGCATCATATTAAATAGGCAAAAACTGAAAGAGTCTCAAACAAGAACACAGTAAGAATATCCAGTATTACCACTCCTATTCAATATGGTTCTGGAAGGAGCCAGGGTAATTGTACAAGAGATAGAAGTAAAAAGAATAATGATTAGAAAGGAAGTTTAATTGTCATTATTTGAAGATGATATGATACTATACACAGAAATACCACCAAAATATTTGTAGATTTAACAAGAAATTCAGGAGCACAGCAGGATACAAAGCAAACACCATATCAGTACTAATTCTGTGCACATACAACAAATGCACCTAGAGAGAAATTAGGGAAGCATTTTTCGCAACGGTACCCCAAAAATGAAAATATGGATCACACTAACAAAGAGAATAAAAGATGTATACAGTAAAAATGACAGTACTCTGAAAAAAAGATACAAAAAGGGACTTGAGAAAATGGATGCTTTTGGAAAGGAAGAACCAACATGTAAAAATGGCCACACTCTCAAGATTGTTATACAAATTCAATGCGACAACAATTGAAATGCCATTAGTGTAACTCACAGATATTGAAAAGACATTCCTAAAGTTTATCTTGAACCAGGAGAGACCTAAAATAGCAAAAGCAATGTTGTGCAATAAAGGAAAGACAGGAGGCATTGTTATCTGTGACTTGAAATCACACTACATAGCTGTGTTGATAAAATCAGCATAGTGTTTACAAACAAAAAAAAAAGACCTGAAGATCAATGGAACAGATTAGAAGATGCAAACATAACTATAAATACTCTCAGCCACCTTATCTTTGACAAAAGGGCCAAACACATTCACTTGCAGAAAGATATGCTCTTTAATAAATGGTGTTAGTGAACTGTCTTCTCAAATTCCTTTCTTTCTTTCTTTCTTTCTTTCTTTCTTTCTTTCTTTCTTTCTTTCTTTCTTTCTTTCTTTCTTTCTTTCTTTCTTTTCCCCTTTTTTTCATTTTTTGACAGAACTGGGGATTGAACTCAGGTCCTCGCACTTTCCAGGGAAATGCTTATTCTACTGAGCCATCTCCCCAGCCTGGGACTTTCATTTCTAAAAAAAAAAAAAAAAAATTCATAAAATGTTAACTTTTAGAGTCTATCCAAACCTACACTTTCAAAATGAGCAGTAATGGTTGCGTGCTGTGTTTGGTGACTGTCAGCATTTTTGTTGTATTTATTGGTCAGCTATGTTTCTGTGAAGTGCTTATTCATTTCATTTACTCATTTTTCTATTGGTTCCTTTATATTATAATGTTTAATAGGTTTTAGTTCTTTGTATATTCTTTATATTGCTCCTCTATGTGAGGAGTAGCTGGAAAATGTTTTTCCCATTCTATAGGTTATCTGTTTACTCCAGGGTTCTTTCTTTTGCTGTGAAAACTCCGGTTGTTTCTGCATTATAAATTCTGTTCCCATGACATTAATGTGTAATTTTGCGGTAGTATTAAGATGCTTTCATTTTTTTATTTATTATTATGCTTTTATCCCTTTGGTTTTATAATATAACTTCAGCTTCTCTTGCTTTGCTCTTGTTATTCATATCCTTCACTGTCTTTGTTCTTTTTATCGATTCTGGGTCTCTCCTTGTTACATTTAATATATGAAGAAATGCTCCACATTGCTGGCCTTTAGAAAAGTACAAATGAAGACAACACAGAAATTCCATCTCCCTCGATCCAGAAAACGAGGCCAACATCAAGAAAGCAAATAATACCAATTGCTGCTGAGACTGGAAGAAAGAAGAATCCCTACTATGTTTTTCAAAGAAATGTAAAGTTTCACACCCAATATGGAAATTATCCCCAAAATTAAAACTAGAAATATCATATGATCCAACTCTTCTCCTTTTAAGTATCTTCCTGAAAGATTAAGGATATCATAATACAATGACATCTGCATGCCCATGTTTAAAGCAGCAAAACTCATAAATGCTAAGTTTTGAAAACAGCCTATATGTCCATAAAAGATTAACAGGTAAGGAGATATGATTTTTACACGCAATGGAGTATTACTCTGTCATAAAGTTACACACGATTCTCTTTTTCTGGGAAATAGATGTTATGTGAGACCATAATATTAATTGAAAAAAATCATCCATGAGTTTAAATATTATGTGTTTTTATGTGAGAGACTCAAAGTGTAAATAAAGGGTAAAATAAAAGATAGGCAAAACTATAATAACAGAAAAAGGAATTCTTTCTCAAATGTGAAATGACTCAAATGTAGAGGGAGAGGATAAATAAGGGAGGAAAACAGGATACAAAAGATGGAAAATGAGTTCTATAACTGTACCATGTCCCTGAAGGAATGTAAACATTAATCATTGCATATGTGTTCTGATAAGTAAGTGCTATTAATTTGATCACAAGAACCAAAATAACTTTGCTGAGTACTCTGCCAGTGTTGTGTCTTTTTTGGTCTTCCTAATGCTTCCAATCAAAGAAACAAACCAAGCCAATATGATACAATGTTATTTAAAAAGCAACAATAAATTAAAAGACTAGTTCACCATCTTCAATTTCCAGATTCTAAATCTTTAAAGTGGTGACAGTCAGCAAAGATAAACAAAAGAGTAGAAGAAGTCTGACAAATATCAGAAGAAAGTCTTACTATGTGCTCTCATTTTTTCAGTGAGCATGGGATGTAATACACCAGGTAGAGGTTTTGATTCTCTATTATTAAAATAAATTATCCTTAGAGAAAGAAACAAAGTTATAGCAGGAGTTAACTTGGAGGAGTTTTTAATAACTCTAAAAACAATCAGTTCCTTTTTGCAGCGTGGATCAAGGTGAAATTCTGGCAAATAAAGTGTCATAGGAGATTTTAAGGCTATGTTTTGAAAGACAAAGGTGTAAAGATGGAAAAAACCAAAAACCCTTTTTCACTTGAAATAAAGGAAAATGAGTTTTTGAAACAATCTTATTAAGTTCAGTTCACATAATTCTATCCTTCCATGGGATATTAGACCAGATAATGCTCTATATTCATAAAACTTGAATTAAAAATAAATATGAAATATTGTATCATTAAAACTAATTATTCAGAAATAAAAGCCAATAAGAAATCATTAGTCCACTCAATGAACTTTAATTTCGTGTTTAAAAACTCAATCCTTAAAATGTTGATCCATGCATCAGTTCTGAGTTTTCCAAAAAAATTTTTCTATACCTACAACTCATGTGTTTTCCAAAAACCAAGGATTGGTCTTCCTGGGATATGTAGATTAACCATCCAGGCAGAGAAATTGAGTTCTGTGCACTTGGAATGTTTAACTATCCTGCACAGCCAAGATAAGTGGATGCAAATTACAGTCTGATCTAACTGAAAGCTCTAATGCAAAATTGAAGACTAATAATGCCTGTAGAGTTTGTAAATGTTATATATTTGCTAATAAAAATGGCATGTTCCAGGTATTATTTTCAAACAGACACTATTTTATTCCCAAGTATATGCTATCTCTTTCCCTTTACTTGGACTTATCTGATTTTTTCTAGAAATCCATGCTCTACATGTGAATCAAATCTCTTTGATTCAGAAAATCAAATGGAGATGATACCTCAGTATCTTCTCCAAACTTAGAGAGTTTTTCAGTACCTGGTTTTGTGCACTTGTTTTAACAGTGGCTGGATTTGGTGATTCATTACTAGATCAATGTTTCTTCAGAGATTTTGAACACATTCGCTATAGGCATTTGAGAATTTTTATTTTATTTTATTTTACAGGTTGAAATCAAATTAGCAGGACAGATTCAATAATTAATACATTGCATATTGTTTTCATAGTGGTTTTTTGTTGTACAAGCTGCATACATGATATTCTATTTACAAACACTATTAGAGCAGATGCCTCTATTCAATGAATTAAAAGAACGTAGCTGTATACATATCTGTATTTTTAAAGCTGAATTATACTACACTTTCAATACCTAATACTTTTTATATTGTTATCTTCCTAGTGGTTATCCATAGTACAAGAAGCTGACAGGATATCCTGTCCAAACAATGTTAGTCCAAATTTTTCTTCTTACAGAACTATGCAGAAGTACTGCATATTTATCCTGACCGTATGGTTTACACAAAAACAGAATGGTTCTTCCTTTTTATCCCCTTTTCTTTGTTTAGTCCTGTCAAACATGGCTATTCTATTGTCATTAAATTATTATAGGTGCTTGAATTCAGCGAAACAATCAAACACAGTCCAGCAGTCCACAATAATAGTGGGTTATCTGAAGAAGTTGCCCATTTCTGCATTGGGTCTTTAAATTTGAGGGCCATAATATGTCTTAGTGAGCTATGAATTCTAGAGAATAAACCTCTGTCTGAGTGCTTATTAGTTAAGCTATTTTACAAATGTGCGGTGTGTCTTTTCATTTTGCTGACAATTTCTTTTGATGTGCAAAAACTTTCCAAGAAGAGTGATCCCAGTTGTTAATTCTATCAAGTGTTTCCTGTGCAAATACATGTTTGTTTATTAACTATTTGCCTACCCCTGTATCTTCAACAGTTCCTCCTACTTTCTCTTCCAGGAGATTGAATGTTTCTGTTTTAATGTTTAGATATTTAATCCATATTGACTTTAGCTTAGTGCATGTTGATAGACCTCAGTCAAGTTTTAGTTTTCGGCTTGTAGAGAGCCAGTTTTTCCAGCACCATTTGTTAAAGAGGCTATCTTTCTTCTAGTAAGCTTGTTTGGCGCCTTTGTCGAAGATCAGGTGGCAGAGTGTGTTCGTAGATGCCTCTGCATCTTCTAATGTATTCATCCTCAGGTCTATTTCGTTACCAGTACCATGTTGATTTTATCACAGTGGCTTTGTAGTATAATTTCAAATCAGGAATTGTGATGCCTCCTGTCTTGTCTTTGGTGACCAGGATTGCTTTTGATATGCTAGGTCTTTTCTGATTCCAAATAAATTTTATGAATGATTTCTCTAGGTCTTGGAGGCACATTGGTGACAGTCTGATAGGGATTGCATTAAATCTGTACAACAATTTTGGGAGTATGGCCATCTTCACGATGTTGGTTGTTCCAATCCAGGAGCAAGGGATATCTTTCCATTTTCTGAAATCTTCTACGATCTCTTTTCATAGGGTGCTGTAATTCTCAGTGAAAAGATATTTGACTTCAATGGTTAAGTGAATTCCAAGTTATTATACTTTCCTTGTAAAAGGTATTGTTTCTATAGTTTCTCTCTTAGTATGTTTGTTATCTATATAGAGGAATGCTACTAGTTTTTTTTTTCTTTTTTTTTAAGGAAGGAAGGAAGAGGGGAGGGGAGGGGAAGGGAGAAGAGAAGAGAAGAAAGAGGAGAGGAGAGGAGAGGAGAGGAGAGGAGAGGAGAGGAGAGGAGAGGAGAGAAGAGGCTATTGGCTTTTGAGTATTGACTTTGTATCCTACCATGTCAATACTCTGCATCAATTCTACTAGCTTCTTGGTGGAATTTTTTGGGTCTTCCAAGTAAAGTATCATGTCGTCTGCAAATGGTGATAATCTAAGTTCATTACCTATTCTTATTCCTTTTATTTCTCCCTCTTGTCTAATGACTGTGGCTAATGATTACAAAACTATATTGAATAGGAAGATTGATAGAGCACATGCTTGTCTTGTACCAGATCTGAGAGTAAAAGATTTCAGTTTTTCTCCTTTTAGAATTATATTAGCATTTGGATTGTCACAGATGGCTTTTATTAAATTGTGGTAGATGCCATCTATTCCAATTTTCTGTAGGATTTTGAAATGAATGAGTGTTGGACTTTGTCAAAAGCTTTTTCTGCATAAATTGAGATCGTGTGCTTTTCAGATTTCAGTCTAAGAATATAGTGTATTACATTTATAGATTTTTGAATATTGAACTATCCTTGCATCCCTGTAATGAATCCTACCTGGTCATGGTGTATGATCTTCTTGACGATTTGCTGTATTCTATTTGCTAGGATTTTACTGAGGATTTTTGCATCTATTTTCATGAGGGGGATTGGCCTGTAGTTATCTTTTTTAGTTGTGTCTTTCCCTGATTTTGGAATTAGTAAAATACTTGCCTCCAGAAATGATTTTAGGAAGACTGCCTCCTTTTCAATTTCATTAAAGAGTTTGAGGAATGTAGGAACTATGTCTTCTATAAATTTCTTGTAAAACTCAGCTGTGAGTCCATCAGGACCTGGAATTTTCTTTGTCAGCAGGCTTTCTATTACATTTCATATCTCATTGTCTGGTATTGGATTATTGAGAGTTGTTTTATCTTCTTGATTCAGTTTTCGTAATTTGTATCTTCCTAGCAATCTGTCCATTTAGTCTGCATCTTCTATTCTGTGAGCATAGAGATTCTTGAAGTAGCTATTGATAATCTTCTGATTTTCTATTGGGTCTGTGATGAATTCACCCTTTTCATTCCTTATTGCTTCTATTTGAATTTTTTCTTTCCTCTTTTTGATGAGGTTTTCTATGGGCTTATCAATTTTATTAAGTCTATCAAAGTATGAGCTTTTTGATTCTTTGATTCTTTGAACTGTTTCTTTTTCTCAACTGAACTAATGTCTGTTCAAATCTTTGTGATTTCTTCCCATCTTTGGGCTCTGGGTTTGCACCTCTAGATGGCAGAGGTGCAACATTAGAGTGTTTATTTGTTCCCATTCTGTTTTCCTAATGTGTGAGTTCATAGCTGTGAACTTTCCTCTGAGAAATGCTTTAATTGCATGCCATAAATTCCGATAAGATGTGCTTGAGTTTTCACTGAATTGTAGATATTGTTGAATTTCTTGTTTAATTTCTTCTGTGACCAATTGATTGCTGAGTAGGATATTGTTCAATTTCCATGTATTTAGCAGGCTTTTCTGGTTTATTTTGTCATTTATTTCCAGTTTCATTGCACTGTGGTAAGATAATAATCATGGGATAAATTCTATTTTCTTGTATACACTTAAGCATGACCTATGGACTAATATGTGGTCTATTTTAGAAAATGACCCATGTGCAGCTGAAAAAAATGTGTACTCAGCTGTGTTTGGGTGGGACACTGTATATGTCTACCAGGGCCACTTGTTCCAAGCTCTGGTTCACGTCTGGTACTTCTTTGCTAATTTTTTGTCTGGTTGATCTATCTTTTTGAGATATGGGGGTGTTAAGGTCTCCTGTTAAGATTGTGGTCTTAGATACTAGGTTTTTCATGTCCATTGAGATTTGTCTTACATAGTTGGGTGCTCCTTTTGGTGCATAGTTGTTTATGAGTGTTAGCTCCTTCTCTTGAATTTTTCTCCTTGCCAATGTATAGTGGCCTTGTTTTGTTTGGTCCTTCTTGATTTGAAGTTGAGACTGTCTGAAAAATAGAACTGCTACTCTTACTTATTCTGAGTTACTAAGGCATGTAGTATTGTTTTCCATCCATTGACTTTAAGCCTATGAATGATTTTTTGAATCGAGTGTGTTTCTTGTATACAGCATAGTGTTGGATTTTGTTTCCTAATCCACTGTGCCAGTCTATTTCTCTTAATCGGTGAATTAGGTCCATTTACATTGATGGTTATAATTGAAATGTGTTGACTTATGATTGTCATGTTATTTACCTGCTGTTGTTTACTCTTTTTTATCCTATGTTTAATTGTTTGCCCTATTTAGTGTGTTCCTTCTGTTCTTATTCGTGGAGTTGTGGTCATTGCAGTTCCTCTCTAGATTATCTTTCAGTAGCCTAGGGATTGTTTTGACATCATGAAATTCTTTAGTTGTTCTTTGTCATGGAAGTATTTCCCTTCTCCATCAGACTTGAAAGAGAGTTTGCAGGTTATAGTACTCTGGACTCGAATTTATTCTCATAGAGGACTTGAAATATGCCACTCTGTGCTCTCCTTGCCTTCATGGTTTGAGAAGAGAAGTCTGCTATAAGTCTGATGGATTTTCATTTGAATGTGTTGCATTTCTGGCATCTTGATTGTTATATGTCTGAGTGTGTTTTCAGCTGGGTTGATATGGTACAGCTTTCTGTATGCTTCGGTTACCTAAATGTTAAAATGTTTCCTCATATTTGTGAAGTTTTCTGCCATTACTTCTGCCCATATTCTTTTTATATCATTTGTATGGACTCCTTCATTCTCTTTGATGCCTATTAGTCTCACATTGTTCATCTTGGCATCATCTTTCAGGTGATGGATTAATTTTTTCCCCTGTATCCTCATTGTTTTTAAGAGATCCTTTGTCAACTTTTCACTAGCTATGCCAGCATCTTCAAGATCTGATAGTCTGTGTTTAATTTACTGAAACAGTTTTGTAGACTCATGATTGAGATTTTAAGTTCTTCTGTATCTCTTTGACTCTGCTTCATGCATTCTGTTTCTTTCCTGGATTGCTCATTCAGGGAATCTGTTATATTTCTAATCTCCTCTATTTTTGCATATCTTCTTCAGAGGTAGCTATTAATTCTTTTACTGCAGTTTTTTTTCCAAATTGGTTTTCCTCTACATGTTTCTGTAATTGATTCTCTACTTTAGATGCTGTGATTTCAAAGAATTCTTTTTCTTTCAGAAATTATTTCTGCTCTGAGTTCTTCTTTACCTTTCTGCTGTTGTTTCTTTGCTTCTGCCTCTGTTAACTCATTCATTTCAACAGAGCTTGTGTCCTCTGCCCTTATCATTGGTGGGCTGGAGGCCTGAGACTGCATTTTCCCTTGTCTTTCTCATTTTGTATATCACTGATCTCTGACCTTTGGTGTAGAACCTTGGTGCAGTTACAAGCTTATCACATAATGAGATTCAGGTGCCAATCTACTAAGTTTCAGATTACCCAGTTATACCTGATGTGGATCTAGCTATTGTGTTCAATTCCTTTTTGCTGCAGCCCTTATGGCACAACTGTGAGCCTATGGTTCCCCCTCTGTTGTACCCCTCACCCAGGGAGCACTGTAGGGCACCTACGCTCTCCCACACGCTCACTGGGCCATGCTGGGCTGGATCAGGGGCCTGAAGAGTCACAAAACTTCTCATTCACTCAGCAGAGTTGAGGGCATAGGCTCTGGGGAGTTGCAGGTCAGGCCTGCCTGGTACGAATGTGACAGATCGCCAGCTTGGAGGTCTTGGGGACAGGTGATCTGGATGGCATGGCATGGGCAAAGAAACCAAATGTTCTCCCACACACTCACCAAACTGGGCTAGAGTGGGTCAGGGGCCGAGAAATTCACAAAAGTTCTCCCATGCTGGTGGGCTTGGGGGAAGAGGCTCCAGGAAGTTGCAGGGTAGGCCTGGCTGAGGTGGATCAACCACTTGACAAATTTTATGCAGTACATTTAAGGAAGAATTTACCTTGAATTTCCAACTCCTGGATATAGCTCAGTTATTTCAATATTCTTCACTAAACCAAATACAATGCTATTTGAAAAATCATGAAACAACAAAATACAAACCATGAACTTTTCTATTATTATCAATGTTTTAATCTTTTATTATTCAAAAATTATCTTTTCTATTTTTTCACAGTATTTTATTTTATCACAGGCAATTACTAGTGTGAATGGGTAACTGATTAGAGGAAATATTGACCTATGTTTGAAAGCTATTTAAATTACTTATCCCAAACACTAAAAAACTACAATAAGTGTTCCTGGGCATACTGTGGGTAAATGCTATATATATTTTTTTTTAATGTTATAGAATTTGGTAGTCCCTATAAGGTATTTTTAGAAAAGTGATAGAGTTCTTAGAGTTTTATTTATTTTTGTTTTTATTTGTTTTAGGGAAGGGTCTACAGGGTGTTCAGGCTCTCACTACTAGATCGGATTCATAGTGATCTGCCTACTTACAGCTTCCCAAGAGCTGGGATTACAAGTGTGCACCACAATGCTCAGTCTCAATTGCCATCTCAATGCAACCTGGGGGCTGGCCTAGCACAGCAGGCCTGGGGATTCAACCCCCAATCCCTGTGCCTGTTTGCAGGTGCTTCAATTCACTGAGCTATTTGGTCAGCCATAAATAATTTTGTAGTTAATTTTTAAAAATTTATTAATAACTAAGTTTAAACTGTCACTACCTATAACTATCTAATGGTCCAAGTGATATATGATCACCTGAATAGAACTCTTTGCTATATATTATATCTGAACTTATCATTCTAAAACATATACATTTAAGTATATTGTATCACAGGTAGGTAAATAAAGCATGCTGTAAAGAGTTCAATAGAAATAAAGCCATAAACAAATGAATAACCAGGTCCAATGGTGAGGTAAATTTAAATGAATTGCTTGAAATTAAAAAAGTATGTAGAAAAATACATGTGTACAACTGTATTTACATTATGTATGAATCAATACTTTTAGCGACACTATAATTAAATCTGTAAGCACAAAGCACTAATGTGATACATTAGATAATTAATATTACACTGATAACTCATTCGAAATAATTAAGAAAGATAGTGCAGAAATGTGAGCTAGTGGCAGCTGATGTTCATATTTTATATTTTCATATTTCTGAATGCTCCTGAAGTGCTCACCTTGTAATATGTGCTGATGGATTTTTTTCACAGAATAGGAAAATATTTCAAAATATGTAAATTACTATATAAATAAAAGTGAAAATAATTCCTCAATTTTATACCATATTTCTATGTTAATAATGATTTTTAGGCCCCATTTCATCTCACTTGTGTTTCATATTTCTTATTTGTTTTTGCTTTTATTACTCTGTTAATGTATGAGACTATACAAATGTGTACAGAGGCATGTATGTACCTCAGTGGGAGGAAGAAAAGACTGTGGGGAAAACAATTTACTTTTCTGTCTCATTGACATGTTTTAGCAGTGAAAACTGTCTTTCCATTTATATTCCATATATACTATGAGAAGAGTTGGAATTATTACAGCCTATGAGAAGAGTTGGAGTTATTATTATAATCTAGTATATGAGAGATTTATATTAGCAAAGTGCAAGGTAAAACTAGAAGACAGAAAAATAAAGGCACATATCCTATAATAAGGCACAGTGTTATGCACACAGTAAATAAAGAATGCATGCTCACTAATGGTGATAATATCTAAATAGTTTTTTCTGTGTGGTCCTAACATTGAAAGATGCTTTCTGTGTTACCCACAAAGTTGTCTTCTCTTCAGTAATTTCTCGATACAGAAATAATAGTAATTCTTTAGTGCTGAAATATATCTTCTGAAGGCCTTTCCATTCAGAGGCGAATGTTTATTGATTTTGTGATTTAAGCATAGGTCGATGTACTCAACACAATTTCTCATTGGCTTTGTTGAATTGTACAATATATTTGTCTACACATTGTGACTACATATTACTTTTCCTAGAAAAAAAATATCAACTTGTAGACTTTCAATTACTTCCCATTATTTTAAAATATCTCCAAATTTTTTATTCCTCTTAAGAAAAACTACCTAAAGTGTATCTCAAATATCTTCAAATTTTCTGTTACCACTTTCTCTGTCTCTGTAGTTCCCTGAGATGTTCTAAAACTCAAGTACATATATCTTAAATTTTTTGGTATGAGGTCTTATCACACAGCTCAGACTCTAGTGATTCTACCATCGCAACCTCCCCAACATGGGGATTACACGATTGACCACCATGGCTGGTCTCTGTGGCCAGCTCAGCACAGCACGTGGTACTGTGATTGAACTTGGGCCCTTGTGCTTGCCAGGCAAGTATTAAAACACTGAGCTATCTCTTTGGTCCAAATACATAAATCTTGAATCCATTTCTATCTGGTTTCTTTCAATCAAAAAGAAAAATCTCTTACTATCAACAAAAGTTCTGTTCCTACAATCAAATGTCTTTGAAAGGAGAGCATTATTCAGCATATTTGAAGTTTCACATAACAAATTGCCTCAATACACTTTTAAAATTTTATATAAATTTTCTAAAAGTATCAGAAAAGGGTCTTAAATTTATTAGTATTTCCCTAAGTAAACACATAAATGCTAAGGAAAATGCACAAGATATTAATAAGATTCTAGTAAGCAGGTTTTCAAATTGTTATAGAAATTGTATGCATGAAAATACTAATGCAATGTAAAGACCATGTTATATAAAGCACTGTTACTCTAGGACACAGTCTTTTCAGCATAAAAGACACCACCGAAAGAACTGATAAGCACTAAAATGGTACTGTGAGCCACTTGCTGGAGCTTTAACGAAATTTGAGAATGTGAGGCTCATGCATATTTTGCCTCCCACTTGCCTTTTCTGTTCCCCCCTGGGAGCTTTTGACTTGAAGGTTTGAGGAAAGCTCCAATCACAGAGAAAATGGGATGCGTGCCACAACTGATGCTAACAAAGCTTCAATTGAGTATGGACCCAGGAGATGGATACATGCTGGCTGCAGGAGGGGCACACAGGCCTGTTGGTCAGGGCACAAGAGTCAAGTGGTCCTGAGGAGTCTTCTAGATTCTGTACAGACAGGAAGGTGTTCTCTGTAACCAACTCCGTGAGATGGTTGCTTCTCACTTTTTCAATAAAGAAGAATCACCTTCAGAGTGGCCTCCTTATCAATATGGGCACTCAAGAAGGACATGTGCCTGCCTGAAAATAACATTGAAAAAATAGGACTTATCACAGTGCACATTTAAGTAAAAAAAAATGTGCTCATACCTGAAGAAAAAATTAATCACAGCTTAGTGTAACTTTATTTATGAACTTTTCAGGGATTTTTTTCTTCATATTTATTTATTTATTTTTATTATTTTTATTGAGTAAGAAATAACAATGAGACAGTTTCAAAACAGATTAGTAGGAGAGTTACAATAATTAATACATTGCATATTGTTGTCTTTGTAGTAATTCATAGTAAAAGATGCAGGCATATCTCAATATCTCATCTAAACACTGTTAGTACAAACTTTATTCTCAATGAACTAAGAGAAAGTAGCTATCCTATTTTGTATATACAGATTATATATATATATATATATATATATATATATATATTCACCACAAAATGGTGTTTCATTTATATCCCCCTTTTTTGTTTAGTTTTGTCAGAGATGGGTACTCCAATGCCATTCAAATAACCCGAGACAGAAAAAAAATTCATAGGACTGCCCTGCTACAATGTTGTATATGGTTACATTTCTAAATTTCTGTGTAACAATATGTAATTGTTTATTTGTATTTTTACATTTTTATTCTTTTTCACATTCTGTAGAGATTTAAAGTATAGCACATTGATAATCAATGGAAAATACCTATTCCGTATTATGTCTAAGGCATTTGATATTCAGACAGTGAGGTTAACCTCAACTGCCTATGTTGTAGGGTAATAATAATAAGCTTCCCTTCTAGAGAGTTAACAACTTAAGTTTGCAGACCAAAAATCAGAGCAAAAGAAGGTCTACGAGGATAGCCAATATTTTGGCCCCCGGCATTCAAAATCAGTGAGGACTCAGGATATAAGGGAACCTGTACTGTAACATCCTGTAACTCAGTTGTGTCCCAAATTTTCTCATCAAGGAGATTATGGGGCCACAGAGGAAAGTGATTAATGATGTAGAGTGTGCATAAGGAGAGTCACATAGAGAGAAAACATTCTATCAGGCCTTCACAGATAGCAAATTGGTCAAGCAATGACTGTGACTCATCCACGTGGCTGACACGGACAAAGGATCTACAGACTGCAGTACAGTGTTTCGAGATAAATCCTGAGGGGATTTGAGTGACATCAGAAACAAAAGTTACATTGCTTGTTATATAGGTCTTGATTTATCTTAGTCTTAACCATTCAGCAGAAAGTATAGAAATGAAGTATAAAGCCATATTAATATGCTGAGCTGTATGAGGCTCACGTCAACAAGTTCTGACATTGCCAGTTCTACGGATAACCCACTACTATTATTAACTACTATATTGTATTTCATTAAGTGGTTTTTTTCTTAGACTTTTTAAAAATCTTTATTTATTTGATACAGGGTCTCACTCAGAAGCTTGGACTTGTAGTGATTCTTTTGTCTCAGATTCCTCAGTGCCGTAATTACAGCTGTGCATACCATACCTAGTTTCAGTGTCCTGAATGATGAGGGGCTGATGTGACATGTGGTACCAGGGATTGAAGCTGGGTCCTTGCTGAGATTAAACTCAAATCCTTCCACTTGTCAGACAGATGCTTAAACTGCTGAGCTACCTCCTCAGCCCCAAGATTTATAGAGCAGCAAGTTTTTTGTTTGTTTTTGTTTATTTGTTTTTTGGGGGGTAGAACTTGGATGTACCAGGCAAGTGAATATGCCACTGAGCTATCAAACTTTTTTTTTTTAATGAAACCAAGTCTTAAGCTAGGCCTAATAGCACACGCCTGGAACTTTACCCCTCTGGGAATCTAAGACAGATCAAAAGTTTGAGCCCAGCTCCAACAACTTAGTGCATTAGAAGAATCTGTCTCAAAATTGAAGAAAAATATCAAACAGAACACATTGGTATGTAGCTCTGTCCTGTGACAAGGTCTTCAGAGTAATATCACACTCATTCAGAGAACTTTTATCTTTTATGACAGAAATCTCTTTCAAAATACCTCCTCAAGCACGGCACTCCAGGGTTTGATCCCTAGACCCATGCTGCACCAGCCCTGCTGAGGGCATGCTGAGCTTGTGACACAGTCCAGGTGTGGTGGTGCACACCTATAATCCTTGTTCTGGGGAGCCTGAAAGCAGGAGAATCACTAGAGTCTGAGCTGTGTCATGAGACCCTGTACCAAATACATAATTAAAAGCAAAACAAAACTCCTGAGTGTACACCCAAGGCTATTTTTATAGCTATGTTTTAATATTTTTAGAAGAAATACACTCTAAAATAATAATGTAAAGTATGGGATATCAAGTGGGTAAACTTTGAACATAGTAGCTTTTTGTCATTATCAAGTTGTGTAGTATATGTTTTTGCATATGCTGTGTTATTACAGGCCAATCATTGGGTTGGTCTTCAGTAACATCACTATGAAAGTATAAATGACACCATGAGCTATGACCTTCTCAAGGTTGTGCTGTGCGTGGTAGGACTACCTCTGCTCCACTGCCCACCTCAGTGCCCAATGTACAGAGATGTGGTTATGTTACACACAGGTGTACTTAGTTACATGGAATAATTGCAATAGTATTTTGTTGATTAGATGCAGAAACAATAAGTCACCAACAAAATTTCAATTAAGTGATTTTATGTACCAATTAAAATCTTTGTGTCATTTCTGTGTTTTTAAAGATATGATTTATAAGAACAATGATACCCTTCAAGGGTATCCTTTCCTATTCCTGGTATTCAGCTTGTTAATATCCTGAACTAGTTAAATATATAAATCTTATAATAAAAATATGGTTTTTCTAATAGTAAAAGTATAAAGCAATTTATGTAGTTAAACACATCTCTATTACACATTTACTACTTAGTAACTTAATATTGTCTTTTTAAAAGATCGATAATCTCATTTTTCTTACACATATAATGTAATTTGTAACTTCGTCAGAAGTATTTATAGAATTTGATGTAAAAATGTAAATAGACATTGGCATTTTAATTAGCCCTAAATACATCTTTGCCTAAAAAAATCAGTCTCACAATCAATTTAACTTCTATTTTGGGAAATTGTTTTTAATTGAAGAAATAGGTAAGAACAGTAATTGAAAAAAGAAAGTCTTTATGTTTTGTTTAAAACTTATACATTTTTGAGAAATTTTAAAGGTGATATTCTACAATACAAGCAGTTTCATCTATCTATATATTAGTAGCTTAGGATGAATGATAGAATATTGGAAATCTAAGTATTTTAAGAATAGCTAAAAAGAGTAAACTGTAGAGCATTGTAAATTTAGTGATCTCTAATTGTATTTCTGTTTTACTAAATAAACTATTTGCTTTGTCAATCCTTTGACATCCTCCCCCACACTTAGGGGCGTTTCCAATGATTTGCCAATTTGTTAGTAACAGGAACAATAATATATAATCAAAATTTGATTTCATGCCTGATTTGATTACAGGATAGTGATTAAACCATTGCTGGCAAATTTCATTTACTTCAGTAATTAGAAGAGGGTTGTTTTCCCTGTACATTTCTTAAGAGACCAATCAACAAAAGTAAGACTCCTTTCCCTTTATGTGAGGAGCCCTGAACTAGGCTTCACATAATAGATTCACTTTTTCAGAATAAATCTATTAAGAGTCTTTAAGGATTTCATTAGAAAACTGGGCCTCTAGATAAATGGAGGAAAGTGATCTCCTTGCTCTTGTGCTTAATGACATTTATGACTTCAGAGTCTTGACAAGTGCTATTATTACATTTCATTTCTTGAGTAGTGACAGGTGCTAAGCCTGGAACTGACATAGCATTATGTATCTTGCCATAGGTTTACAAGTTAATTCATTAAACGAAATCATTTTCATTAGAACACTGGCCTCATGTGTTACTAGTAAATCATTTTATTCCATCCATTATGGTAAGTGATACATCTGATGCATTTATTAAGTTAAAGTGTTCCTTCAAATTCTCGTGTAAAATTACTGTCCCTACTCACTATGCTGATGCTCAGGAAAGTTTACCTATAAGGGTAAATTCTCAGCTTTGTTAAAGGTACTTGTGTTCCTCCACAGTTTAGTTGGAGCTTGATTTCCCAACATAATCACCTACCACCGTAATTCAGTACACAGAACTCACATGACATTGAGTCTGACAGCCACCATGCAAGGTCTTCTAGGGATACTCTTAGAAGAACAGATATTACTTCCTCCATCCAGAAGGGTGTACCTTCTCCCTTTCTAGGTAAACTCTACCCTGAATACATTAGTTCGAACAACTTCAACTGATTATGTCCTGTAGAATTTCCCTTCTTATTTTTACCTGCATCCCTTTCCTTTGCAAGTACATCTTCTGCTGATAGTACATTGTTATTTTTGTTGTTAGATTATTTAACTGGTACAACTGTACACCTTCCAAGTAAGTGTCACTTTATCTTCAGGTCTGGCTTTTAAAATGTAAAAATAAAAATGTCCTTGTTATAATTCTCAATATTTACCCAAAATTTAGTACCAGACCTATATTTTAAGAAAATGTCAGTACTCAGATATAGAGTATTTTCTGGAAGCAGGGAAAGTATTCTTAATTACTCAGTTCCAGGTTGTGAGATGGATACTCTCCTCATTTCCTTAAAGCTCCTGAGTAATGATATGCCTTAGTTCTTAATTGATTACAACTACATTTTCTGTAATTGTTGAATTATTGTCCCAGGTAGAGTGGTATTTCTTCAATGTCCAACTCATAGATAGACTTGTATAAATTCATAATTTGTAATTCAACTTTGGATCTGCATGTTTTATAGATTCTTTTAATTTTTAGATCTGCTTTAAAGTTTGCATCTTAAAATTATCAAATACTGCTCTACGCTATCACATGCTCACAGTTTCCAAGTATTATAGTATACAAACATTTTAAAACATGAAAAACATTGGTAAAGGGCATCCTCAGTGTAGTAAACAGCAGAAACTCCATAGCTCATTCAATTTAGGATAACTGAAGCTTATTTTTTTATTTTATTGAAGTACAAATATCAATGAGACAGTTCTAAGACACCTTAACAGTACAGATTCAATAAATTAATACATTGAAAACTGTTTTCATAATGTTCTTACAGACATTATTATAGCAGATGTCTCTTATCAGTAAATTAAGAGAGTAGCTGTTTACGTATCTTATTTTTTATACCTGAATTATATCAAAGATTCAATAATTAATACTTTCTACCTTGTTAATTTCCTAGTAAGTTGTTCATAGTTCTAGAAGCTGACATAATATCCTGTCCAACCACCATTAGTGAAAATCTTGCTTCTCATAGAATTATGTAGAAGCACAGGATATCTATCCCAACTGTACTGTCCATACACACACATCATGATTCTTCCTTTCTATATCCCATGCTCTGTCTAGACCTGCCAAAGATTGGCACTCCATTGTCATTCAACTAATTTAGGTGCCTGAACTTGGCAACACAATCCAATTCAGTCCAGCATTTCACAATAATAGTGAGTTATCTGAAGAAGTTGTTAACTGTAATCATTATTATGGCCCCACGTTGTATACCTCATTTTTATACTTTTCTGCTGGATCGTTAAGACCTAGATACAGCAAGACCTATATGCCAACACATGTAATTTTTGTTTCTGATGGGGTCAGTAAAGTCCTCTCAGGGTTTATCTTGTAATCCTGTACCTAATTCTGTAGATCCTTTGTCTGTGTCATCCATGTGGATGAGTCACGGCCAATGCTTGACCAGTTTGCTCTCTGTGAAAGCCTGAGAGAAAGTTTTGTTTTCATGTGAGTCTCCCAGGCACACTGTAGAACTTTGATCTCTTTCCTCTGTGGCTCCATAATCTCCTTGTTCAGAAAATTTGGGGCTCAATTGAGTTTCATGATGTTATAGTTTCTCCTATGTCTGTAGCCTTCACTGACCTTGAAAGGCCAGGGCCAAAATGTTGGCTGGCCTTTTGGCTCTTCTATTTCTCCAATATTGATCTGTGGACTTAGGTTGTTAACCATCCAGAAGAGAAGCTGTTTAATACCCTGCAACATATGCCATTCACTTTGCTCTATCTGACTCAGTTGTTTTTAGTTGTTGTTGTACATTTCTACTTGTATATCTTCTTTTTGCTTTCTTATACTAGGGAGACTTTATGATATTTGCACATGTGTATCTGGTTTATTTCACCCATGAGTATATGTTCAAGTGACATCCACTTCAATATCAGTGCTTCAAGCTTATCATTCTTAATAGCTGAGTAATACTCCATTATATAGAAATGCCACAAATTTTGCAACCATTCTTCATGTGATGGACATCTTGATTATTTCCAAGATTTTGCTATCACACATTGCGCTGCTATAAACATAGGTACATATATATCACTATGATATAATGTTTTCAGTTCCTCTGGGAAAATTGCCAGTAGGGCGATAGCCTGTTTGAATGGGATTTCCAATCCCACTCTTTTGAGGAGTCTCCACACTGACCTCCACAATGGTTGTCCCAGTCTACATTCCCACCAGCAGTGAAGAAGTTTTCCCTTTTCCCCGGGTTCCAAATCTTCAATCATGATATTAAATATTTCAGCTATTGAAATATATGAATATAATGTTGACATCTAAACTCAGATACTATATATGCTATGATTATTTCATATGTGAATTATATAAGATCATAGTGTCCAGTTTTTCAATCAAACATAAGTCTAAGTATTTCTCTGAAGGCATTTTTTTAGATGTGATTAAAATATATGACCAATTGACTTTGATTTGACTGAAAGAAATTTTTCTAGAAAAACTTGCATGAGCCTGATTAAAAGTAGAGCTGAAGATAATCAAGTGGAAGTTATTCCAGTAGTTTCAATGATGACCTGAAGGATTCAAATCTTCCAAAAATCTGCCTATGAATTTTAAATTTGTTCCATTAGTTCCTAGGATTTTATAGGATATATAACTAGGCCTGTATATGATGAGTTAGATAAACTTGACTTCCTTATATTAAAAAAAGAAAAACTATTTATGGGATTAAACAATGCCTTCACATGTATCCTAATTATCCAGTATTAAAGGCAAATGTGCATGGCACATATTCCTGCATGCCTGTGTCTTTGTACGTGTTACTAATGAGTTTTCTAAATTGCTAAAGACTCTAAAGTGTAGAAATCACTGGGTTTGCTTTTGTCCTTTCCAAAAATCTTTATCATATCTACAATGAACTCAATTTCTATCATTATTCACTTGTTGTGGAGTAACTCTTATATTCCAAAGATTTCTTGTCATTATTTGTATTCTAATTTCAAGAGTCATTTGCTCACGGCCAAAAATGTAACTAGTACTTGTGCTGTCACACATACTATGTGTACCCTGAATATGAAGGCGAATAGAATTGGCTCAGTAAATATTTAGTAGTCAAAAAAATGCAGACAAGAAAACACGAAAAGCACATGGAATCCTTGGTCGTCCTCTACTGCTTCACATAGTTTTACATTTCTCCTGATCTAGTGTTCTGTAAAGTTGTTAATGGTATTAGCAAAGCCCATAGCAAAAGTAAGAAATATAGTGGCGCTTTGCATGGTGACAATGGAGCATCTAGGTTCTAAACTCCCTCAAGGGAACTCTATGTTCTTGTCTCTATTACTATGCTCCTTAGTTGCTACAGATTGACTTTTGCAGTTCTTGGATTCAAATGGCTATGGAATTTGTTCATACAGAAAAATTTCAGTACTCAATTATAAGAACACATTTTCTCAAATATGTTCTGCAACTGGTGCACTCTTCAAAAAAGATTGGGAAAAGCATGAATTTGTTTCCACGATTTCAATAAATAAATCATTAGATGTATCACACCCCATCCTAACCCTCCTCACAATTGTCTTTAAATTCTTTATGTTCAGTATATAATTGCAGTTTGGAACAATGTATTATGATGTTGGCTGTTGGTTTTCCAGAGACAGCTTTTAATAGATTCAGATAAATACCATCTATCTCAATTTTTGTAGTGTTTTTATCATGAATGGGTGTTGAACTTTGTCAAGTGCTATTTCTGCCTCTATTGCAATACATTATGTGGGACTTTTCCTTGATTGTGCTACTACAGTTAATTGTATTTATTGATTTGCATATGTTGATCTATCCCTGTTATACTGGCATTAACACTACTTGGCCGTGTTGTGTAATCTTCTTGATGTGTTGATGCATTTGCAGCATTTTTCTGAGGAGTTTTGTTTCTGTGTTCATTAGGAAGACTGATCTCTAGTTCTCTTTTTGGAAATTACCCTGGTTTTGTGATAGTATGATACTTCCTTCCATGAATGACATTAAGAGTATTTCTTCCCTTTCAATTTCATTAAATTGTTTGAGGAGGGCTGTTAGATCTTGTCTAAGATTCTTGTAGAATTTAGCAGTAAATCCATCAGGACCTAGGTTTCTATTTTTGGTAGATTTTTAATAACATTTTTAATTTCATTGACTGATATTAGGTTATTTGGTTTTTAGGTTGTTTAAATTATATAATTGTGATATACTTTAAATAACACAAAATTCACATTTTAAAAATATTTTTTGTAATATGCTTAATATAAAAGTCATCTTTTACAATGTATACTTAGTGTATTTTAGTATATTTGCTATCACGTGTAATCTTTAATACTATCTCATGCTTCAATGTTTCAGTCTTGTTGGAAAGGTATTTCATTACGAAGAGTTAATTTCAATCCCCACCAACACTTCATTCAATCCCTGACAACTTTTACCTGCTTTCAATCCCTATGAATTTACATATTCTGGTCATTTCAGTGACATAAAATCATAAACTATGTGACTTTTCTCTCTAGTTCCTTGTATTTCTCAACTTATTTTCATTCTTTTTGTAAAGTATGACAATACTTCATTTCTGTTTTTTTTCTACATGTAACTACGTAGCATGATTTACTACTTCAGATTCATAGGAATCTTTCTATCTCTTTTGTATCTCCCATCTTATTAGAATACAGGATCTTCTAGTAGATACTGATGCTCTTGAATTTCTGCGGAATCTGTTATTTCCATGTCTTCATTCCTAATTGCATGGATTTAGTCCTTTTGATAAAGGCGGCTAAATGTTTTCTCAATTTATTTAAGCTTTCAAATGAATAACTCTATAAACCTTTGATTCTTTGTATTGATTTCTTATTCTCAATTGCATTGATTTCTTTTCTTCTCAATTGCATTAATTTCTATTTTGATCTTTACAATTTCTTCTCTTGTACAAGCTTTAGGCTGAATTGCTGTTTTTCTGAATTTCAACATTAGGTTGTTCATTTGAGCTAGTTCTCTTTTTTCTGATATTGGAATTTACAGCTAGAAATTTCTCTCAGGGGACTATTTCACTGCATCTCATTAGTTCTGATATGCTTTATTAGTATTATTGTTTCATTGTAGAAACTATCTAAATGTCTCTTTAGTTTCACCACAGACTCTTATTCAGGAATGTGTTATTCAATTTTCATGTGTTTATTTAGTTTTTGTTGTTCCTTTTGTCTTTGATTTCCAAATTAATCACATTATGGTCTGATAACATAATGGGTAATGTCAGTTCCTTTACATTTACTTAACATTATCTGTGAACTTGTTTGTGGTATATTTTGGAGACCAGTGCAAGGGCAGTGACAAAAATGTTTATTCTGATGTTATAGGGCAGAATTCTATACATATCTATTATGTTTATTTCTCCAAAATTTGGCTCAGTTTTGACATTTATTAATTTTTTGTCTGGTTGATATATGTATTTGTGACAGTGGGGAAACTGATTCTCCCACTATGATTGCATAAGTACTTACGGATTTTTTGAGTCCATTAATATTTGCTTTGTAGTTTGATGTCCTAGTGCGTGGTTATGGACTTGATTAGTACTTCTTCTGTTTTCATTGATCTGTCAACAATCATGTGATAAACTTCTTTGTGTCATTTTCTCATTCTTGGCTGGAAACTAATTTTGCTTATGAATACAATAGCTACCCTGATTTTTCTGGGTTTCTGTGACATGGAGTATTGTTTTCCATCCTTTTAGTTTATGAATTTCTTTGAGATTAAATGTATTTCTTGAATGCAAAATAGTGTTGAATCTTGTTTCTTTTTAATTTTTCTTTTTTGCTCTAAATTTTTTATTATAAAGAGGATAGAAAAACAAGAAAAAACAATAACAAAGCAACATAACAGTCAAAATGATACAGAATTTCAAAACAAGAATAGAAAGTTAATAATGTTTGTATAACTGCTCTATTTATCTTTTAATTGATTTTATTGAGAAACAAATAGCAATGAGACAGCTTCAAACAGGTTAGTAGGACAGTTACAATAATTAATACATTGCATATTGTTGCCTTTGTAGTAGTTATTCATAGTAAAAGATGCAGATACGATATCTTGTCCAAACACTATTAGTACAAATTTTTCTTCTCATTGAATTAAGAGAACATAGCTCTATATCTATCCCATTTTGTACATACAGATATATATATAGATATATAGATATATAGATATCTATTTATTACATACAATTTATTATATTTATATATATATATATTTCATTATAAAATGGTCCTTCATTTATAACCCCATTTTGTTTAGTTTTATCAGAGGTGGGTATTCCATGACCATTTCAATATTGTAGATGTGTGAATTCAGCAAAATAATGCTATATAGTCCAGTAGTCCATAATAGTAATGGGTTATCCATAGGACTGGCAATGTCAGAAGTTGTAGACTTGAGCCTTTTACAACTTAGCATATTAATATGGCTTTACCTTTTATACCCCGTTTTTATAGTTTTCTGCTGGAATGTTAAGACCAAGATAAAGCAAGAACTATATAACAAGAAATGTAACTTTTGTATCTGACAAGGTTAGTCTTCTATATTTTTTAATATTTTTTAAAACTTTTTTTCTTCATATCCTCTAGGAATTTAAAATTTAACATATCAGTGCTTGATGGAAATTACCTGTTCCATCATACACCTGAGATGTTTGATATTCAGACAGATAGTGTGGTTAACCTCAACTTCCTATGTTATAGGATAATAATATCATCAAAGTCTTCTGGAGGGTAAACAACTTCAGTTTGCAGATCAAAACTTAGACAGAAAGAAGGGCTACAAGGATAGCCAACATTTTTGCCCTAGCCATTCAAAGTCAGTGAAGACTCAGGACATAAGAGAATCTGTACTCTAATATCCTAAACTCAGTGATATCCCTAATTTTCTCATCAAGGAAATTATGGTGCCACAGAAGAAAGTGATCGACAATGCAGAGTTTATCTAAGGAGAGCCACATGGAGGGAAAACATTCTCTCATGCTTTCACAGACAAGAAATTTGTCAAGTAATGGCTGTTATTCATTCACATGGCTAACACTGACAAATGATCTACAGAGTGTGATATAGAGTTTCTGAATTTTTTTTTTTTTTTTGTCTTTTTGAGACAGGGTCTCACTATGCAATTCAGGCTGACCTTAAGCTCACTTTGTAGCTCAGGCTGGTCTCGAACTCACAAAAATCCTTGTTTTTTGACCTATTCTTTCATCCTGTTTTTTTTTTTTTTTAATTTGTCAATTGAGATCATTTACATTTACAGGTATAACTGATATGCAATAGTTTGTCTTTTTCTTGTTATTTTCCTATTGTTGAATCCCTCTCTTTCTGTTGTTTTTAATTGCTTGCCCTGCATAGAGGCTTCTTCCTAGTGATATTCTTATGTTTATGATCTTTATTTTCTCCTTCTAGTATATCCTTCAGAGCATCCTGAAAAGCTGGTTTGTGGCCATACATTTCTTCAGTTTTTGTTTTTCAGGTAGGTATCTTCTTCATCCATTAAAATAGGCTGAACATTCCCTTCCCATAGGGCTTGCAATACCTCCATTCAAGCAATCCTCAATTGGAAGGTCTGTGTTGAGAAGTCTACTGAGATTTTGATGGGCTTTTCTTTATAAGTGATTCTTTTAGGTGCTTTTAACATTTTGTTTTTCTGAATTTCATCACATTTGATTATACATGCCTTGTTGTAGGTTTATTTTGGTCATTGATATTTGGAGTTATACATACTGCATTAATTTGTGTGTCAAATTGCTTTTCCATGTCTGGGAAGTTTATTATATTATTTCGATGAAGAGATATTTAATGGCTTTTATGCTGGCTCCAGCTTTCTCACTGTCTCCAAGCAATCTAATGTTGTTTTTCTTTGTTTCATCTTGAAATTGTTGGGTATATTGTAGTCTCTTGTTAGTTTTAAAACTTTCATTTTTCTGCTCTCAAGCTATAGTCCTCTCTTCATTCATTTGATTTCTTGTGCATAATTTGAATGGAGTTTTTAATCTCCTACATTTCCATTTTGATCTTTGTCATTGATTCCATTCCAATTCTTTCTTTTTTATTTTAATGTCTTTGGTTGTCACAGGATCTCAAGACTCTGCTTGAACTCATGGTGATCCTCCTGGTTTCAGCTTCCCCAGTTCTAGGATCATAGGCATGCACCACTATTCGCAGACACTAACCTATTCACCCTGCCTCCATGCTGGCATGGCAGGTGGTGCTTGGAATCCCTGCACTTGCCTAAGCTTGCCTAAGCAGGTGCTTTAGTCCACTGAGATATCTTGTTGGCCCCAGATTCCATTCCTTTTTTGTGCTGGGTATTCATGGTTTCCAACATTTTTCCTGAGTTCTGTGTCTTTTTCAATAGTTTCCATTTTGATCCATCATTTCTTTTTGCCATTTAGGCATTAATTTTTTTCTATAGTCTCTTTCATTATTTTTTCCACTTCTGCTTTTAAAATTTAAGAAGTTTCCCTTGTTGACTTCTGATTTCCCCTTTGTAGTTTTCCTCTGGACTTGTCCTGGCTGTGTTGAGTGCATTTGGAGCTGCATTTTGCTTCGTCTCTTATCATTTTGTATTTTGTACATTTTATTTTATTTTGTTTCTGTGTTAATAATGCTTGTAGCTTTCTTATATCAGATAGTTTTATCCCTAGTATAGAGGCTTCCCCAGTAAATGTCTATTCCTCAGGATGTTTTCTAGCCAAATACAAAGCGGAAAACCAATCAGACAGAGAAAGATAAACACAGTAAAATTCCTTTAGTGTCTACAATTCTGTGATAGGTCCAAGTAGAATCCCAGAAATGTATACTGTAGCTAACTGTGCAGTGGATTTGTGCTTGGTTTGGATCTGATCTTGGCTTCTGGATTTGGAGTATGAGATTGGTCTTCTGTAGCTGGAGTTCTCCTTGAGACCTGAAGGAAATAAAATGGGTGGCCTTACTCACCTACTTCTTATCTGTGTGTCTTTGTGCACAAGCACAATGGGAGATCACTTGACTTACCAACTGGTGGTTCATATCATCACTGAAGCTTTGCACTCTTCCAGGCTGACAGTCCTGCCCACCCATTGTGTGCACCACATCCAATGCCCTAATGTGTTGCTGGTGATTCCACTGGTTGCCTGGGCCTTACAGCAGGAGGAAGAGGAGACTGGTAATCTCACTGGTTATCTGGACTCTGTATTTCTTTACTGATTTTTTTGTTCAACTGAGTTGTCCATTTGTGGTAGTTGGATGGGGAAGAACCTCTACTGTAAGTTAGTTTATGTACCTCTGATCTTTTAGGTATAGTGATGTTTATGAAGATGAGAAATATATATAAATATATATAAATATAAATATAAATATATATATATATATATATATATATATATATATATATACAATCTCTTTCTGTTCAATTGTTCCCATCATCATTATATTATGAACTTTGTGGCTTCTGATTATTTTTTGCTTGAAGTTCACTTTGTCTAAAAATAGGATGGTCATTTCCTTTTGTTTCTATACTTCTATTACATGCAATGTTTTTTTCTGTTCTTTGATTCTTAGGTATGAGTTTATTTTTGGCCTAAATGAATCTGTTATCATTTGTTTTCTTTTTGTGCTCTTTTGGTGCCAAGCATTGAACTCTGGACCTTGTGCTTCTCAGGCAGGCTCTGTGTTGCTGAGCTATATCCATGGCCCTTATCCATGGCCCTTAATGAGTTTCTTCTGCACAGAATATTATTACATTTTTTTTTCATGAATCATTCTTCTAGTCCTTGTCTTTGGGTAATTAAGACCACTGACCTCACACTTTATTATCACAACTTATAGATAGTTTAATGATGTTGTGTTATGTTCCTATGAGCATTTCCTTCATAACTTCCCATCATGCCTACTGTAGTCATTCTGTCAAACCTCTTGGTATTATTGGCTTCATTATCTGTAGGATAACCTTGAGAGATTTTTCAATCACTGGTTTTGTAGTCATGAATTTATTAAGGTGGTCTTTCTGATAAAAACATTTCAGTTCTCTATAATGTGGATACATAGTTTTTAAGGGCATATTACTCCAGATTTAAATTTTTTTCTCCTGTGGCTTAAGACATTTTACTCTATTGATAATTCTACTGTAATCCTAATGGATTTACCTTACTATGTGATCAATTATTTTCTCTGACAGTTTTTAAAAATCTGTTCTTGTGTTCAACTTCTGGAATTTTAACTAAGAAAATGTATTGTGGAGAATTACTTTTCATATCATGGTTATTTTGGGTTCTAGATGGTTCATATTTTGACAAGTTTCCTATAATATTTATGTCTTTTGTGCTTCCTAATTTTTAGTAATACCATTGTATCTTGCATTAGTCTTTGCATCATCTAGAACCTCCTAGATAGATTTTTCATCATTTATTGTTGTTAAGATATCTCTGAGTAATTAGCCACCAGTGTCAGTCATGTCTTCCAGGACTGAAGCTCTGTCCTCCCATTGGGACAAGATCTCACTGCACAAGTGGACTAATAGTGATCCTAGTTAACCTCCTGTTTTCAGCCTCCTGAGTGCTGGGATTACAGGCACAGGCCACCCTACCCAGTCTCAATTGCCATCTCAGTGAGCCCTGGGGTCAGGGATAGCATGGCATGATGGGGATTGAACCCCAGCCACTGCACTCTGCCTACACAGGCATTTTAGTCTGATGAGCTATCTGGCTGGCCCATGCAGCCCATATTTCTAATATAATTTTTAGTCACCTGGATTTTTTTTTTTATACGTGTGTGTGTTTGTGTGTGTGTGTGCGTGCGCGCTCACGTGCATGCATGCATGCTCTTCTATGGACTCCAATCTTTTGCTCAATTGTTTACTCACATTTGATATTATTTTGTTTATCTCTGCTTTTTTTATTAGTGTCTTGTATAAACATGCTCATCATTTTACTAGGTTCATTTTCTATTTAGGTAAATCATTGTAATATTGCAAAGAAAATTGTGGATCTTTTGATTATTTTTTCCCTCTTGTAATTTCAAATAATTCTATTGTAAGGCTTTGATTTTTCCTTCTATTTTTTAAAATTAATTTTATTGAGAAAGAACTATTAATGAGACAGTATCAAAACAGGTAAGTAGGACATTTGCATTAATTAACACAATGTATATTGTTGGAATATATTGGATTATTATGCTGAATTTACACACCTACAATATTTAAATGGCAATGGAATATCCATTTCTGACAAAACTAAACAAAAAAGGGGATATGAATGAAGGACCATTTTGTATCTCTATTTACAAAATAGGATAGATATACAGCTTCTTTCTCTTAGTTCAATGAGAAGATGCTTTCTCATTAAAATTAATTTAAAAATTTAAAATTAACTGATAAAAAATAGCAAGAGAAGAATTTCAAAATAAAGAAAAAAACTGCAGGAAAGAAAAACAGAAGGAAAAATAAAGGAAACAAGATTCAAAACCAATGAAAAAAGTGGAAAAAATCAAATCACTCCAACAGAAATGGTTCATCTGTGTTAATGAATGAACAGTTTCTTCACAATTTCTTCAGCCTTGGAATCTAGCTGGTCATGATTTCCGCCATTGAGCCTCATAGTCTGTGGGTCTTGGAGGGTCGTCCCTTTCTCCATTGCGCCCTCTGTCTGTGTTAGCCACTGGAGCCACTCTGTGCTGAAGGCAGTCCTTGCTCTTATTGGGATCTGCACAGTAATCAGATCACTGTTGTCCTTTGGATTTAATGCCAGGACTTTCATATCCAGCTACCACTGAGAGACACAATTTCTGGACCTACTTTCCCACACAACCTTCCTACATTGAATTTAAACATTTTGGTAGCTCCATGTCTAGCCCAAAAACCCTCCTGGGCTATCTCCCATGGCTGCTGTATTTCACCCAGTTGCTGTGGTGGATAATACTTGAAATCTTGAAGCAAAGCTGTTTTGTACATTTTATTTTTCCTGTGACTCAATGTTAAACAATTAGCCCTTTCCGAAAGTGGTACCTGACTAAACGCTCGCTTGGCTACGTCAGGCACTTTCTTCTCCAACTCTCACATACAAGGAAGGAGTCTCCTTCAGAGTAAAAGTCGCATGCTCTTTTTCACTCCTTTTTTAAACATTTGATAGTTGTGGGCCTTAGATGGGGCTAGCACCATGAGATGGTCTCTGGGCATCCCTTCTCTCCCTGAAGATTGACATCCTTGAAAATCAGTGACTAGGTTGATCATGCTCTTTGTGGCTTCCTGCTACTGTTGGCTAAGACATGGCAGAAAGTCACATGCAGGAAATTGAGTCGGCAGGAGCCACGCTGGGCCAAGTCCATTCTGTGGGGATCATAGTTCCATCCATTCAACATAACTTATTTTGTTTTACTCTTTTTATTAATCATCTGTACTGGCTTTTCCTTGTTTCCTCCAAAATAACACAGCCTACTGGGTGTATGGTATAGGTACCTATTCTTTAATCTCGATATTCTGACCTTCATTCAACAAGATAATTCCAAACTGTGTAAAGACTGGACTCTATCTTATATTTTAATGGAATTTTAAAATCAAGTCATTCCTAATAATTATTCATCGATTAATATAAAGTTCATTGTTTTTCTAGAAGACAATTATTTTAACCTTTATTTTCTAATTAATTATATCCTAATATCAAACTCATTGTCATTTTTTTCTCTATGTCCCCCTACCTGCTATAGCTGCATTAAACAAATATTTCATATCATGCCACAAACTGCATTTATATGTAGAAAATATAGAATCAGATAGATTGCCTTTATGTTTCCACTTATATTGAAAGTCCTGGAAGTTTGATACTTTCTTCTTTCCTTAGAGAGATTCAATATTCTGATATTTTCTGTTGCATCTTCCTTTAACAATTACTGTATGAACAAATGCATTCAAATGACAGCTAAGAAAATATAGTATTTATTATATATTTCTCATCAACAAAGAATATCAGGATAGACTGTTTATCCTAAAATCTATCTGTAATCTTTTTTTCTTGTATGTGGTGCAAGGTTACAGGATTTCACTACATATATTGCACTCATAGTGATTCTCCTTTCTTCAGCCTCCCAAGTGCAGAGATTACATGCCCACATCACCATGCCCAGTCTGTCACCACCTCAGTGTGCCTCGGGGTTGGGGCCCACTCGGCATGCTGGGGATCAAACATCAGCTGCATTCACTCTGACTAAGACAGTACTTTATTTCACTGAGCTATCTGGCCAGCCCCTTGTAGGAATATTTTTATTCCAAGGAACATTGTTTAAGATTTCTCCATAATTCCAATGAGATTGATATTTCATTTTTTAAATACTTTTATTGAGAAACAAATGGCAATGAGACAGTTTCAAAACCAACTAGTAGGACAGTTTCAATAATTAATACATTGCATATTGTTGTTTTAGTGGTTATTCATAGTACAAAATGCAGATGTGATATCCTGTCCACAAACGCTATTAGAACAAATGTTTCTATTCACTGAATTAAGAGAATCTAGCTGTATATCTAACTATTTTGAATATACAGATACAAAGTGGTCATTCATCTACATCCCCTTTTTTGTTTAGTTTTGTCATTTAAATATTATAGGTCCGTGAATTCAGCAAAATAATTCAATAAAGTCCAGTAGACCATAATAGTGAGTTTTCCATACCACTAGTAGTGTCAGAATTTGTTGACCTGAGCCTTTTAAAGCTCAGCATATTAATATGGGTCTATTTTTTATACTTTGTTTTTATACTTTTCTGCTGGATGGTTAAGACCAAATTAAGCAACACCTATATAACAAGAAATGTAGCTTTTGTATATGATAAGATCAGTCAAATCCCCTCAAGTTTTATCCTGAAACTCTTTACCGCAGTTTGTAGACCCTTTGTCAGTATCAGCCATGTTGATGAGTCATGGCCATTACTTGACCAGTTTGCTCTTTGTGAAAGCCTGAGAGAATGCTTTCTCTCCATTTGATTTTCTTTAGGCACACTCTATATTGTCGATCACTTTCCCATAGTCTCCTTGATCAGAAAAGTTGGGACGCAACTGAGTTATAAAATGTTACAGTACAGGTTCCCCTATATCCTTAGTCTTCACTGACCTTGAAAGGCTAGGCCAAAATGTTGGCTGTCCTTGCAGCCCTTTCTTTTTCTCTAATTTTTGGTCTGCAAACTTAGGTGTTAACCCACCAGAAGAGAAAGTTTTTGTTATACCCTACAGGCAGTTGAGCTTAACCTCACTATCTGTCTGAATATCAAACATCTTAAGTATAACATGGATCAGATATTTCCCATCGAGTATTGATACGTTAACCTTTAAGTCCCTACAGAATATGAAATAAAAACATTTAAAGAATAGAGAAATATTTTTAAATATATAAATAAATAATTACATATTTTTACACAGAAGTTTAGAAATCTAACTACATACAGCATTGTAGCAGGACAGTCCTGTGACGTTTTTTTCCTTGTCTCTTATTTTCATTATTACTCTGTTTTTTTAAACAAACATTTACTTGAGAGACAGTATGACTGTGGTATATGATGATGAGCTGTATATATTTAGACCAGAATGACAGGCTTTCCAAGCATGACACTACTGTTACACATTGCTATCTTCAGTGCAGTTGGTTCTTCCACAGGTATCAGCATATACAGTTAGTCAGGGTGAGAATCCTATCAATTGATTGCAAATTTCAAAAACCTGTTGAAGATTCTCAGGATCATTGCCTTAACTGTCTTGTGCATATAAATGTATGACTTTGCCCCTGCCTTTTTTCCTAGCTTTTTTCCTTGCCCTCTCTTCCTTGTCTAATTGAAATTTCAGTGTCTGTTAATATATTTATATTTTTCCATTCCTTTCGTTGTTAACATTTTTTTTTTCCGGAACCGGGGATTGAACTCAGGCGCCTGTGCTTGCCAGGGAAGCACTTATTTCACTGAGCCAACTCCCAGCCCCTTCCATTCCTTTCATCACTGTATTTATTAGTGCTTTATATCTTAAATTGTCCCATGTTGACTCACATGTGAAAACGTTAAAATCTTAAAAGATCAACACATATTTCCTTCTTTTCAGGAAGGATTTCATAAACATATTAGACTATGGAGATCTCATCTCTAACTGAGGCTTAGAAACATGTTGGACTTTAGTAACAAAATGTTATGATTTCCAAATATGATCTCATGTACAAATTTCTTAATTTTTCTACTATTAAGGCATTTGATTGAGAGAAATATGTGACCTTCATGGTTTTATAAATATTGATTCATTATATTATGTGTGTGTGTGTACCTGTGAGTATCTATGAATACACATACATTTCCCTGGACATCTGTAGCAACTGCTCACTGAATAATCCTACATTATTATGAAATCATTTTGCTTATTTCACCATATTGTCCAGGGTGATGCCACATATACTGATGCTTTTCCACTGATCTCTGTGTTTTAGTTCGGTGAATCCTGTAGTTTACTTCATTTAAGCACCCTATGCAATTGAAGAATTAACCTAATAAATTATATTTTGATTTTGGTTTGATAAAAATTCCTTGTTAAATTCTGACTTGAATCACAAGATATCATGCCTGGCAGCACACTTTTAAAAGGACACATCAAGAATCACAGACAAATAGAAACATGGGATAATATCTATAAATATGGTGGAAAGAACATCTCAATTCTTGTCAGAATGTTGGTTTTATGTAGTACCAATATTTTGTGTAGGAGGAATGATAAAGCCTTTAGACACTGGATATTACTTTGGTGAGATTAGTAAATTAGCTCTTTAAACACATATTTTCTCTTCTATGAAGGATAAACAATGCCTTTATTATATAGAATTTAAAAATGTAGTAAGATAACCTGTGTTAAAATACTTCAGTAATATACACGATAAATGAAAATGGAGTTATAAGGTTGGTTTACAGAACAAGACTAGAGAAAAGTAAGTTTTGTTTTCATTTGCAGTTAGAATATTTCAGCAGAAAAGTGAGGGAAAAATGAATATAAATCATCACATGGAGATGAACTAACTAGGGTTAGAGAAGATTTTGGTTAATACTCCATTAAGCACATTTACTAAATTGTGGACAGATGGGTTCCAATCAGTAAAGCTTTTGGATTTTGTTTGTTTGTTTTTATTAGTACATGGTTGCAGTTATAAAGATTGTAGTCCTTGTGTTGCATCTAATAACACATCTTAATCACATTTTTAAAATTCATCTTCTCTCCTGTTTACTCCTTCCTCTATCTTTTGATCTTCTTCTGCCTTGAGAAAGACCCATCCACCTACCTTCTATCATCTGTCATTTACTTTGCTCTTTATTTATATTTTTGGTTTCTCACATAAGAGAAAGCATGTAATGATAAGCTTGGGTATCTGATTTATTTCATTTAAAATTGTGCTCTCAAGAGGCATGCATCTTCCTGTAAATGACTCTAGCTCACTGTCCCTTCTGGAAGGGCAGTTCCCCATTACATGTGAAGATCACATTGATTTTTTCAATTCATCTGTTGATGAATATGTAGGCTGCTTACAAGGTCCAGCTATCAGGAAATCTGTTAGAGCACACATGGCTGTGCACAGGCCACTGTAAGATGACGCGATGCCTTTTGGGGGAACATACTGAGAAGAGAATTTTTAGTTTAATTTTTTAAAATACTACCATATTGATTTCCATAGTGGTCATACTAGTGTATGTGCCATGGTGTAGAAAGGCTCTTTTTTCTCACAGCCTCACCAGCATTTATTTGACTTATTGGTGTTCAGAAAATGGGCTTCCCACTTGCAAAAGACTGCATCCATATCAGTCACCATGTACTAAATTGAAATCAAATGAGTAAGAGCTAAATGTTAAAACAGAAACAGAAACCCTTGACTCAATCAGGTGACCCTCCCAAAGTTGTAGGTTTTGGAAAAGACTGGTTCAGCAGAACCCCATTTTACAGAAACAGAACCAAGAATCCTCAAATTGGTTCCTGCCACAGTGAAAGCAATGACCACGAGAGTGAGAAGACAACATACAGAATGGGAAAAACGTTCATCAGCTGTTGCTCTGAGAGAGAGAGAGAGAGAGAGAGAGAGAGAGAGAGAGAGAGAGAGAGAGAGAGAGAGAGAGGTCATATCTGGACCTCTATAGGGATGTGGAATTAGCTGAGCAGCACAAGTGCCTACCTGAAAAACACAGGATCCTGAGTTCAATTCCTAGTATCAAAAAAAGTTCATAAGAAAGTAAATAAGAGCCTCCAATTTCTAATTTGAAAGACCCAGTTAACAAACAGGAAACTGAAAGGAGTAAACACTCCTTAAAAGAAGTACATAATGCCAATAAGTTCCTGAAGACATGTTTAATATCTCAGTTCTTTAGAAAAATCCAGTTTTCTGTTTTGAGAACACTTTGAAGAGTGGCTGTTTGACCAGAGAGCTCAGTAAAAAGTTGTTCTCATATCCAGCTATAAATATGGTAATAATTTTCTCAGGGCCAAGAATATGTGATAGAACATGTTAGCTATTGAAGTAATGTGTCATTTGGTATTTCATTCATGTAAATAGAGATCATGCTTAGTTATACCTTATATTTGTTTAAGAATTACAGATGCATAAAAAAATCACCAAAATAGCATTTATAAAATGAAACAAGATTTTTAAAATGCTACTTATTTAACCTGCCATCCCAAAGCAGATTAACGGAATGTATATCAGATCCTTCATTGATACTTTATCAAACTTAAAAAAATGACTATTATCCAAAGCTTATTTTAAAAAGGCAATTAAAATTTGTGCAAAAGTAAAACTAGGAGGTGGCAAATGTTACTGTTTTATCACTTGGAAAATTAAAAACCAAAATTTTAAAACTTATGTCAGTTTTTGAACAAGAAGTTTGTGTTCACTGACATTTCTCCAATATCCTCATTCTTACTTGTGCAGCAAAGCATTACACAACTTACTAAATGATCATATCTTACAGTTGTACCATTTATTTTTCTTCTATCATGGATACTGAATAAAGAAGCCAGGGAAGCCTGACTTTTGTTGTGATAATTCTGAGGACAACACTACCAATCAGGTACACAGGATCCCTGAAATAAGCTGTGTGGCCCAGCGAATCCCAACAATTATAAGTAAAATTTTAATTGAAGTCAAATAAAAATCTATTGGGAAAAGATAGTAATATCTACTTCAACATTAACACTATCCAAAAGCAGAACAATATAGAGCTCACCCAAATACTTAACCAAAAAGCAGAAAAATGAAAAGTAGAAAGAGATTTTTGCAAGTATCTTAGAAAAGCTCAGCAAAAATTATTAGGAAACAGAGATTATATTTTATCTGTAATACAAAATTCTTAAAGAATAATTTATGTATTTAATGTTAATGCCAAATTTGGGAATAGCATTTATAATATAAACAAATTTCTATAACTACCTATATGTCAAATATTTAAAGACAATGTCAAACTTTTTCACATACAGAGAAATCTAGAATAATATTTTCCAACAACCGTATCCCACATTTCTAAAAACTTCTATTTTCCTGAGCAGTGTTTCCAACTGATGTTATGGGCTGACTAAAAACAGGTAGGTTTCTTTCCAAAGCATACTATAGTTATCTTCTATACTCTAACAAAAAGAAAATAATCATCTTATTATAAACAAACATAATAACTTTTCTAACTGCATGAATAAAACATAAAACTATGACAATGACAGGATCAGGACAGAGTGCATAGATCTAAACATTTCAAATTTAGGGGGTTCTGATTAAGATTCTTAACTACAGGTCTTAAAAATAGGGGATGATCCAAAAACAGCTTAATTCTTATAATAGTCAATATCCAGATTTACTGAGAAATTAAATGAAAAATGTAAGGTTATTAATACACAGATGAGTAAATGCTAAAAATAACTCATTGCCTTCTAAGGAGAAAATTCTAAAGCCTTGCTATTTGGAGACATCAGTTCCCTAATTCATTTACTGTACTCTACACACCTCTAGTGTTGATTGATTACTTTTTCATTTATTTATTTATTTACTTACTTACTTACTTTTTCTTTTAATCTTGTAGGGAACACTGTAGAGTCAAACAGGTTTCTGCTGTTAACTACCACCACCAGCCCTAGCACTGTCACGAATGTCTTACTTTTCTAGGTCATCCAATTCTGCTTTTCCTCTGCTTTCTGCTGTCCTTTTTTTCTCTCCTTTTTTTCTGCCAAGACTTTTTTCTTTCATATGAGTTTCTTCAAACTCACTTGTTAAAATGTTATTTTTTAAAAAATTGTCTCCAGCAGATGCTTCTTCCCTCCTGCTCATATTTTCAAGCCCTGTACCTCTTTCACATTTCAAAGACTCCATGTTGTCTGCTAGGCTTCTTTCAGATGCTTCTTTTCTTCCCAGCTTGCTTGGAGGGGCTAATAATCTCCCCCTCATGACTCCTCCATCTGAGCACTTGGGGAAGGGAAAGCCCAGCCACTGCCACCAGGTAGCCATTCTCACCGAGGGTCATAGGAAATCTACTATAGTGTCTTCTGTCTCTTCTGTTTAGAGCAACTCTCGATGGAATATAAACCACATAGCTGTGATGCCACCATGGAAGAGCAAAAATTGAATTCAGCCTATGTGGAACACAGTTATTATTTTCTATTTCTGCTCTTGAGTCTATTTTTGCCTGCAGTTCTCCCTGGACATGTCCTTTGACAACTGGCTATAAAAATGCATCGACATACAACCAGGCAGGCTCTCTGTGCCAGCAGATGTGAATGGGGAAGTGGGGGCAAGGAGGAAGGCAGTCTGGTCTGGTCTGGTCTGCCTCCCGGGCGGCCTGACATAATGAGCAGCCACAACCACCTTCACAACAGAAACACCTTCCTGGCTGTACAGAAAATTCCTGGACCAGATGGAGAGAGAGTTCAGCATAGGATCGCCATTGGAAAGACTTCACATGAGGAACTGAGAATTGACTGGGCAGTCTTGTGAGGATATAGAGCAAGAGAAAGGGGAAGAAAAAGACACCTTGAAAGAGGTGGAAATGAGGGCCAGGGAGATAGCTCAGTGGATTAAATGCCTGCCTAGGCAAGTGCAGTGACCAGGATCTGATCCCCAACATTATATGCCTCACTGGCCCTGCTGCTGGGCACACAGAACTGACCACAGAGACTGGGCATGGTGGCACATGCCTATAGTGCCAGTACTGGGAAGGCTGAAAACAGGAAGATCAGTACAAGTCCAACTTGTGTAGTGAGCCCCTGTGAAAATGGTCAAGGCTCTGGTTGTTTCCCAGAATTCAACATTTTTATGACTACTAAACAGCACCCTTTGGGCTAACTTCACACTGGTAATAGGATCTCTCAATAAAAGAGATCCTATTTGGCCTGCCTAAGTGTAATTTAAATTCCTGTAATATGTTTTTTCGGATTTAAAGGAAGGAATAGATACTCATATAACCCAACATTTGAAAAAAAAAATAATAAGTGTTATTTCAATGTGAAAAAGAAATGAAGGGCCAGGGAGATGACTCAGTGGAATAAGTGCTTCCCTGGCAGGCACAAGGGCCTGATTTCAATCCCTGGTTCCACAGGAAAAAAAAGAAGGAAAAAATAAAGAAAGAATTGTCCTTATGTAACAAGAATTTAAAAGCTACATTTACTGGAATTCTGATCTTCACATGGTCCTGTAGGTGTCTATGGGTCACTGATAAGTACGACACAATCTTGGCCTTTCTTCCATCAAGTTGGGTCTGTCTACTTTCTACCATACACTTGGGTCAGATCCCTGCTCACCTCTGCAAGTAGACATCAAAGTCATTCAGTAGCATTTATCTAAAATGCCAATGCCCCCTTTTCAAGGGTCAAGACTCCAAAATGAGAATAACTAAGGTAATGTTAGAATTTTCAAGGACACAAATATCAATAAAGTGTCAACAGCTTTTATAGTGTTTTGTTGCTGTTCAATGAGCAGCTCCAATATCTCCCCAGTTATTTCCCTAAACCTGAAAAAAAGTGCACTAACTTACTATATCATGTCTTTCTGACATTTTCTTTCTTTGAGTACTTCTCTCCTAAAATGACCTTATACTGCAAGGTCAACAGGTCTGATTGATAAATATCTTGTAACAAACGTGGAAAGCACATCCAAGCAATAACAATAGTGTTTGTAGTAGGACTCCACATGACCAAGCCTGAGATAATGGATCTAGGCCAAGATCATCAGCTATCAGTCCTCAGACTTTTTGTCCTGTTCTATAGAACCCTATAGAGCTTGTTGGTGCCCAGAAATCATGGCCTAGGCTGCTAGTCCACCATTCTTTCCAAGTATGGGCATACTGAGTAAATTCCTTTCCTAATTCAACACTGTTTTCTCCCTAGTTGACCTTTTGTGGAGGATGGTTAGACTTGATTTATTGGGACCCTCAAGATCAGACCCATCAGATGCTAAACATGAGGTGGAGATTAGTATTTCCGCCAAATATAGCCCTTAAGCTCTTGTTACACAATGACACCTCATTTCTTTTTACATTAAAATAATACATAGTCTTTCAAATATTAATCTAGTTGTGCCAATTTTTCAATTGAGAAAAAAATAAAAAGAATTTAGAAGTGAACAGAGGCTAGTGTAATACTAGCTCTGTTTTGGCAATGGATTAGCATATGAATTTAGAAAAGTTAGTAATCTCCAGATATTTTGAGACCCTGAAGTACAAAATAGAATTCCTCTACAATGTCAAATGATATGTCTATAAAAGAACTTTAATGTTCACATTTAATGGTGATTATTATTTATATTTTATAACATATTCTGGGTCAGAAACTAAGCATTGTATGTATGATATCTCATTAAATCTTTGTATCCTCTCAATGTCCTGAATTTTAGAATACTTTGCACTTTGTATATAAAAGTAGGCTTAAAGGAGCTAAAAACCTAGCTAATATTATACATCTTACTTTTAAACTCTGCTTTAGTGCAGTCTAGAAATGTAACCGTTAGATTATATTATGTATCTTCTGCTTTTCTTTTATCTTCCTCTTCATGTTTTCCTTCTGAAAGCAATGCCTTTCTGACAAGCAAATTCTCTGCCTCATGAATTGTGACTGTTTTATGTGGCTTTTTGGCATTTCTGAAAGCTATTAAATAACTGTCTCCTTCAAAGTTATATTTATGTTATTTACTTATTTTATGTATTGTCTGGTGAAACTGTGTTTGTAAGGGCATGAGGTTGAATTGGCTATTGTTGTCATGTTTCCATTGTGAAGTTGGAGCCTGTGTAAGAGTAGAAAAGTTAAGATGAGCAGAGATAGATTAAATGAAAGCCCAATCATTCTTGAGATATACCCAGGTCATTCTAAGTATTGTGCAAATTTAGCATAAATGAATATAGTTTAGATATTTTCCTTGTTTGTGAGCAACAGTTGTATAATACAAATCTCAAACTGCAAAAATAGAAATGTCCATGATTATTAAAACATTAAAAATATGTGTTGTGTGTAATGCTACTCACCAGTAACACAAAATGAAGTATGGACATACACAGCAACATATGTGAACACAAAGTGTTTTGTGCTGAGTGAAGGAATCCAGAAAAAAAGGAAAAATACTGCACAGATGATAGATAGATGATGATAGATAGATAGATAGATAGATAGATAGATAGATAGATAGATAGATAGAGATAGATTAGATTAGAGATAGATTAGATAGAGATAGATAGATAGATAGATAGATAGATAGATAGATAGATAGATAGAGATAGATTAGATTAGAGATAGATTAGATTAGAGATAGATAGATTCCTACTTACTCAAGGAAGTAAGAAAATTTATTTGAAAGGTACATGAAAAAATATTGTGGATCAATGAAAAATTCAGTATTTGGTGGCATGTGGTAGTTTAATGAGAGCAATTGAGTTCTCAAAACAAAATTACACAGTGCAGATATGTGTGCTTCTGGTTTATTAATTATATGTGAGACAGAAGTTGACTGCTATCATTTGGATAAGTGTCCCTTAGACTCATGCTTCAAAAGCTTAGCTCATTTGGCACCACTGAAAGGATGTATAGTCTTTAAGCGATGGGGTCTGGACAAAGTTCCTTAGGTCACCAGGGCTGACCCTAGGCGAGGAGTGTGAGAGGCAAACTTCTGTCTTTTTTGTTTCCTGCCCATAAAATAATCAAGTTTGCTGCCCCTCACAGTCTAGCCATGATGTGCTGCTACAGGCCCAGAGCATAGGCAAACTGAGCACAGACTTGAAAGTTCCAAAGCTATAAGCCAACTTCCAAACATATGTCCTCTTATAAGCTGATTATCTCAGATATTTTAAGGTGACAAAAACTCACCAGCACAATAAATTCTGGATTTATATTAGTAACATCTAAGTCTGCCATCCAACACAGTAGCTATTAACCTCTTGCAACTGCAAAATTTAACATTAAAATATAACTGAATATCTTCTTTTAGTTGCACCATCCACAGTTTAAGAATACTCAGTCCTTCCTACTGAATGTACATATTGAACATGTTCGAGTGCACAGAAAATAAAATACCATATAGTTGGTGGTTGAGCAATAACAATTACTCCTGGGTGTTCACTTTTTAATTCTACCAAGTTCTCATTTCTTTTCCTTCTTTGTTAACCAAATTTATCATTGTGTTTTCAAATAGCATTCTTGGGTCTTAAGTCCCACTCCACCCACGGCCTTGACTTTAAGCCAAGATTCTTGCCCTTGCTACCACAGCTTCACGGTGACTGATTGCTTGCTTGTCTAAATTGGCACTTGAGTTTCAGCCCCATTTCTTCAGCTGGACATATCCTTCTATCCTTATTTTCCTCTATTCTGTGAAACTGACTACATCCAAAAAGCAACTTTTATAATAATACTGTTTAACAAAATGAATCCCAATCTTGCTTCTTTTAGTTTTAGTCTCTTAATTTCATGTTGCTTATTGCTACTAGTCATAGGTACGCTGTTGTTCAAGGCCTTGGCACACCACTTCAGTCAATACTACACTCTGCATTCTCCCAGCAAGGGCGTCACCTGCTACCAGGCACTGGCATTGAATTAAATCACACTTTGGATTGAAAGAAACCTCTCTGCAGCATAAAAAATAGTCTATTTAGATACACATCTGCCAGGGCTAGTGAGAGAGTTCAGTGGACTAAGCACCTGCTTAGGCAAGTGCAGGGACCTGGTTTCAACCCCCAGTACTGCATGCTGCCGTCCGCATCCCCGGGCGTGCTGAATGTGTAGCAGTGTCTGCGTGTGGTGGTGCACCTGTAATCCCACCACTGGGGAGGCTGAAAACAGGAGGATCACTAAGAGTCTGAGCTGTGGATCCTGTACCAAATACATTAATAAATAAATAGATAAGCATCCACCTGAAATATAAAGTTTACTGAAAGTGTTAGTTATCAACAATATTATGCATATAATCTTCCTTGATGCCTGAGCAATAAAGAGCTTATAAATAGAAAAATGCAGGAACTGGCCAGATAGCTCAGTGAATTAAAATGCCTGCTTAGGCAGGTGCAGGGACCAGGTTCTGTCCCTAGCATACCATGCTGGCCCTGCCCAGGGGTGGGAAAGGGGAGCTGAGAAGGCAATTGAGACTCAGCGTGATGGCGAGCACCTGTAATCCCAGCACTTGGGAGGCTGAAAGCAGGAGAATCACTACAAATCCAATCTGTGTAGTGAGAACTTATAGAGCATGTACTAAAATACATTTTAAAAAAAGAAAATTACATCCAATAATTTGAATATGTGCCTAGAGGCATTTTGTGTGTGTATTATCTACCCATAAAGCTTATATAGATTTAAAAGGATACCTCCTACACATATTGATAATAAGTAAAATTAAAAGATTTCAATTATAATATATGCCATTGATTAGAATATAAATGAAATCTAATCCTGTACCAGGTGAAAAATAAATGTGAAAGAAATCAGCTCTAAATTTCTTGACATCAATGCGTGTTGTTTGTTTGATGCTTCACTTCCATGCAAACAATATTTTAAACAAAGCCGAGAAGTTCATTTTCAATTCAAACATATTTTCTTGAAACAAAGAACCAGAACACAATGACACAATGAGCATCTCATTCTACCAGCCAACTGCTCCACGCTGCCTTCTCTCTCCCCTTTGGCAGATGGTCCCGGTTATAACTGCTCGCAGAGAGAGTGGTTTGGAGCAGGCTTGCATGTGCAGTTATGGATCTCATATGAGAGGATTTACTAGGGTTCTAAAACTAATTAGCTCTGTCCACATCTCAAGATATTCTTTCTCCCTTCGAACCAGTAACCATTTTGACAGCGGTGGGTGGAGTGGGGACAGTTTAATGAAGGGGGAGAGTGATTCTGAGGTTGTAGATGAGATCTCTGTACTGTGACTCTTTATGAACTGGTAGGGAGAAGAATAAACTAACAGGCATCTCTATAGTTACACAAGGCCGTGTAATGTGTAAGACATTCAAGATACAAACAGGTAGGAACATTCTTATGCAAGAAATAAATATGTAAGGCATCAACTTCCAACCTGTGCTCGGCTATGTTGTGTTGATGCGGTAAGATAGAGCCCACCAGCAGCTTCTCACTTGTGGGACGCCGGAACAGAGAGAGGGAGAATCGCACTGCCAGCATCACTGACTGAGGACTCTTTTATGTTTTCACTTAAAGTCCACAGATGGAGCAAGATGCATTGTGGTCGTAAAATCCTAAGAGGGTGAGGACATGAAGAAGTATAGACTGACATAAGTTTTACAAATGGAAGCACTGGAGAAAAGTTAAGCGAGTAAGCCAATCACCATCCATCTCTACACTCAGCAGCATTCAGTCAAAAGCAAGAGTATATTAAAAAGCAAGTCGCCATGTGCCATTGATGTTTAATAGTTGCTATATAAATAAAATCCTCATAATCAAGATGCAGTGAAGATGCGTGGCAGGCTCACAGAAGGCTGAGGCCTGAACAAACATTCGTGGCAATGAAAGAACAGAATGCAGCCCGTGACACTCACCAAACCTTTCTTGCCATGACGATCTCATTTGCCGTCTCTCCTTCATTTACTCCACCCCATCACTACACTTTCATCACTACCCATTGGACAAAACTGTCTTCATGCTTAACAATGAAGGCTGAGTTTCATGTATATCAGGTGAGAGAACAGCGAGGGGAGGGCGAAGGCGATAGCGAATGCTTTGTAACTAAGTTTACTTACTTAGTGTTTTCTTCACGGTAATGTTTTTCAAGGTAAAGTGCTATGTAGTATATGTACTGTACAATCTGCTTTTTCCTCCCTCTCTTACTTACTGATGTTGATAAGGAATATTCTACTTTTAAGTATTTGAGCACTTTAGAAGCCTTTCAATTTCTTTTATTTATTTATTTTTTTGAACTCAGGCCCCTGCGCTTGCCAGGGAAGTGCTTATTCCACTGAGACTTCTCCCTCAGTGTATTTTTTTCTTAATGTATTTAGTGCAGGGTCTACAGGGTCTCAATACACAGATCAGACTCGTAGTGATCCTCCGGTCTTCAGCCTCCCAAGCGCTGGGATTACAGGTGAGCGTCATCACACCTAGTCTTAATCGCTGTCTCAGCACGCCCCAGGTGCAGGGTCAGCACAGCATCCTGGGGATCGAACCCTAATCCTGCATCTGCCTAAGCAGTCACTTTAATCCAATGAGCTATGTGGCCGGCTCTGAAATCCTTCAATTTCTTCACTTTAAAATCAGTATCTTTTCATTAAGAAGGTAAAAATTTTGAGAGAGAAAAATAGAAATTTCAAATATGTGGCTTTATCATTTGCTATGTTTTAGAACTGAAATAGCCCCTAAAGTCTCATGTGCTTGAAATGTGACTTGGATTACGAGAACCTTACAGCTGACAGGCTGCAGGACTTAAGGGCTACTCAGAAGAGGCGGTCTGATCGGGATGTGACCGTGCGGGCCTGTCTCCCCCCCCCCCCAGCTCCTCCCACGGCTGTTTCTCTCTTGCCTGCTGTGAGTAGCTTTCTTCTACCCAGAACTTCTCCCCACACTGTTGTGAACTGCTGTTCTTTAAGTTGACAGTTTTGGACATTTCGTCCCAAAAACAGAGAAAGAAGCTAAGACATAATTCAGTCTTTCAGCTTAAGTGCCAAGAATGTAAGTAACTACTCCAAACAGCCAACAAAATGCTAAACTATAAGATAAAAGACACTTGCCTTAGAAAAACAAAATTATGGTAAGACAAAATATCCTCACATAAACTTTATCAACATGATGATTAGAAGGACTTTTACAATATCAGGAATTACAGTTACTATTTTTTGTAAAGCAAAAATTCATGACTTGAATAGAGTATAATTTTCTATCATTTTATTAAATGTATAGCCCTCTAGACTTCAGTTCAGTACACAGGTAATTTAATTCTTAATGAGGATTGTTTAATTATTAAAATAACTTTCTGGGATGTTGTGGATTGTTCTGCTGAATTCAAATACCTATAGTATTTAGATGCCAATGGAATACCCACATCAGACAGGACTAAACAAAAAAGGGGATACAAAGGAAGGACCATTTTGTATCTGTATATAAGAATAGTTAGGATACATATGCATCTACTTTCGCTTAATTCAATGAGAAGAGCATTTTGTACTAATTGTGTGTGGACAGGATATCCTGTCCACATATCTTGTAATATGGATAACCATTAAGAAGATAACAATGTACAAGGGTATTAACTATTGAAACTGTCCTATTAATCAGTTTTGAAACTGTCTCATTGCTATTTGTTTCTCAATAAAATAAAATGAAAAGGTAGCTCAGTAGAACAAGTACTTGCCTGGCAAGCACAAGGGCCTGAGTTCAATCCCTGGTTCTGAAAAACAAAAAAAGGTACATTATATACATATCAATACTGTATAATAAATATAATTGTTATGGTCCCAAAGGTGTACCAATGAAAATTAAAATTTTATTTAAAAAAATAAAATAACTTTCAGGTAAAGACAGGGAAATAATTTAGTTAAGAAGTTAACTACAAAAGAAGAATAAACAATGCAATGAGAAGATTATTTAGCAGATTACAAAATCTAATATTGGTCATTTGGCCCATTACTGCAACTGAAAGATTTAAACTTTAAGCAATGACAGGAAGTACTGTAGACAAAATTATTCCTTAAATTTACAGAAAAATGAACTACTTATCAACATGATATTGAAAATTTGGACTTCAGTAGATATAAATCAAAATTGTGTGTATTTCAAAAAACAAGGCTTAGAGTGAAGAATAGAAGGAGCCCTGCGACCACAGCCTTTTTCATTTGTGTACAGCCGCATAGCACCGCTATTTGTATTCCTTTTTCATATAGTGTTGTCATTGATAATAAGCTTTAAAAATACAATGTGTTCTCAACACATAAAATTATGAGCGTTTAAAGTGCGGAAATTCTTACTATTGTCATCAGAGTCCATTGTATCCATGTATAAAACTGCATTAGTTACTTCAAAAAGATGTACAAATATGATACCCCAATGAAATATGCATTTGTATTCTGCAATTCTATATTAAATTGATCTCACATTTTCACATATTTTAGTCATTTTCATTGACTTCAATATATATGTATATATATATATTGAATATATATATATATATATATATATATATATATATATTCAAAAGGACTTTGCAATTTTATGTTAGCAAATTACATTAATGTGTTGTTAGATATCTTAGTCTAGCCCCCCAAATCTGTAACTTACACTATACTCTATTTAATGTTCTTAAAAGTCACACCAGTGTTCCCTGATTTCTAAACTGTTAACCTGTAGCATATTTTAATAATAATAGAAAAATGATCATTGAATTGTAAAAGTAGTTCCAAATATGCTTCAATTTAATATACTTCTCCCATGGCATCTTTCCAAAAAACTTGAAGATAGGGGTACATCCATGCCCATGTTTATAGCTGCACAATTCAAAATAGTTAAATCTGGGCTGGCCAAACAGCTCAGTGGATAAAAACACCTGCTTGCAGGACCAGGGGTTTGATCCCCCAGACTGCCTTGCAGGGCCTGTCCCCAGGGCCCACTGAGACAGCAATTGAGACTGCATGGCGGTGAACAACTGTAATCCCAGCTCTTGGGGGTCTGAAAATAGGAGGATGACTGTGAGTCAGATCTAATAATGAGATTCTGAACACCCTGTAGACCCTTCCCTAAAAATAAGAAAAAAAGTAAACAAATAAACAAACACAAAAACAAAACAGCTTAATCTGGAAAGTGGCGTGTGGGTCCAACAGTACATAAATGGATAAAGAAAGTGTGGTTTTATACATAACACAGACATATTCTGTCTCAAAGAAAGATGAACATGAACAACTGTAGGAAAGTGGAAGCTTCTTCAGATCATTATGTGAAGTGAAGTAAAATATACATGCAGTTTAAATATTGCACTGTTTCTTTTATAGGAGAAACCTGAAGTATAAATAAGGAGCAAATTAACGGTAAATAATAGGAAGCAGAAAGATAGATCTCTCTCAAAGGCAAGAAGGATGAGAGATGAAAAAGAAATGGGGGAGCTAGTAGATCAAAAAAGAGAAGTAAGCAGTTCATGTACATGTTCCAATTACATATCAAGACTTATGTACTAATAAAATCATGTTGTATTATTATGAGATGTATTGAGAAGCAATACAAATGTATGACTAGATGGATATGTCAACAACTGTCTAACAGTCATAATGATTTGTTTAATCTAAGTAAAACACTGATAGAGATCTTCAATGGTTATTAGATCTGAGATTCTGCTATCATGAATGAGTGAATCCATTTCTAAAAGAGCTCATGGGGCCCAGATAATCCCTTTGACTATCCATCTCTTTTATTATGTGAGGACAGTCAGGGAACACTATCTATGAAGAATAGACTTTTACCAGCTCCTTGAATTTGCTACCACTTTGATCCAGGCTTCTCAAACTGCCAAACCATAACAAATGTAACTTTATCTCATTTATAAATTCTCAGTCTCAGGTATTCTGTTATAGAAGGTTAAATAGCCTAAGACTTCTAAATGGCCTTCTAAGTGGTCTTACTATATGACACTTTTCATTACATAAGTACACAGCAGATGGAACCATAAACAGGTAAACTAAGTGCCTGGCTTTAAGTCAGTCAGGGACAGCAGTTTGAGTCTGCCCATGGTTTATCAGCAGAATAGAGACAATTGGTAAAGTGTTCAGACCTACCAGAGTTTCTGCCTGGCTTTTATTTCTGACTTGACAAGTTCTTTGGTTCCTGAACTGGTTTCAGGGTGATTATTGTGTATTAATGCCACTAACTGAGCATGTGGAAAAATAAAGCTCAAGGTTTCTGCAAAGATAGTGTATAAAGCTTTCCAAGAGCATAAGTGGAGGATTTTAATAATACAGAATCAGTCTGCTACAAGGTAATGCTAAACACTTCCAACTAAAGAGGAAAGTATAAAATTTTAACTTAAGGATTATCTTATTCGTCTTATGTATGTTACCCTCTGTATTTAGCAGGAGGAATAAAGATGTGAAAAGGGCACTGATAATGTCTATACCTCTTGCTTCTTTAGACAACCCAGCTGGACTCCAGCATCCTAATACAACTCTACAGTTTTTGATCACATCTTTTGGAGCGTTCTGACAAGTAGGCACTTTACATCTTCTTGGCTGAGAATGTTAGTGGAATACATTAAAGGGAGAGAATGCTAAGATCATTTGGTTCTAGAAATGTGGGTTGGCTGCTGCTGTGGGTGGGCCAGTGGGGTTAATTGAGGGATGAGAATGGAATGGATGCAACTTTTGGGAGGCTTATGTAGGTGCTTTCTTCCATTCCAATTTGATATTCTGCACCACATAGTTAAGTTGCTGTATTCATTTTAAAAGCGAACAAATCTGAAGCTCAGAAACAGTGAGTACAGAAAATTTGGAGCTCACCTGAGTTTCATGGTGTTGCAGTACAAGTTCTCCTATGTCCTGAGTCTTCGCTGACCTTGAAAGGCTAGGGCCAAAATGTTGGCTGTGGCTCTTCTATTTCTCCAACTCTGACTTGTGATCTTAGGTTGTTAACCATCCAGAAGAAAAGGTGATTAGTATCCTGCAGCATATGCCATTCATTTTGCCTTATCTGACTCAATTGATTTTAGTTGTTGGAGATTATGGAGCCACAGAGGAAAGAGACTGAAGTTCTATAGTGTGCCTGGGGAGAGTCACATGAAGAGAAAACTTTCTCTCAAGCTCTCACAGAGAGCAAACTGGGACAGCATTGGCCGTGACTCATCCACATGGATGACACAGACAAAGGATCTACAGAATAATGTACAGGACTACAAGATAAACCCTGAGAGGACTTCGCTGACCACTTAAGAAATATAAAGTTCATGTGTTGGTATATAAGTCTTGATCTATCTATGTCTTAACCATCCAACAGAAAAGTAGAAAAATGAAGTATACTTCATGGGGCCATAATATTAAGCTGAGCTGTAAATGGCTATGGCCGACAACTTCTTTGAATAACTCACTATTGTTGTGGAATGCTGGACTGTGTTGGATTGTGTTGTCTAGTTCAGGCACCTAGGTTGGTTGAGTGACAATGGAGTGCCCACCTTTTTTTTTTTTTGTCTTTTTGAGACAGGGTCTCACTATGCAATTCAGGCTGGCCTTAAGCTCGCTTTGTAGCTCAGGCTGGGCTCGAACTCACAACAATCCTCCTGCCTCAGCCTCCCGAGTGCTGGGATTACAGGCATGCGCCACCACGCCCAGCCTGAGTGCCCACCTTTGACAGGTGTGGACAGGGGAAGGGGTGTAGAAAAAAAAAATCATGATGTGTGTGTATAGACAGTACAGTTGGGATAGATGACGCTTTGCTTCTACATAATTCTATGACAGGCAAGATCTGCACTAATAGTGGTTGAACAGGATATTGTGTCGGCTTCTAGTACTGTGGTCATCCACCAGGAGAATGATTGTTGAATTTTTGATATAATTCAGGTGTAAAAAATAAGATAAGTAAGCAGCTACACTCTTGATGTACTGATAAGAGACATCTGCTAAAATAATATCTGTAAATATAATGTCATGTATGCACCTTCTACGATACCAAAACATTGTGAAAACAGTTTGCATTGTATTGATTTATTGAATCTGTCTTGTTAAGGTGTCTTGAAACTGTCTGATTGACATTTGTAGTTCAATAAAATTAAAAAAAGAAAAGAAAAGAAAAGAAACAGTGAGTACTTGCTACATTGAGAACCAGCAGTTGTTGAGCTTGCGCTGCACCTCTCATGGGTTTGATCCCACAAATTTCTTCTCCTCCCACTCTATACTGACAAAGGGGAGATAGCCCAAGAACCCTGGGATTTTAGCATGAAAGACTATTAGGAATAGAATTGTGGGTTTTACCTAGTGCCCAATCTAAAATGATTATGTCATTTTTAATTCTTTTAGTAAAGTAATATTAAAATGGCATGGCTTCCCTAAGGGTAAATAAGCCAATGAACAGTAACTAATTAAATGTTCATATTTAGAACTTTTATCTAAAAATAGTTGGTAAAATTCATTGAAGATGCCATACATTCAAAAATATACTCAAATGGCCAATTACACACACATATACTTCAAAGTAAATAAATGTACATACATTTTAATTCATTCAGGAGATAGCATGTTAAATATTTCCCACCATAAAAGTGTGAAATACTTGGTTAGGGAAAATATAACATACCAAGTATTTTTAAAATGATTACTTTTGCTCTAATTTTTCTCAATAATTTTACTTCATGTATCTCCCTATGAAAGTCAAGTCAGTGACATACTACTTAGGAATATCTTACCCTGATTTAGAGATGGTGGGCTTTACTAGCATACCCTACATATTCCCTGGAATATATTTATTTTTTTCTATGCCTTGGTTTCCTCATACTGGGATGATAGGCACTTCAATGCTATCTTATATTCAATAGTTTTAACAGATTAAAAAAAACTTACATAAATGTTCAATAAATGTCATCTAATTGATTAAGTATTGCCATTTTCACACATTTAATAGCACAATGTAGTTTTACATTTTTTAACATAAATTTTAATTTTGAGCTTTGCAAATTCTGTACACTGAATTAAACTGATTTTACTGTGTGTGTGAATTGTAAAAATAATCTTTTTATTCTAGTAATGGGAAATGAACTCAGCTCTTTTTTACATTTAAATTATAGTTTTTCTGGGGTCAGTGATATAGCTCAGAAGACAAACACTTGCTTAGGCAATGATAGGGGCCAGAGTTCCTTCCCCGACTCAGGCACACTGAGCTGGCGATGGAGTCTGGGCATGGTGGTGTGTTCCTATAATTCCAGTACCAAGGAGGCTGAAAACAGGAAACTAACTATAAGCTTGAGCTGTGTAGTGAAACCCTGCAGGAAAAATAAAAACTAAGGTGTAACTTTATTAAATCAACAGGTTGTCCAAGCTTAGGGTTAAACTTGCAATTTTCAGCTTCCAGGAGTTCTGAGATTAGAGGAGTGTGCCACATTGCCTGTGTCAAAGAACATACTTTTAAAGCTCAACATTTTCAGAACTTTATTCAAATTAATTTTTGAATGTGTTAATTATTTGACTTCAACCTTAAGAGGTCCTTTGACCTTTTTACAACCAATATTTGTGGTGGCAAAGCTCAAGTGCTATCTGTGCAATGTAGAAACACGGTCACTTCAAAAAAAGCAAACAGAAGGTCAAAAAAATTGAGATAGATGATCCACTGCTTTGCAGGCACTATAGAAGCCTTAATCAAAGGACAGAGAATAAATCATCACAGCTATGTAAAGTTTTAAAAAGTGCTGCTGAAAATGACCACTCTAGTTCTTTTAATGAAAGTCAAATGAGCTTATTACAATGAAGGGTAGATTGAAAGAGAGAGTTTTGAAGCTTTTTTTTAACTAAAAGAAATGGTTCCATGTCCAATATTATGACACGTATAATAGTTTCATTTTTCATGTGACATAAAAGGAGATAGAGGGCACCCATAATGTGTCAAGAGACCAATTACCTATCATGTGGATTTGAGAGGTACTTAGATGTTTGCTCTAGATTAGTGATTCTCAAATCTCACTGCACATCAGCATCACTTGGCGACATCTGCAAGAACAATCATTAGGGTTCACATTAGAGAATCTCATTCACTTTGTTTGCACAGTGCACAGACACTAGCAGTATTTTTCAGAGTTCTTTAGGTTGCTGTAATAGGCATACAGAGTTGAGAAGCAAAGTGATAATTTAATTTCTCCTATCTATTAAAAATAGGCAAGCATGTATTTTATTAATCTGTTATACTGTAATTTTTATTTCAGCATAAATATTAAATACATGTTAATATATTTTAACTAATAGCCATAGTACAATGACTTCCATTGTTTACATGAAATATTTCCCTAGATTACTGTAGTTTTCACCATCTGACTGGTGGTCATTCATACAAATGCCTAAAATCTTCCATAAGTTTGAACTCCCCTTAGAGACTAATATTAAAATTTTCCTTGAATCAGGTTTTAACACCCTCAGCAAAATACTGTGTCCATTTGCAATTAAACTGTTCTCTTTTGGGGAAGCGATCATCTAAAGAGTGTATCATGGACTTTAGCCATAGTTCTGACCTGCACATTATAAACAATAAAAACTGTTTCAAGCTTTATCAAGAGTTCCTGGTACAGAGCCAGTGCTCTTGAATAATGTTGTCCCTAGTCAGAGCCTGACTAAAGAATACTGATTAACTATGATGAATTAAATACACATGTTGTTCCAAGTTTTTCATTAAAAAAAATACTAATAATGCAAAAAAGTTGTAATAGATAAAATAACAGGGAAATGGCAGACAGAATAATTTGAAAATCCTGATAGGAACCAGTTCATCTTGAAGATACAGTTTTACAAAGCTCTAGAAGAATAGGGTTAGGGCCAGCCAAATAGTTCAGTGAATTAAAGCACCTACAAACAGTGACAGGGTCCAGGAGTTCAATCCTTGTGCATGCCATGCCAGCCCCACCCACAAGGCACCCTGAGATGGCAAATGAGACTGAGCATGGTGGTACGTGCCTGTAATCCCAGGTCTTGGGAGGCTGAACACAGGAGAATCACTGAGTCCGATCTACCTAATGAGACCCTATAGACCCTGCAGTCACTAAAAACCAGAAAAAAAGAGAGACTACATAGATACCAAACTTCCAATCATATTTATGGAACATCTCTTAAATTTGAAAAGATAGTCAAATGTAAAGACACAGAGCAAAAATTGTGAGATAAAAGATGAAAGAGAAAGGGACCAGGGAGATGGTTCAGTGGAATAAACTCTTCCCTGACAAGTGCAAAGGCCTAAGTTCAATCCCTAGTTCTGCCAAAAAAAAAAAAAAAAAAAAAAAAACATGAAAGAGGAAACAAAAGAAAATATAAAGTACTCAAGAAAAAAGGTTTATATCTAAAATATCATAACAGACATGACCAAACATATTAGTCATAGATCTTACATATTTTTCTTGGAGGATGAATGTAAGTAATTTGTTCTTTTCACTATAGGAATCTTGCAACAACATAGAAACTATTTTAACTCATACTCTGGATACTAAATCAGGATGTTTATCTATGTCACTCTCATCAATAGGAGTCTTCAAATGTTCATGACTAAAGACAAATAAATGGTGCAAGTCCCAGTTTGGGCTTGTCTGCACCCCAGCTTTGTATCCTCTAGGCAGTGGTTTGAACTTGGCACTTGGAATGGGGCTCATCTCTGAAACGCTCTTACGATACAGTCTTCTTCCTTTCATTCATTCATGCTGTCAGTGAGCTTGTCAGTGTTTCATTAAATCGTTCATTAGCTTGTAATATACAATAAAGGATTATTTGCTCCAGTTCACTGATTATCATGCACCCATGTCCTTTCTGTAGAATATTTAGAAAATAAATACCTGTATATGCACTGAACAGAAACTCAGCAGCTAGGTAATCTTTGATTTGACTTTGGAAACTGAGTATACTCATTTTCTCTCACCAGCCATTTCAAATTGCAGAAGAAGTCACAGTTTCAGATGTCTTCCTTGAAATGAGTATGGAATTTTCTTACCTGCTTAAACAGAGGAAATCTTGAGGAAAAATTAGCCTGAAGTTAATTCTAGCCTTGATAATCTTTGTTTTAAAATCTTGCAAGTCTTCACAAATATAGCATTCTATGAAACTCTATTAGCAGTGACACAGAAACAAGGACATTTTGAAAGCCTCTAAAGTAGAAGCAGGATAAATGTTTTAGATAAATGTTCCCAACTGTTATTCTTTTATCACCAATGAAGATCTAATATGCAGAAAGATTTTGCCAATTAAGATCTCAAACAAAAAAAATCTGATAGATTTCTCAGTGGAGGAATGAGAGACACATCATTAGCCCCTCTGAAGATCTTATAAGCACATTAATGAGCCTTGTTCTATGGTTCTTATGAATATAAAACTCTCATTGACTTGAAAGCTTTTCAGTGTTCTAGGCAACGGTTGGAGAATTGAGTAGAAAGGACAGGGTGAGACTACTGCTGTGTAGATCTTTAGGGTCACATAGCTCTAGATTGAACACAGATTCTCTCCCTATGTTCCAGTGTGATAATATCTTTTGGCATTACAGAATCGTATTCTTCTTTGTGTCCCATTTGTATTTCATTTTCATAAGTGATATTATGGTATGTGTGATAGCTTTGTGCCTTGTCTTACTCTTCCTGAGTATGTCTACTCAATGACAGATGCCTACCTCTAAAATTAGTGGGTTCCTCTCAAACAACAAGGAAAACAAGAGTATCTTGACCACAGAAGATAGAGTTCACTCACATGCACTAATAAAAGGTGTAAAAGCTTAAAGTGAGTTAACTTCCCTAGTAGTCGTATACTGGAGATTGGTGTCCCAGGAATTCAACGAAGCAGAGTTCTCTAATTTCAAACTCTTTGCCTCTCCCTGAACTTTCCATGTTATAGATGGAGCTGTAACAGTCATTGATAAAGAGGTAGGATTAGAAGATGGCAGTTCCGTGATGACTTCAATTTCTCTGGAAAATTGTATTTTCTCTTCCTTCAGAGAAATAGTCAAACATACCCTAGTATAGAAAGTATTAGAAAATCACTCTTTAGGGGAAGCCCCAGCATCTTCATTTGAGGGGTGTTTTCCAAGCATATGGAAAGGCCTAAAATAGAGATGCAATATTAGCAGATTTGCCTTGAAGGACAGTATATAAACTTTTCAACACACCTGTGGCAGCATATATTTGAGGGAAAATGAACTCAAATTTAACCAAAGCATTCCTCAGACTATGCCTTATAAGGAATTTTGCAAATCTATCAGCTCAAAGCAATTTTAAAATAAAAAGATACAGTTCTATATAACTCTATGAGAAAATAAGAATTTGTGTGACTTTTCCAAAGCACAAAAGTGAGATAAAATTAGATCATATGAATGTATTAATCTATAAAAATGGAGTATGGCAACCATGTAGATTAAACATCACTTTGTTCAGTGCCTTAGTTTGCATCTTGTAAACTAAATTTACATCCTGCAAGTTAATGATCATTAGCTGTTGACCAGCTAGCTGAGATTTGCTAAGTTATACGTGTACGTGCATGGGAGAAGCCCACAGTGCCCCGGCTGTACCTGTCTACCTGTGTTGCTTCCTGCTGGAGGATCACCTATCAAGGTTTGTATCTAAAAATGTCCAGTTACATATTAAAATGCTGAGTGTCCACATGAGTGAGGCATTCAAATGTGTTCAGCAAGCAAACACATGCACAAATACATGCATATGGATACACGCCAAGCCAAATGAGGATAATGAGGGAGCGGATTCAGTTTTCTGTCCTTTGGTAAGGCAGGGCATGAGTATATGAATTTGTATTGACACTGAGAACAGGCACTATACTCTTGTGGGTTAAAGTTCCAGTGGGCTTAATGAGCATGCCTGCTGGCACCTCCTCATTAAATTGTAATTATTTTCCTTTCAGTCTCTGAACTCTTTCCACCCAAAATTCTAAGTGAAATTAATATTAAAATATGCAGGAATCACCATTTTCGGAAAAGTCAGAAAGCTGCATCATCTTCGGTGTTTTCAATAATACATTGCACAATGCCCTTCCTTCACAAATAATTCATTTGCCAACTAAAATGCCACAGTCTGAAACTAGCTATGTAACCTTAAGAAATCTTCCACAATGACACCATAGACAAGAAAGCTTTCCAGAGAGCTGTCACCGTTAATGTCCACAATACATCAGTTCTCCGACAATGCAAATGGAAGCCAGAATTAGATAAAGACTTTCTCACTCAGCACTGAAAACAATACGTCATGACAACTTCAATTATGAGTAATGAAAACAGCTCACATGTATAGAGTTTAAAACTGATTTACACATACATTGCCTCCTACAAACTATTATTATTCTAATCATTGTTTTGCCAGATCACTACCAAACAACATTGCTTCTCAGGCTAAAGAGACAATGGTTTGTGACAGTTGGTCAGATTACAAGCAGCCAGTCATAACAAAAGATTTTGCTGAATGTTCAGGTTCATTGTCAGGAGATGAGAATCCTAATTCCATGGCTATGTGGATCAGTCATGTTAAAGGGAAGTAATTTTCAAAGATATCTAAACATTAATTACGAAGAGAAGTCTTCTTTGCTTCATCTCAATTATAGAGATTGTAAAACATTTTAATTAAAATAAGGTACATATTAAAAATTTTGCAAGGAGTTTTACATTTCTTGAGGTGGAAGAATATCACACAATTGTAAATCCCAAGGACCATTTTATAAATTGAAAATGTTAAGACAGAGTTCTCAAAGTCTCCGGTGTAAAATGAGGTGTGGTCCATGTCAATGCGTGTGAGGTGGGTGGAGTGGACTAAGAGGGGATGCAGTGCAGAAGGCAAGAATGCAGGCATGCATGGTGGTGATGGCCAGGAGACAGGCATGCATGGGGGTGATAGGTCAGGAGACATTGGCCACAGAACTCCTCAGGTTTGCTATTCAGAAAGGACATCTGCGCTGCACTCAGAACCACTCCAAGTGAATATTTAAATACTTACTTCAATTATTTTCTTGCCATTACTTTGATATCTTTGTAAGGAAAAAGTGAGGGAACAGAATAATAATCTTTGTCTCAAAATCCAGAGAGCCACCTATAAACATGCCCTTATTTTCACTGTCTTTCTGTGGGCTCTGGAAAGCAAACTCTGAAAACAGTATCTTTATTCTTTCTCTGTTTCAAGTTAAAAAGAAAGCAAACTCCACTTTGTGAAGGGAACATACAGTTAATAAAGAACAAAGAAAAGCAGACAAAACTGTGGGATGAATGTTCCAAACTTTTATTTCTATTGACCAAACAGTCAAGAAGTGATGCTATATTTATGATTTCAATGAATATTCTTGAGCCTCTATCATATGTCACACACAATTTTAATGAATGAAGGCAAACATTCTGCCATGTGAAAAGAAATTGTATATTAAGAATGTAGTCTTACTGCACACCTACAATATTTAATGACAATTGAATACCCATCTCTGACAAAACTAAACAAAAAAGGGCATATAAAAGAAGGACCATTTTGAATCTGAACATATAAAATAGAATAGATATACAGCTACGTTCTCTTAATTCAGTAAAAAAAAAAAAAAGATTTGTACTAATAGTGTTTGGACAGGATATCATGTCTGCATCTTGTACTATGAATAAGTAATAAGAAGACAGCAATAAAAAAAGAATGTAGTGCCACATAAAAATGCAGAGTTGGCATATGATACTGAGTTTCTCTGTAATGCACAAAGGAAAGCATAGTACCTGCTTTTAACAATTTCCAGCTAAAAGTCACTTAAGAAAGCTTTTACTCAGCCGGGCGTGGTGGCACATGCCTGTAATCCTAGCACTCGGGAGGCTGAGGCAGGAGGATTGTTGTGAGTTCGAGACCAGCCGGAGCTACAAAGTGAGCTTAAGGCCAGCCTGAACTGCATAGTGAGACCCTGTCTCAAAAAGACAAAAAAAAAAAAAAAAAAAAAAAAAAAAAAAAAAAAAAAAAAAAAAAAAAAAAAAGAAAGCTTTTACTACATTATTTTTAATTTCATTGAATATTTAAATATTTTTATATCAAATATTGTGTGTATTTAACTGTAATATATTCAGATAAACTACTTTTGAAAGGTATATTATTTTCATGTGACATTAAGCAACTAAAATAATATCATCCAGCAATACTGTTACTTAAATATAAAATATATATGACCAGTCGACAATCCCTAAAAGCAATAATTCCTCACTAAATTTCTAAAAACATTTCTGGAAAGCATGTGAATGAAATTTTTAAGCATCCAATTATTAACTTACATGCCATGAACTTAGTCATATTTTCTTATATTTTATCTATGATTTAAATTATTACTTAACTTTCATATTTCAATTGCAGCAAGGGATATAGGGAGCCAGGCATGGTCTACCAAAAAGTTTCAAGATATGATATGTATATGTGTCAATAAATTAAATAAATAAATGAACAAATCAGAAATGAAGCTAAAGCTAAAGGAATGCAATTTCTTACAACTGATCAGTAATGTAGATGTTGCTATAACAGAAGCATGTGTGGGCAGTAAGTTTCAAATCTTTTAGCTGAGAGCTATAATAGAAAGATCTAGTGAATTCTCCAGGGTGATTTTAATGCCTGTCACTTCTGAAAGAATATTTGTTAAGGTAATGTGTTTGGGAAGACTGTTAAAAATGTTCCACGTAAACAACACCAGCAATGCATGGATTAAAATCTAATCCTTCAGTATCAAGAGCCCATGTTTTATATTTACAATGTACTTGTCATGAAACACATATCTATTCCAAGTCTGAATGTAGGAAGGAACAGCTGAAATTATAATCACTGAAATAAATTAAAACAACACACTAAAAATCTATCACTGAAGTTTCCAGTATTAGAACAATAGACAATATTTAATAGCGTATATTTATATTTGAGTAGAGGCAAATTGGAGGACAAGAAACACTATTTGAAACACTAACTTAAGTACTAATCAAATTATATTTGGGCCTTTTGCTCTTCTATTGTTTCTTTATAGTATTAATTGGGTTCCTGCCTAGAGAAAATATCACTGGTGTTGATCACATGATTTCTGACATGATAAGCTACACACTTGTATTTGTCTGGCTATTTTTAGGCCAGAAACCTAGAACCAATGTGGAATGTGAACACTGCCTGAAACTCAGTCTATTTTTTTTAACCTATAAACAGATCCTTGTTTTGGATCCATATGTATTTTTAAGTTAATACCAAAATGATGGGACAAAATTTTCAATGAAACTTTAAATAAAATTAAAGAAATTTATCTCAAACATCATTATCAAGTGACCATGCATAAAGAAGAAAACCTGTTTTGCTTAATAACACATAAACAATAATGTGCTTAACACATTTCTAAAAGTCAGTATTGATTGATGTTTTTACTAAACTACATAAAAGTGTCAAGGTTTAAAATTAAGAATGTAATTATAAACATACCCTCTTCCTTAGTAAATTCAAATTATGGAAGGATAGAGTCACATACAAGCAGCAGGCAACATAAACTATGAGTTTGTATCATAGGATACTAGAAAATGGAAGAGAGTAGAGGATAAATTATGAATACAAAGTGTTAGATTTAGGTACTAAAAATGTCCCCGTAAAGCCTCCTATGCTGAGTCAAAGCTAGTGGAAGGTAATTACATCAAGGAATGCTATATTCATGAGTGAATTCACTCAATGACATATTGATAGTGTGATGTGGTGCTAAGAGGTGAGATCAGGTTGAAGGAAATAGGTCCCCAGGAGTATGACTTCGAGAATAGCTTTGTCTTTGGGGCTCTGTCTCTTTCTCTTCTTCCCTCTATCTCCCTCTCCATTTCCCAGTGGCTATGAGTTGAGTATCTTTCTTTCACCATCTTTTTGTAATAACTCATGGACTGAATGCTCTGAAATCAGGAGCCGAAATAAACATTTGCTTTTTAAATTATACTGAGCATTTTATCTAACAAACGTATTTCCAGCTCAATAAGGAATAGTCATTTCAGAAAGAACATATTAAATGTACAAAGCCTAAAGTCAAGAAAATCATGCATTTTCATTTAAAAAAAAATTAGCAGTTCTACCTAGCCTTTCAAGGTCAGCGAAGACTCAGGACATAGGAGAACCTGTACTGCAACATCATGAAACTCAGGTGAGCTCCAAATTTTCTGAACAAGGATATTATGGAGCCACAGAGGAAATAGATTGAAGTTCTATAGTGTGCCTGGAGAGAGTCACATGAAGAGAAAACTTTCTCTCAAGCTCTCACAGAGAGCAAACTGGGACAGCATTGGCCGTGACTCATCCACATGGATGACACAGACAAAGGATCTACAGAATAATGTACAGGACTGCAAGATAAGCCCTGAGAGGACTTCACTGACAACATAAGAAATATAAAGTTCATATGTTGGTATATAAGTCTTGATCTATCTAGGTCTTAACCACCCAGCAGGAAAGTATAAAAATGAAGTATACATCAAGGGGCCATAATATCAAGCTGAGCTGTAAATGGCTATGGTAGACAACTTCTTTGAATAACTCACTATTGTTGTGGAATGCAGGACTGTGTTGGACTGTGGTGTCGAGTTCAAGCACCTATGTTGGTTGAATGACAATGGAGTGCCCATCTTTGACAGGTGTAGACAAAGGAAGGGGTATAGAAAGAAAAGCTCATGATGTGTGTGTATAGACAGTACAGTTGGGATAGATAACGCTGTGCTTCTACATAATTCTATGAGAGGCAAGATCTGCACTAATGGTGGTTGGACAGGATATTATGTCAGCTTCTAGTACTGCGGTCATCCACTAGGAAAATAATTATTGAATTTTTGATATAATTCAGGTATAAAAAGTAAGATAAGTAAGCAGCTACACTCTTAATTTACTGATAAGAGACATCTGCTAAAATAATATCTGTAAATCTAATATCATGTATGCACCTTGTACGACACCAAAACATTATGAAAACAGTTTGCAATGTATTAATTTATCGAATCTGTATGATTAAGGTGTCTTGAAACTGTCTGATTGACATTTGTAGTTCAATAAAATAAAAAATAAATAAATAAAATAAATAAATAAAAATAAAATAAATTAGCAGTTCTATATCATTCCACCAAAGGTATACATGAAGCAACTATTTACGTTGTTATCATAAAGTACCTTGTATCCAAAACAGAATCTGAACTTTTTTTTCTACAAGGAATGGAGAACTCATTTTGGATCTTAACAAAAATAGTCCTAATGCACTTTTTAAAATTTTTCAGGGAATCACAGAAAGAATAACATGATTTTTAATCCACAGGTTCAAAATTAGTTCTGAACACTTTTTAATCATTTTAAGTCTAATTCTATTTTGTGTAAATATGTAGCAAAAATAGTTTTCTTACAGGGCACATTTGAAGATTGAATGAGATAATTTTTAAAAATTATCTCTATATATGAGCTGGAACTTAGAGGAAAGAATTGAACTAAAATAAATTGATGAAAATACATCAATTGAATATAATTGATAGGTGAAGTTAGAGGAGAGAAAAAGAAAAAATACGATGGAAAGGCAAGGGAGTTTTGAAGTATACTGAACAACCAAGTAGGAGGATACAGAAGATAGGGCATCTTAGCATAAGAAAAATCAGTGTGATCTGCAGAAAAAGAGAAAAAGTTAGGTACACATTAAGGAAATTGGCCTCTGAGAGTAAGGGCCATATTTTATGCCACTGTTTCAAATCTCATGATATGACTAATCAAGCTTTGGGTGTTCATAAGCAGTAACTTATTCTTGTCAGGATCTCTCTTCTTACATGGGAAAGTGGCCTGACCAGGACTATTTTTTGTAGAGGTTTGCATAACCTAGTTGTAGTGTTATTACAAAACTTGCAAGTCTCTTATGGTTGCCATAGAACCAAAGCTTCCTTGATCTTAGAGCCAAGCAAACAAATGCTTCATTTTTGTCCAAGCTGAGCCACCCTGGATGTCCACTCTGATCACCTGGAAGGAAAGTGCTGCTTCGTGGCCTGGTCCCTCTCCTCACATTGGACCTACAGCAGTCGTGGTATCCAAGTTCAGCATCTTTCCACGCAGTCCCTCAGTTGACTAATAAGCCTTTGCATTTCCAAATTGTTTTGCATAACTGAAGCAAGTCTTTGTTGGTGTGATGATTTAAATGTGACCATGTCTCCCAGTGGTCCCTGGTGATCAAGGTTTGGCCTCCTGACACTCTTCGGAGTTAATGGAAACTTTGAGAGGTGAGGCCTACAAGGAGATCTTTAAGTCAATAAAATTTATTCTTTTAAAAGGTGTAGTGGCACACATCTATAATCCTAGCCCTTGGGAGGCAGAAGCAGGAGGATCATTGAGAGTTTGAGACCAGCCTGGGCTATAAGGTGAGCTCAAGGCCAGCCTGAACAACAGAGCAAGACCCTGTTTCAAAATAAATAAATCAATTAATTGATTAATAAAAAAGAAATATGTTCTTTCTTTTTTATTAAAATTGGAGAGCCCCAGCCTCTTTCTCTTCCTAATTCAAGATATACTCACTTGCTTGTGCTCCTTGTTGTGTGCTACTGTCTGCTACTCTTACCACATAAGGTTATCTGATCTCAGCCTTTCAACTCAAAAACTATAAAGTAACCTGTGTCAGTCATTTCCTTATAATGATGTAAAGTTGACTGGTATAGAAGGACTACTTGTGAGCAGTCAGTGTAACTGAAGCCACTTTCTATTCCAAAACAAAAAGTATTGGTCAAGGGCTCAGGTCTTTATGGGCCAACTTTTGCCTTCCTTCCAAGGTAATTTATTAATGTGGTAGCATTTACAGGTAAAACTTTTGGAAAAGAGTTAGACTTAGACAAAATGATGAAGAAAAGATACTCTTCACAATGAGATTAGTGCTCTCATAACCAAAGACTCAGGTATCTCTCTTTTTTCTATCTTTACCACAACAGGGTACAATGAGAACTGGGCTATCTTCAGAATCCCAGAGAGAGACAGCCTTTGGTATGACTGACTTTGGTAAAATTTGATCTTGGATTTTCACTTCCAAAACCTGTGCAAAATTGGTTCTACTATTTAAGCACCCTGTTTACGGTTATTGTTCTTGGCAGTCAGACCTGACTAATATGTGGTCTAATATCACTTTTACGAACAAATACATTGGATGGGCAGTAGTATCTGTGAGAGACATGATGATCTTGATCAGTCCCTCAAGATCATCTCCTGCCAGAGGTCACCTGTGTTTGCCCCAACTGCATTTGGATAATCAGTCAGAGGATCTGCGTTTGCAAGAGAACATTTGGGGGTTTATTCCCAAAAGTAGGTCATAGCTTGATGGGACAAATTTCTTGGACATAACAGAGTTGGGGGCTACTCAAATGAATCTGTTTCTGATTTTGTCTATCAAAAAGACCAATTACTGTCTTTAATTCCATAAAATATAACATGCTTTTAGTTTTCCTTTTAATAAAGAGAAGCTAAAAGATACTTTTTTTGTTTGTTTGATTCTGAAACATATGACAAATAATTCAAATTGTCCCAAATATCTTTACTTCCTGTGTAGTTCTCTAAAAAATCACTGTAGACATTTTTCATTTTAATTACCCGTACCTAGAATTCAATTCTTCAACAATGGAAATTACTAATAATAAATACACAGTCATGGCAAATATAAGAATTAATTGAAAAAAGAATGCCTTCATATGCTCAGGAAAAATATGGATATTTGCTTCTAATTTTAAATGTCACACAAAATGTAATACATTATGTCAAAAGTAAGCTATTGATCTATCATATCTATAAATTTAATGATAGAAAAGGGTTTTAAATCATTAATGGCAGTCAAACCATAGTGAAATGGTGATCTGACATAAGATTTTCTCTATATAAGAAACTACATAAAGATATAGGTATGGTACATGGGATTATTTATGAAAATTGATTAAAGAAAAGCCTCATAATATAACTTTTTTGTACAAAATGCTCCCAAACATGTCAAATTAAAACCAAAGCAGGCTCAGCTGTGTGGCTTAGAAGAAGAAAGCAGAACAAAAGCACCAAAGCCATCAAGTCTGCACTAAGGAATAGAGCTTACAAGGACAGCAACAAGACAAGTGGCAGAAGGGCCCTCTGATCCAGAGCCCTCCGCCTGACTGGCCCCTGACTCTCACTGTGCCTGACGTGGATACAATCTCATAAGGTGAAGACTATTCCCCTTAAGGGAAACTGAGCTTAGAGACAGCTCATTATTTGGACAAATTATGCAGGTGGTAAGAAGCAAGCTCACACTAGGGGCACATACACTAGCTTAGAAAGACAGAGAAAAGTCTCAGAAAAAATGACCTCAGAGCTGAAGCATTCAGTGTGAATGCCCATTAACTTGATGGTGGATGTAAAGCCATACACAAGTGTAAAGGACAGTGGTCATCATTTGGGCGGATAACAGTCTATACTGCAATTGGAAAAGAGAAAATTCTGAAAATGCAAGAGAATGCCATATTACTAAATGGTTTTATAAAATGTGCTTGGATATTTTAGTGATAAATGAGCTCATACATATAATATAGACATTAAATTTTTCTTCTACAAGGAAATATGGGATGAAGTATGTCTAGATCAGGTTTGTATTTTATGAACATTCATGGATAAGTGTGGAGGATGAGGAAATTTGAGGAAAAAATACTATAATACATGAGATTGAGAAGTGATGAAAGTACAAAGAGGAAGAAAAGATGGGCTGAGGATCAGCACAGCAGGGAAAGAAACCGGGTGGCTCAGGCTGTGCCAGACAAGCAGGCAGAGAAAGAATGTATCAGTGGACTGGGAACGTAAGGAAACGTGAGAGTCTACTGGGAGGCTGAGTGCACTGTCAAGGAGGACAGAGGGGACTTCACAGGAGAGGAATCGTGCAGTCAGACTGAGAGATTGGCATTTTATAAGGGAACACAGACATGGGCAAGGGTCTGAGTTGGAGAACGCAGATACCTTAGAAATGCATTTTCCAGGGTGCTCTGCTCTTTGTTAATCTTTCAGGAACACCTGTATTGTAACTAAAGTCATACATCAAAAAGGCTCCCTACTTAGGCCTCAGAAAAGGCTCCTTAGATTTAGATAAGGGCATTTGTAGGTTTTAACCTTTTGTGGAAAGATACATTAGCTCCAGGGACCAAAGAATGATTTTGTTTAATTTTTTTCATTAGTACATAAAGTTTTTAGCACACAGTGATTATATTCCTTATGAAGTTTTGTATTTACTTCTATCTGATGTTATATTTTAATGCTCCTTAGTGATGCTTTTATGACATGCTGTGTAGTATTATGTTATCAAAGAAGTTTGGGTTCCAAAAATATTAACCCATTTGTCCGCCAAATCCTTAATGTCATTCAGTGAAATATGGAAAAAAATAAACATATTACATTCTAAAGACTGACTGAAAAGTTAAGTGATATGACTTAGGATTTGCTTACATTGTGAGCCAGAGTGCTGGACAGAATGGGAGCTAGAGGCAGGTAAGACATCCACACAGGCCAAGTTGGGTGAAATAGGTGGCTTCTCCCAGCAAGGCAAAGGGCAAGAAGAATCAGAAAACATGTAGGAATATTGCCATAATTCCATAGGAGAGCACTTGTTCAGAAACTGTAGGAAGAGGAATCATTTAAGCATAATTTTTAGCTGACTAGAAAGAAAGTAGTGTTTTACATCTATGGCTTAAAGAAAGAATAAGGATTAGCCGGGCATGGTGGCGCATGCCTGTAATCCCAGCACTGGGGAGGCTGAGGCAGGAGGATTGTTGTGAGTTCAAGACCAGCCTGAGCTACAAAGTGAGCTTAAGGCCAGCTTGAATTGCATAGTGAGACCCTGTCTCAAAAAGACAAAAAGACAAAAAAAAAAAAAAAAAAAAAAAAGAATAAGGATTATACATCATTACGTCAATGGCACCATTCAAAAGACAGAGCCATCGTGTGTCTTGTGCACCCCACTGCACACTGTACCTTCCATCTGAAAGGCCCCCTTTTCAACCCCTGAATAATGCTTATTTGCTCTTTGCACCCGGAATCAATTCTTCGTGACAATGTGCAAGGCACTCGGGACTGAGCAGAGAAGAAGCAGACAAGGGCCGGCCTTGATAGCATTCACCTGAGAAAACAGATTTTTTTTTTCAGAAGAAGTCATTATGATTGTGTCAAGTGATAAAAGGGGGAAATATGTGGGTTTCTTTAGCCTCCATGGAGACACATTAAATATCCTTTCTCAGGGTCACCTCTCTACCAGGGACTATTACAGCAATTACTAGAGCTTTAGCGCATAGTGCTTTGTATATGTGAAGGTGTTGGAGGATGTGCAGGGTTTATTTGGCATTTCATAAAATTTCAGGAGAATGTGTGGAGAACATCAGGCTTTGAATGCTATCATATGAATGCAGATGTGGGGGAAACTTTAAGGATATGATGCCATTTCTACTCGTCAAACATTTTTAAAAAGTATTTCAAGTCATTATAGAACACAGAAAAGAGCAAAAGATAAATAAATGCCTAGGATATCAGACGAGAGAGGCAATCAATAAGAATGAAGGTTGAATTTATTTGAATATGAATACACACAATACAGCAAACTAACAGAAGACATACATGGATGAAACAGTCAAAAAATGGTTTGAAGTTGCTTATAAGTGGTATCAGAGTTGTTGTGATTCATAAACATGATGACTGTTTTTAGTGCCATTTTGTGAAACATTCCTTCTTCAAGCAAGCTGTGCACCTTATGTAAAGCATAAAATAAAATAAATTTTCAAAAACAATTCTTCTTCTTATTATTATTGTTGGTACTAGGAATCAAGTTCATGACTGCATGCTCTTGCTGAGCAGACACTGCGCTGCTGAGACACATTAAATATGTAGCTGAGCTACATCCCTGGCCCAAAACCACATTATTGATGATCTTAAAAATATGTCCTTTTTCCACTTCGTCAGTAAGTTTAAGTTTTCAGAGAATTTGCACATAAAATGAAATCTTTATTTTTTGGAGGTATACCCAAAGGAAACCACATAATTTCTTCATCAAACGGTATAGAAAAGGATGACAATAGATGCATGAAATGAAAATCTTGAACAGAAATTAGGAAGGCCAAGATTTCTGTTTTTATAAGGTTTAGTTATTTATTTATTTGGTACAGGGTCTTGCCGCACAGCTCAGACTCGTACTGATTCTACTGTGTCAGCCTGACCGGTGCTGGGCCACCCACCTCCGGTTTCAATGACCAGCACAGCAGGAAACTGGCAGCACATGCAAAACCAGGGATGGAACGTGGGTCCTTGAGCTTGCCAGGCAGGCACTTAGACCTCTGAGCTATATCCCTGGCCCCAGAATTTCAGGAGAAGCAGAAGAGCACCTTCAAGCCTGTCAGTAAGCACCAGCACCCTAATCTGGAAAAGCTGCTGCTCAGGTGATCTGTACTAACTTCATAGAGACAGGCTTCTGAATTCCACGGGACTAAATCCCAACATACAAATCCCACCTCATCATGTCTGTCTTTTGTCTCTGTCTTGGTCTGTTTCTCTTGCTCATATTTCTTTGAGTAAAAAAAGAAAACAGCAAAAATATCAGGAAGGAAAATGATAAATAATAATCATAATAGATAATTATGAGCAGAATTACTGTTTTTTATTGTTACTCTCCATCTGTAGAAAAATGAAATCTTGAAAGATGGAAATATGCAATGCTTACACCAGCAGCACTAGCTGGATGCTTGGAGTGTAACAACCAATGAGATAAAACTCTCATCTGTGTGTATCAATATGATCTATCTTATTTCAGAGCTATCTGTCCCTATCTGCATAGCTCCTGTATTTACAGAATTAATACTGTAAATTAATCCACTCAAGAATTAATACTAGGTATTTGGGATTATCAGAATTCTGTGAGAGCTGAATTCTTTCTTTGTTCAATTCCTTCTAAAACTTTCAAGTTATCCAAAGAGATGCTTCCCTGAAAGTTTTTACTGTTGCATAATATATTTTTGCAGTACCCAACAATGAACTTCCTGTGCATTACAAAGCACATAATGTAGGTCTCAGGTACATGAGGTCCCCATTTCTTGACTCAATTTCTGTCTCAATCCGGAGGGAAAAAGCTGTCCTGAAATTACTAATAGGTTACTTTACCATGTGAATTTACATTGTACTGAGAAGAGTCTCCTCAGTGAGAAGAGTCACTGAAGCCATCAATTTGGCAGAATCTGTACCTCAAAAACAACATTTCATGTTCAAAGAATGATGGAAAAGACTTCATGAATGATTCTACATCATCTCTAAATCCACCTAGAAGTGAACCTATCATTTGGATTTAGGTTTCTTTGGACAAAACAAATTATACTTTTATTCCAGAGAACAAACACATGGAAAGACATAATCTCACTTCAGGAGAGTCAAATGTAGCTTTGTAACTGTCTCCCCCAGTTGGATGTGCTTTACGTCATCCTTCAGCACATGTAGCCCTAGTTTCTCAGTAGTCAGGCTCTACATAATTTCTTAATAAGTGCTCTAACGTTGCAGTTTCAATAATACACTAATTCTCCCCTTCTGGTTTAGAAGACTGAGGCTGTTGCTGGATTCTAGTCTTGTCAGTACATATTTCCTTAATTTTAGTTTACACTATAACTTGATGTCCTTTCGCCCTCTCCTGACTTCAGGTGCCACATCAGAGGTATGTCTGAACCCCTCCTCTCTCCTTGTTCTCATTTAATTTCTTTCTTCTTGGTCACAGGAAAGAACTGTAGGGTTTACAGTGTTGGTGCTTGCAGTGGGGTGCAGCTCTGAAATGACATTCTGGAAGATGATATATCTGCAGGCATAGCCTGTGGAGGGTCAGGCTTAAGACTTCCTGTGTAAGCTTTTTTCTGTCATAACACAAAGGAGATAGTATTTAAGCAGATAACATCATAAAATTGAAGACACCATTATGTATATTGGGGATTTCCAAACAAGGAAGGATTTCAGGGAGAGACACTAAATCTTCCCCCAAGTACCATGTGAGCAATAGATGTGGATGGAATTCATAGTTGAGTTTCCTGATTGTTACTGAAATACTGACTACCTAAAATGTGCTTCATAAACTGTGAAAATAAATCAAGAGACAAAGTGGAATGAATGAGGGCAGGCCAAGCAGCTCAGCAGATTAAAGCACCTGCAAGGAAGGTACAGGACCCAGGGGTTTGATCCCCTGACCTGCCATGCCATCCTTGGCCCTAGGGCATGCTGAGGTAGTGATTTTGACTGGGTGTAGTGGCTGAAGTCTGTAATCCCAGCTCTTGGGGGGCTGTACACAGGTGGATCACTATGAGTCCAATCTGTGTTGGGAGACCCTGAACACCCTGTAGACCGTTCTCTAAAATAAAAATAATTTTAAGAAAATGAAATGGAATGAATGGAACTATGTAAACAAGCACAACATTTTTAGAATTAAAATCATTATAAGTACTTTACTTTCTATTTGTTACACAATTTAATCCCTTAAAAATAAAATTGATAGCTGGGCGTGGTGGCGCAGGCCTGTAATCCCAGCACTTGGGAGGCTGAGGCAGGAGGATTGTTGTGAGTTCGAGACCAGTCTGAGCTACAAAGTGAGCTTGAGGCCAGCCTGAACTGCATAGTGAGACCCTGTCTCAAAAAGACAAAAATAAATAAATAAATAAATAAATAAATAAATAAAATAAAATAAAATTGATGACACATTGAAATAATTAAGTTTGAAGAAAAAATTTACAAATAATGTGCTAATTTCACACAAACTCCTATTTAAAATTTTCCCCAGAAAATATTTCCTAGATAAATCAAAGGATATTCAACATTCTCAAGAATTTCAGCATGCATCAAGATAATAAATATGTAAAGACTTAGTTCCTGTTTCAATTTGTTCTGGAAATAAAAAAAATAATATTTTTTTTTTCCTGGGCCTTGTTGATCATTGATATCTCAGAATTATTCTCTCATCCAATTATCCTGTAGGTCCTATTAAAAATCCAGCATGTCTAGTTAATCATAATACTAAATCCAGTTTCAAAGAATATGTGATAAAGAGTCTCTCAAACAAATTACAGACAATTGCTGAGCTTGACTCAATTTAGATTGAGTTCAAAAGCATCTCCATCTCTCTGCGGCATCTCCAAAGGACCTCACGCTCACAGCGCCCTCATCTCCAATGTGCCTTTGGCTCTCCACACAGGTGCACCTACCCCACCTCAGCACTGCCCACATGCAAAGCACCTTACAATGACCACTCAGTTCCTTTCTTTCTCTAAGAGCATTCTTTTACCTAAATGACTATATCAATTTTCACTGAGAGTTATTTCTCTCCTTCAAATTCTGAACTTTGTTTTCTTGAACTGGACTGAAGATCCTCTTTCTGAGATCACCTAGACACTACTTGAGTGAATCTAAATATTAAATCAACTTAGACTAGTGAGACCTGGAAAGAATTGACTGTCAAAGCCAAGGAAACCAAAACATGCTACCACACCCTACAAAGTGAGTTCCACCCATTGCTCAAAAGGTGCTGAGCATGGGAACTCCACTGCCTTTTATTTCTTTTTTTTTTTTTTTCTGGTGGCTGGCTCAGCCTGCCCTGGATACAGGGCTGGCATGGCCAGTGGGACCAGTATTGAACTTCAGTCCCTATGTTTTCCCGAGGCTTGCCTGAGCAGGTGCTTTAGCCTGCTGAGCTATCTCACCAGCCCTCCACTGCCTTTTAAAGAAAGCTACTCACTAATTGGCAAGATCTGCTGATTGTATACTAAATGTAATGTCCTACTTACTATGTATGTCAAATTGTCCAAACTTTGGCTTTAAGGAGCTAAAGAAAATAACCTTATGCCCTGATTTCAAAACACATTTTAAATATCTTACAGCTAAGCTTTCCATCCTTTTTCCTCTTGCATATTCTCCTATACACTAACCATGCCTTATTTGTTTGTTGTTTGTACAGTAAATTCTTTATAAGTAATCAGAATTACATTCTTTGCTATTCAATTTATAAATGTGATTGATATATGAGAGAATAGTGATGATTGTGATTTGGGAAAATTATATTTAATGATTCTGTAATAACTACAACCTGTCAAGAAGTTCTGGGTTTCTACTATCACGCTAATAAGTTTATAATTCCTCACTGTACTGTTTATGCCATGAATTGTGTTTCCCTGAAATTGATAGGCTAGAACTTTGATGCCAATATGATTGTCTTTTAGCTAGAGCTTTTAAAAGATAATTACAATTAAAGGAGATTGGGAAGTGAATCCTAATCCAACATAGCTTGTGTCCTTCCAGAGGAAGAGACAGCAAGAGTGCATACATACCAGGAAAAGGCTTCCTGAAGACTCAGCCCAAGGTGACCATGGATGAAACAAAGGGAAAGCTTCTCACATGAAGCCAAGCCTGCCAGAACCCTAATCTCAAACATCAACCTTCAGAATTGAGCAACAGAAGTCCAGGGCAGTAACAGGCCAGTACAATGAGTATTACCTTAATTTCACTAATGGGAACAATTGGTTTATTCTGTAGGAGGAGGTGTGGTCTTTCCAGGGATATAGAGTAATCCAAGATCAATAGATTCAACCATCCATTTTTTTTTTTTTTTTTACTTTTTAGAGAATAGTTTCACTTTACTTAAATTTAAAGTAATATGACAAATATTCTTTCTACATAATGCACAAAAATGAGGAAATGAAGGCAACATATCAAAAAGTTTTGATAAAAATAGTTAGTTCATGGATCAGGGATGCAGCTGCCTGCCAAGCTTGAGGTCATGAGTTCAATTCCTGATACAAAAAAAAAAAAAAAAGATATATCAGCAATGCCACTGGAAGCAGACAAATTCCAATAAGAAGCAAAGCCAGTTGATGAAGCTAAGTTGTGAACAGTTTACAATTTTGCTTTATATAGTATTAAGATAAAATGGCTTAAGTACTGGGAAAAAATAAAATGAGGGCACATGCAAAAAGATTGTTACAAAAAGAAATGCCCTTCCAAAATTTAACAAAAAGTGAGAAAAGCACAACTTTTGAGTAACAGTAGGCATAAAATACATAAGCAGAATGAAAACAATCAGTAATTAGAGACATATTAAGATATGCTAGCTTTAAACAAATAAATGCAAAAATGCAGAATGAAAAAGAAGGTCTTCTTCAGACATCTAAACAATCTTACTGAAATTTTTATTACCTTTGTTTTCCTAAGTCAACAAAATCTGTTTTTCATTTTCCGCAATTATCCATAAAGTATGGTAGGTAAGAGATTAGTGTCAATATAAAATTTATTTCTATTTTCTCAACGCTTAGAGATGATAAAATTTCATATGCTTCATTTTCTGTTTTTCTTTCTTGGGAGAACTGAGAATAATATACTATGCTGCATACAAATATTTTGAAGATTAAATAAACTAATATATATGAAAAAATGCTTAGTACTTGATAAAGGTTACCTGTTAATATTATTAAATATGAATCTATTTTCAGGAAGAAAGGTAACATATTTATACCATCTCGAAAAGTTTATGAAACTCCTGGTTTTTCTCAACACTGCTGGCATACGCATCTTAATCTTGGTGGATTTTCACAATTTCTTCTTCATATTGATTCAGATGACTTTAGTTACTTCTGCTTCCATCATTTCCATAATGTATAACATCTCAGCTCATTAATTTTGTCAGAGGAAAACCTCTAACAGAACCTTACTGTGTGAAGAAAGGGGAAAACCTAAAACTTTTTGTTAAAATTTTGGAGAATTACTAAAATTTTACTGCAAAAGGGACAGAAACACAACTGAAACATTATTATGCTCTTTCAAAAACAAATTTGCTGGTCTGGTGAGATAGCTCAGTGCACTAAACATTTGCTTAGGCAAGCACAGGGATGGGGTTCAATCCCTGACATCACATGATAGACCAGCTCTACCTCCTGGTGACCAAGTCTGGTCATGGTGGTGCCTGCCTGGGATCCCAGTGCTGCAGAGGCTGAAAACAGGAGGATCTCTGTGAGTTGAGCTGTGTAGTGAGACCCTGTACCAATACATACAACTAGATAAATTGCTGTACCTTTTATGATAAACACATGTATGTCTGCCTCCCCTTAGGGCTCAGCTTGCTGGGTTCTGTGGAAGGAATCTCCTGTTCTTATTCTGAATCGTTACCCCCTGCAAGAGTCTAATTGAAGTGACAGCTTTGCTATCCCCCACAACCACATTCTTTGCTAGTGCCCTCCTACATGTTTTCTGGGCTGCACGACGTGACATTCCTTGGTAGCAAGCAGTGTGAAGCAAGCCAAGCTTAAGGGCTTCAATAAAGGAACTCATGTTTTGACTTATGGTAGTTAAAAGATAGTTACTATACAAGCTTCCCCATCAGGAAGTCTGGCTTACTCTCCTGGAAAGAGGTCTCAGTCATCTGAGTGTTCCTAATCGCAGCCACCCTAAACACATGCATCTTATTCAAAGTAACAATTCCCAAACTAGATTTACAAGATCAGCCAAGTGTGGCCTAGTATTTTTGTGAGTCCAATACTAATAACCAAGCTATAGAATGTGAAATAAATTACAGTAATTTATAAGTCTCTGTGGTTTTAGTGCCATGCTATGGAATGAAAACTAAGTGACAAACTTAACTCTTCAACATGCATAACACTAGTTTGTCACTCTCCATTACAAACTTAAATCCCAGTTTTTATATATTGACCTAAAACCTTTATGTTCCCTGGGAAACAAAAGTCATTTATTCCATGTACTTCTACTTTAATGGAACAACAAATTAAAAGAAAATTCTAAACTATTTTATCTTTTAATATGATAAATTTATTGGGCAAGGTCTACATTTCCAGTAATTTATATAAATAGAAATATTGTTTAGAATTTATTTGTCCTAGAGAAAACTAAGTAGTGTGCTCAGTATATTTTAATTTAATTTTTCATGAGCTATGCTAGATCTTTAATACAATTTATACAATGACTTTTATAAAGCATCGGTAAAGAATATTAACTTAGAATTTCTGTGTCATCCAAAGCTCAGTTGTCACCATATCTTACTTCTAATACAAAAACAAATCACCTACATTATCTTAGCTCTTAGGGGTGCAGTTCCATATTGTAGTCAGGCATATAAAGAGCCCCGAAGATATCCCTTTATCCTAACAAGAAAAAAAAATTGGACAAAGCAAAAAATTGGCAAATCTTGGGTCTGTGAGAGAAGCAGCACAAATCACGCCGGCCCATGTGTGGAGCTTCTAGGCAACCAATGAACAGGGACCTCGGGGAAGCCAGTCCACGGAGAGACGCTCACTCGAGGTGTGCAAATTCCTGGATGTTTCCTTCCTATAGACAGAGTCCAGGGTTTCCAAATCCAAGAGAACACTTTCAAGGGGAAGAATAAGAGAAATCTCAAGAAAAGGAACTCAGCCTATTCAAATAGCTCTGATCTAAATGAAGAAACAAAGATTTCACTAGGTAGGGATTTGTCTTTAAGTGCCACTTTAAAACACCTTCACACTGTTTTATCAAAAACTATGGACATAGGAAGCTTCACGTGCTTGTGGCTGCAGACACCCAGGGTCACATGCGCTTGTGCTCATCCAGCCCAATTAGAAGCTGTGCTTGCATTCTTTCAGACATCACAGCTGGATATGAAGTGCCAGTAAGACAATCTGTTATTTCAAGATTGACCTTGAAATCCTTATTTTATTGTTTTGCATTCCATCTGCAGCATAGGCAACTGGCAGAATGTTTGGTGGATAAAAGAACACTAAAATAGGAAAGTGGGGCACATGGCCAATGCACTTCAACAGGGGGCATGCCTAGTCCTCATTTCTGGATTTAGCTTTGTCTTTTGTGCAGGCTATTCCTAGCTGCACTACTACCAAAATTACTTCAGATCTGTTGGCTTGGAAATATAATTACATACTTGATGATTAAACAAGCAAACTAAATTAACATAGTATATAGTGTTACTCATTGTATTTTGGAAAAATGAAAATCTTTACTAAAATGCATGTTTTGTCCTACACTGACTTCTTGTTAAATGAGTGTTGTGGTTAAGGTAATCCTTTGGTTTCCAAGGAATGCTAAATTGCTACATACTGAGTCATTGTTTAACATTCAGTTTTAAAAATATTATATAATTAATTCCATATGGATGTTTTATTGACTCATTTAATATAGGCCAAATTCTCACACCTTTTCCAATTAAACAGCTCAAAATAAATTTCATTCAAAGAATTATAAAATTAACCTCACAAAATCAATAAAACGTATTTGGGCTTATCAAGCCAACTGCATTCTGTTAATAATTAATGTTCACTGTTAACAATAACTTATTGAGGAAGTCAAAATTAGAACATAATTAATAACTTTATTTGTAATTCCCAGAAAACAAGTCTATGTAGCCACCTCAACATAGGTCTAAAATTCACTTATATTATTTTTTAAATTATTTTTATCTTATTTAAAACATGCAAAAATAGAGGCTAGAAATGAGAAGTCTTTCACTTGGTTCCTAGTTCCATTAACAAATTAATGAATATGTTTTTGTATAATCAGAAACACAAGCATATAATGAATATGCTTTTGTGCAATTGTGAAATCAGTCCATCAACAACTGTCAAGATACCATAATTTTAAAATTAAATTTTGTAGCTGTCAGATATTTAAAATAAAGTATTAGTATTTCCTGTATTTTTAACTTTGTTCAAATGCTGATAGAGTTCATTGAAGATCAATGAAATGGATACTAGGTCTCAGTAACATTTCACAGTAAGTACTTTGATATGTGAGGATTACTTTAACATCAATAATTTCATCTGCTTATAGCTTCCATTTATTCTTTCTAAATCTTTTTCTAAGATACCTTGACAAGATGAATTTCATAAATTAATACATTGCAAACTATTTCCATAATGTTTTGGTACCATAAAAGGTGTATACATAATATTATACTTACAGACATTATTATACTATATGTCTCTTATCAGTAAATTAAGACTATAGCTGTTTGTGTATCTTATTTTTTATACCTGAATTACATCAAAGATTCAATAATTAATACTGTCTGCCATGTTATTTTCCTAGTGGTTGTCCATAGTACTAGAAGCTGACATAATATCCTGTCCAACCACCATTAGTGCAAATCTTGCCCCTCATAGAATTATGTAGAAGCACAGCGTTATCAATCCCAACTGTACTGTCCATACACACACATCATGATTCTTCCTTTCTATACCCTTTCCTTGCTCTACATCTGTCAGAGATGGGCACTCCATTATCATTCAAGTAACTCAGGTGCTTGATCATTAAAACACAATCCAACACAGTCCAGCATTTCACAACAATAGTGAGTTATCCGAAGATGTTCTCAACCATAGCCATTTACAGCTTAACTCAATATTATGGCCCCGTGATGTATACTTCATTTTTATACTTTTCTGCTGGATGGTTAAGACCTAGATAGAGCAAGACTCATACACCAACACATGTACTTTATATTTCTTATGAGGTCAGTGAAGTCCCCTCAGGGTTTTTCTTGTAGTCCTGTACCTTATTCTGTAGATCCTTTGTCTGTGGCATCCATGTGGATGGGTCACGGCCAATGCTTGACCAGTTTGCTCTCCATGAGAGCCTGAGAGAAAGTTTTCTCTCCATGTGAGTCTCCCCAGGCACACTATAGAACTTTGATCTCTTTCCTCTGTGGCTCCATAATCTCCTTGTTCAGAAAATTTAGGCTCAACAGAGTTTTATGATGTTGCAGTATAGGTTCTCCTATGTCCTGAGTCTTCGCTGACCTTGAAAGGCAAGGGCCAGAATGTTGGCTGGCCTTGTGGCTCTTCTATTTCACCAACTTTGAGAAGTGAATAAATATATGGAAAAATGCTTCACATTGCTAGTCATCCATGAAAGGCAAATAAAAACAACACTGAGATACCATCTCACTCCAGAAAGAATGGCTATCATAAGGAAATCAACCAACAACAAATGTTGGAGAGGTTGTGGGGAAAAGGGAACACTTCTCCACTGCTGGTGGGAATGTAGACTGGTACAACCATTGTGGAGGTGAGTGTGGAGACTCTCCAGAAGAGTAGGACAAGAAATCCCATTCAAGCCGGCTATCCCCCTACTGGGAATTTTCCCAAAGAAACTGAAAACCTTGTATCATAGTGATATATGTGTACCTATGTTTATAGCAGTGCAATTTGTGATAGCAAAATCTTGGAAACAACCAAGATGTCCATCACATGAGGAATGGTTGAAAAAGATGCAGTATTTCTATATAATGGAGCATTACTCAGCTATTAAGAATGACAAACTGGAAGCATTTGTAATGAAGTGGATGCCACTTGAACATATACTCATAAGTGAAATAAACCAGACACACATGTGTAAATATCGTATAGTCTCTCTAGTATAAGAAGTGAAAGGCAGAAATACGAATGGAAACATACAACAACAACTAAAATCAATTGAGTCGGATAAGGCAAAGTGAATGGCATATACTGCAGTATACAGATCAAAGTCTTTCTAAATCTTTTACCTTGAATATTCGTTATGTCTTCATCTCGACATGTTCTGCAGTATCAACTGCCAAATTCCATCGTGCTTTACTCTTTCAATTTCACCATCTTTCGTCCTGCCTTTCCTCGAAAGCTCCATGCTGATGGAGGAGTGTGCATGAGTCACCATAATGGACTGAAAAGGGATGAAGTTTCAGATTGTAGTCAGGCGCATAAAGAGTTCTGGAGACATCCCTTTATACTAACAAGAAAAAAAAAAATGGACAAAGCAAAAACTTGGCAAATCTTGGGTCTGTGAGAAAAGCAGCAGAAATCACACCACCGCATGTGTGGAGCTTCTAGGCAACCAATGAACAAGGACCTCGGAGAAGCCAGTCCACAGAGAATGCTCACTGGAGGTGTGCAAATTCCTGGATGTTTCTTTCCTGTAGACGGAGTCCATAGCTTCAAAATCCAAGAGGATACTTTCAAGGGGAAGAATAAGGGTTTTCCTGTGATTTGAGAATGTTTCAGTGATCAGTGAAAATTATCTTTATATTCCAGCTGAGAGAGGAGAACTGGAAGCATGGAAATGAGATGAGTATTCTGCTTCTCACTTACCATCAGCTCTATCTATTCCTGCCCTCAAGTCTCTGAAGAGTCCCTACAGACCTACAGCGCAGTTGAACTCCTTTTGTTATTCTCCATTTCATAGTGAGAAATCTAAAAAAACAAAGGTTAAGGCACCTCCAGGGGCCACCTATACTTTGGATTAACAAGTCATTTTTAGACTGGGATTGCTTTCTAAAAGCTCTCACTCTTCTCTCTCTCTCTCTCTCTCTCTCTCTCTCTCTCTCTCTCTCTCTCTCCCCCCTCCCCTCTCAAATGTCTCTTTGCCATAAGATGCTTTGCTCTCTGATAGACCCTTTTAGACCCTTTGGCATAGCATAGAAATCATTTCATTGATTATATTATTCTTGCTTAAATTCTTAATGGATCTCACTGATATTTAAAATAACTATTGAGCAGAGGTATTAGATGAAATAATCATAATATAATCATAATATGTTATAAACTACTAGATAAAACTAAGGCAAATATTATGTTATAAACAAACCAAATTGAAGCTACTAGAGTACAGAGCAGATAGACTGGTGATTGTATATAGTGGAAGCTCCCCCAGTAATTTACTCTTAATGCTATCTCATAGCTTAGTGAATTATTTGAATGTGAATTTTTTAATCTGAAAGCTGATACTAGTATTCAAATCATGTATGACATACTTATATGTGTTTATATACATACATGTATTTAAACCAATATTATGTAATGAAACATAATTATTAAACAATTTCTTATAAAAATAATATTGTAGAATTTTACCTACTCACCTACTTACCATGGAAGGGAAAATTGAAAAAGTATAAAATTGCAGTGTTTTAGTTTAAAAATAATATTTATAATGTTTATTAACATTTCTCTCAGACTTTGCAATGGTACCTAAATATCTTACAATAAACTGCTAAACCTTTTCAAAATTTAAATTATTTGTGCAAAGTATAAATTGTGAGAATTTGCACTTCAAATTTCAGTGTGAAGGAAATTCAGTTTGAAGCTCTGGTCTGTTCCACGAACAGCATAAACTGGAGAAGGCCATCAGTGACAAAGCTTCAGTCACAATACTATGTGTGTTGTTTCCATTACCAAAGCAGAGAAATTCAGGCAAAGGCAAGAAGAAAAGCAAGGATTTGTATTAAAAGTGTGGAAAGCTACTAGGAAACAACAGGAAACACAGGCCAAATGCTATACATCTTTAACAAAAAGCAAAACCAAACTGTGCCAGTGTTACAAAAATTGCATGAGAGAATAGCATAAGAAGCAGACTCACTCACTGATAAATATATTTCAAAGTAATTAGTTCCTTTAAAATGGATATGCTTCCATCACAGAGTACCGGCAGAACTGCGTGTGTACATGCATGGCTGACAGATCCCAGGAAAAACTGTCTGCCCTTGCTGTACTCCAGTATTTTCCTGGAATAGAATATTTTAAATACTTCAGAGGACCAGCGAGATAGCTTAGACTAAGCGCCTGCTTTGACAAACACAAAGACCAGGGTGCGATCCCCTCACTGAGATAGCCACAGAGTCTGGGCGTGGTGGTTCTCAGCACTGCAGAGCCTGAAAACAGGAGGATCACTAAGAGGCCGCGCTGTGAAGTGAGACCCTGTACAAAACACATGAAATGAAAATATAAATACCTCAGTAGAAAATAATGTTGAAATTAAAAAAACATTATCATTTTTCATTAGTATACTAGTATACCTTAGATTAAATAAGCCTAGAAATATATTTAGTACAAAAATTAAATACACCACGTAATGATGATCCAGTCATGGTTTTGCTCAAACTCTCCAAAAGCAGCTTTTCTTGCAACTATTCAAAATTGCTCCTAAGTAAGTTAATAAAATATATAACATTGTCACACCCGTTTTCCACCATTCCTTAAATGTGCAGATTGGATCCTTTACATCCTGATTTACACATCAGCTTATTCCCACCATGGTGAGTGAGGCAAAATAAATGAACACATTATTCATCACCCATTTCTCCTTTTCTTTTGTTTTTTATAGATGCTGATTTAGGTGGGGTGGTAGAGATGCTCTGTCCCAAGTCAATGATTTAATTAAGCCAACTGTGGTAACCTCATCCCTCTTTACATGTGTAGAAGTAATCACCTGAAAATATTTCTGGGCAAAGGGAAAAGAAGCTTGGAGAAAATTTTTATATTTATCATAATGGAGAAAAGACAAAGTGTTTTTTTCTGTTCTTTCTGTTTATGAAATAGTTCTATTGGGAAGCAATCCTCTCATTATCATTAAGATCTGAGTAAAAAGATAAAAGCACATATGCCCCTTTTGGCACAATTGAATTTCTAAAAGAACCCTGTAATATGCCTACCTCACACTTAACTGTAGAGTCCTATTATCCAAGTCACTTTTGCTGGGTCCCTTACTGAAATTTGAAATCAAAAGGATCAAAATTATTTCAATATGTTTAAAAAAACATTTAAAAAAAGAAAATTATCATGAATTATTAAAATGTTTTATATTTAACTTATATTATTTAAATAATTTAATAGGATTACATTTTAAAATAAGTATACTTATAAAGTCACAAATATTTTTAGTATAACATTACTATCCTGGCTGAAAACATGATTCATAATACAGAATTTCAATATAGTCCCCTGTTAAGTCAAATTCTTCACCCCTTTGCCATCCATGGAAGTAAGTATGCATTTGTTTGCTGTAAACTGCACACGAAATTAGATATACCACACAGGTGACAGTTGGCTCATGTAAGACACTTGGTCCCTCTACTGCTGGGAGAGCTACAAGTTGTCAGGTGACACCTAAGAATTCACCTTGACCAAAGGCAGTTTGCTCCTCACATCAGGTTCAATCACTCTGTGGAGTGTGCATCCATTGATTGGAAAATTTCAGAGCCCTTCACATCTTACCGATTCAGGCGATTGGCTGATGCCCCTTCCCCCTTTGTATGGAGGTTGAAATTCTCACTTCATAACTGCTTTTCCCATTCTCAAACAGTGTTATTCCTCCAGAGAAAACTCAATCTACCTGTAGTGATAGGAGTCAGAAGCTTACTGTTCCGAGGAGCAAACAACAAATAACTGAGCCTGAGGAAACTGGTCCCTGAGAATTCCACCAAGCTGGATACCAGGTAACAGATTCCCAGAGGTGGAAACTCTCTCTTCTCTGTTCCTTTATCTGGTGTCATGGTTTCTGTATAGGTGTCCCTGAAAGTCTCATGAAGTCATGGGGTGGCTTCTGGAGTTAATGATTGATTATTGTGGGTATAGACGCTGTGCCTGAGAGAAGAGTAACTGACACACCAGGGAAGATATCAGCTAATGGTACATAAACTTAGAGTTTGATAAGTGCTAGAAAGGGATGTAAATAACAGCTTGCTTACACCAATTTAGTTATGCACATTCCTCCGCCTGCTTGTAGCCCTCAATAAATGAGAGAAGTTTCAGTGGCTCTGGGCTCACTTAGAGCAAGAATAAACTCAGTGAGTCCTCCGAGGCTATGCTAATCGAATCTAATCCTTTCCATTGGCTCCAACTGATAAAGAAAAGCATCCATGTATGGCAGATCCTAACGTCTGAAGAACCTAACCTACGTGGTGGGTGCCTAAAACTTAAAAGGCTGATCTAAAATGCGATTGGGAAGTGGATTGTCAGGCACTCAGCTCACAGTGAAGACTGGCACACTAAAAGGGAGTGCTAAGAGCCCTCCCAAGCAGTCAAACTCAATGGTGGAAGACTCCACTGGAAAAGAACACGAGTTCCTAAGTACACCCGTGGACAAGAGTGCACTGACATATACAATGTTCTGGGGTGTTTATGAGATTTGAGAGATGAAAGTATTTGTATTATCTGTAAAACGGCGTGATTGCTTTACAGACGTATCTATATGCTAGGCCTTTTTCTAAATATAGTAAAAACGTGAGGGTAAGCATTTACCAATTTAAGATAAAATATGCAGGTAATTTGAATACTTAGTTAAGAGGCTATTTTCTCTTGCAATCAAAATAGAGTAAAAATTCAAAGAGCTTGTTCAAGAGATTATTATAGTGATAGTAAACTAGGAAATTACTATCATGTTCTTATTGAAAAGCAAAGAGCTCCTCAGAATTTAGGCTAAAGAAATCAAGTTATAATATTCAAAATTTGAAATGCCAGGTCCCCCTGAACCATCTAGGCTTCTAGAAGTGACTCGCTTCTGCAAAGTAGCCCTATTAGTCTCTTCCTACTTGTAAATGATCCAGAGGGGGCTGGACAGATAGCTCAGTGGACTAAAATGCCTGCTTAGGCAGGCACAGAGACCAGCGTTTGATCCCCAGCCTGTTCTGCCAGCACTGCCCCTGGGACATGCTGAAATGGCAAATAACACTGGGTGTGGTGGCACATGCTTATAATCCCAGTGCTTGGGAGACTGAAAATAGGAGGATCAAGGTGAGTCTGATCTGTGTAGTGAGACCCTGTACTAAGTACATTAAAAAAAAAAAGATCCAGAAAACTTTACTTTAACAAACTATATGGCACACACCTCAGTCATAGGTCTTGCTTTTCATTCCAATCCTTAGAATACCTAGAATTTAGTGTTAATATAATTTAGTCAGGAAAATGGCATGTTTTAAGGAAAAAAGGACTTCCTATAAAATAATCTGTTAGCCACAGATAGAAAGACAATATGCTTACAAACAATCTCAGAAATGTTATATCAAAGAAGCAGTTTAGAAAGTTGAATTAATAAAAGTTTATCAATATGTGTGCTCTCTCCCATGATACACATTGAATGACCTGGCCGAGCTCTAGGAGTAGGGCTAATAAACAGCCGGGATGGCTCTTAGACTCAAGCAGAGATTAATGACCCACACAATGGGATACAGAATTACTTGAACTGCTCCAGCACAGAGTGGAAGAAAAGATAATCAGTTCAGAGAAGCAGGCATACTACAATGGATGTGAAATTTAAGGCTAGAAAACCTACCAGCTGGCTAACATCCAGAACAGGGCCAGAGGGCATTCCTTTTACTACAGAATAAGAATGCTACAGGGAGCCTGAAGACATGACTGAGAAAATCAATAAAGGCTGTCCTTTCTAGGCTATAATTGAGGGAAGGAGACAGTTATTAAAAGAGTCCCCTAAAAGTAGAAACACATGGAGTCACAAAAGTCATACATACTTAATGGACGAGTGGCTTTCTAAAATGGAAGCCATGGTAATTTGAGACACACATAGTTACTGAGATGATTAATAGCACCAGCAACCAAAGGAACAACAACAACAAAAAGTGTTACTCTATTAAATAAAAGTAAATCAAGGTTGAACATCTGGGAAAGTAGACCATTTGACTCCTCACAATGTTAAAGATTCTGAAGCAATTTTTAGAGTTTAAGAGTTAAGATCAAATTACCCAGTCAATATTTAAATTTTTTGAAAAGCCATTACAGAACAACACATTACCATTCATCTCTTCCAGAATATTTTCCCTTGTTTAGAAAACTCATCCCACTATTTCTGGCACTTTCTGAAGCACTTCTGGAAGTTTTCTTTGTTGAGTGTTTCTAAGTGTAATAAGGTGAATGCAGCTGCCATCCAATTGGATAGGCAGGACGTACAAACACTAGTAGGTTCGCATGGTACTTATTCACTGGATCTGACCCCATAACACTTCCAGTTCTTTCTCAAAGTCAAAGTGACCATGATTTGATTGATTCAGGATGTTGAGGCAACCACAGCAATGTAACCTAAGACAATAGAGAGGACTTCTATACTCTGGCAAGAATGGAGGAATATGTGTGACTGCAAAAAGTGGAGTATTCTGAGGGTACTAGGGAAACCAGGTTTTTAAAGTAGTGCAACTTTTTATTGTAAATGTTCACTATGTATTTCAATCACACTTCAAAAAATTCATTGATTGAACACCTGATTTTAGAGGAATAGGGACAACACAAACCACAGCTATTCTGTAATGCCATCATGCCACACTTCTGATGAAGGTTCTGGATTATTTCTTCCTCTATCAGTGCTCTAAAAATGTGGGAGAGATAATTTCTGTTTTCTTCCATATATTTAAGCATGATCTATGGATTAGTAAGTGGGCTATTTTAGAAAATGTCCCATGTACAGCTGAAAAATTTGATATTCAGCTGTAGTTCATTGGGACACTCTGTATATGTCCGCTAGGTCCATTTGTTCCAAGTTCTGGATTAGTTCTGCTACTTCTTTGCTAATTTTTGTCTGCTTGACTTATTTTTTTGAGATAAGGGGATGTTGAGGTCTCCTGTTAAGATTGTGGGATTGGATTTAGATTTTACATGTCGATTAAAATTTCTTTTATATAGAAGGGTGCTCCTGTGTTTGGTGCATATATATTCATGAGTATTAACTCTTCCTCTTGAATTTTTCCCCTAACCAGCATATACCGGCCTTCCTTATTTCATTTGATCATTCTTGGTTTGAAGTTGAGAATGTCAGCAAATAGAATATCTACCCCTACTCTTATGGACTACTGGTCTATCTTGGATTATTTTTGCTGAATTCATGGACCTACAATATTTGAATGGCAATGGAATACCCATCTCTGACAAAACTAAACAAAAACGGGGGATATAAATGTGGTACCATTTTGTAGTGATATATATATACAAAATAAGATAGATATACAGCTATTTCCTCTTAGTTCAATGAGAAGAAAGATTTGCACTAATAGTGTTTAGACAAGATATCATGTCTGCATCTTGGACTATGAATAACTACTATGAAGACAATGATATACAATGTAATAATTATTGTAACTGTACTACTAACCTGTTTTGAAACTATCTCATTGCTATTTCCTTCTCAATAAAATTAATTTTAAAAAATGTAGAAGATTATCCTGATAGTTGAGGTATTGTTATACATTGTCTGAGTTGAAATCGATTCCCAGGGACACAGGAACCATCACAATAAAATAAATGGACCAAACAAATGATGTCAATGTATTGGCAGATGAGGCAGGCTGCTCTTATACTGTGGAGGCAAGGGAGACACTTGGCATGCAAATTGTCTACCAGAGCACCTCAGCACTTTCCCATGCTCACATTCTAGCATTCACTGTTGAATCTATCCGATGCATCATGAGAAAACTGTAGGTAGAAGTGGAAAGCTATAAGATTAGACTCTGGGTCATAAACCAGACATGACCATCTAGAGTTGTAAGGAGAGAAGTGAGGCAATGAGTATCAGTGGAAGTCTTAGATACCACAGTAATCTTCCTAAAAGAAAGATTTCCTAGGAATAAAAACTGATGTGAATCCCTGAGAATATGACAAAACTGAAATCCTTATTGGACAAAACAAGCTGGATGTTAATGATACAAGAGTCCAGCAATAGGATATGCTGTGACATTCCCTGAAGATAATCCTTAGGGTTGAGACTATCATTCTCCATAATTCATTCTCTACCAAAAAGAATTTCATCATCTAAGTCTACCTTCTCATATCAAGGTCAAATGTCATCCAACACCCTGACACAAAATAAAGAAGGAATTCAAGATCTCCTCTAAAATCAAGATAACTTCAGTGAAGATTATCCTACTTCAAAACTTTCTTAGGCTGGAGAGATAGCTCAGCAGACTAAAGTTCTTGCTTAGGGAGGCTTGCCCAAGTGCAAGGACTATGGTTTGATCTCTGGAACCACATGAAGATCCACCCCAAGGGTGGGCTCATCCATCCAGAGTCCAGATGTAGTGGTGTATGCCTGTAATTCCAGTGCTGGGGAGGCTGAGAGCCAGAGGCTCACCACTAATCTGAGCTGTGTAGTGAGACCCTGCCACAACCAAATACATAAAAATCAAAAAACCTTTCCTTTATTCTAGTTCTACTCTCTCTCTATCATAAGTATTGATCCAAATACTGCTTGCTGAGAAACTGGCCCTACAAACCTCCATTTCAGAGGCTGTTTCCCAGGAAACCTTACTTAAGGCAAAGGTTATTTATTTTCACATTTCAGAATTCTCAGCATATTTTTGGAAATAATGTCATAGAGTTAGGCCGAGGAATTTTTAAATATCAGAGTGCAAATGCATTATAAATCCTTTCAACAATCTCCCAACAAGCCATATTTGAAGAAGCCCAAATTATATTTTCTTTAATACAAAGTTAATCTAACATCTCCAAAGCCCATCAAAGAATAAATATTTGTGTCTCTAATTAAAATTAGATGACGAAAACCTTTGTCAAACTTAAGGATTAATTGTTTTGTGAAGGAAAGTGTGAAATACTCCTGGAGCCAAGAATAATGTCCCAGGATACCTTGCCTAGAATTATAAGGTCTACAGACAAGTGTGACGAGGGAAGTTACATCAGAGTAAGAACAAAGGATGCATTCACAACCTGGAAGAAAATTTACAAGAGTGGAAATGATGAAAACTACATTTTACGGCCCTTGCTTCTGTCAATGAAAAAGATGTGTACACTACAAAATGTAGAATAAATGTGTTATCTTCAACAGAAGCTTAAGTTGTTTGTGGAGACACTAAAAGAAGGTATAAATGCTCTTCAGTGGATTCGCCTTCATCCAGAGATACAATTCCTCCCAGGTTCCCAAGAAAAGTCATAGCAAGATATGATTGAATCAGTAGTAATTGTAGGGCAATCATGACTATTCAGGAAGTGATAAGAAAAAGATATTGCTAAATGATATTCTAATTTTGGAAGCACAAAAACATAAACTGCAGAGCCCTGAACCAAATTCTTGGTTCTTGCTTTGAACAAGACAAGCCTACAGGATATAGCCTATGCCTCCAACAGTGACATAGCCAGACCCTGAACCACATCAATTAAGCCAAAATTTTAGGTAGATTATTTAAGGAAGTATTTGAGAGAATTAGGGAAAGGAAGTTGTAGTACCTAAGTATGAGGCATGAGATAGACACTGACACCAGTTTGATTAATGATTCAGTGATCAGAATTCCAGAGTCCATCTACAGGTGAACACCTGTACAGATATGTCAGAATGTCAATAAAACATTAGCATGTCTCATAGCTAAATGTGCAACATGAATCTCAAGATCAAGACAATAACGAGTTTGGAAATTCCACATGAAAATAATATAGCCAATAACTCAAGTCAGCTGAAAATGTGAAGCATAACTGCATTCATTTCCAAATATCTATGATTTTCTTTCTTTCTTTCTTTCTTTTTTTGGTATTTTAGGAAAGTATCTACAGGGTGTTCAGGGTCTCACTACTAGATCAGACTCATAGTGATCAGCCTGTTTAGAGCCTCCCAAGAGCTGGGATTACGGGTGCACACCACCACGTCCAGTCTCATCATGCCCTGGGTGCAGAGCTGGCACTGCAGGCTGGGAGATCGAACTCCTGGCCCCTGGGCCTGCTTGCAGGTGCTTTAATCTGCTGCGCTATTTGGTCAGTCTTATTAATTTTTTCTTTCTTTCTTTCTTTCTTTCTTTCTTTCTTTCTTTCTTTCTTTCTTTCTTTCTTTCTAAATATCTATGAAATATTTTACGTATTTCAAGAAATGATATATAAGCCATACTTCTAATTTAAAGGCTAATATTGAAAAAAGAAATCCAAAATCAGAATCCAAAATATTTAGAATAGTACTTGTATGACATAAATTTCAGAGATAAAAGTAAAACTGCAGGGCCGGGCGTGGTGGAGCATGCCTGTAATCCCAGCACTTGGGAGGCTGAGGCAGGAGGATTGTTGTGAGTTCAAGACCAGCCTGAGCTACAAAGTGAGTTTAAGGCCAGCCTGAACTGCATAGTGAGACCCTGTCTCAAAAAGACAAAAAAATTAAATAAATAAATGAAAGTAAAACTGCATCTTGCTTTTAAACAATACCATTCCAGGATGAGGAGAAGGCTAACTGATTGCTGTAACTCATATGAAAGAAACTGAGCCTTCCATTGGCTAGAAATAGTAACTAAATTAATAAAAGTGTCATGAAAGAACTGCTTGTGTATCTCCTGAATGGGTAAGACTTTTTTTTTTTTTGCAGAACCAAGACCAAGGATTGAACTCAGGCCCTTGCACTTGCCAGGGAAGCACTTATTCCACTGAGCTATCTCTCCAGCCCCTAAGAAAATTATTGATACAGTTTATATATCTAGAACATCCCTCCAAATTCTCATGTGCTCAGGTGGGGCTTCTAAGTGATGACCACATGATGGGGTCATTGGATTCATTGACTATTAACTTCACCACCTTGTGGGCAGTGACAGATAGGGTGGAGACGGGTCACAGGGATGTAGAACAGAAATGCCAGATCCCACTTCCCAGGATCCTCTCGTCCAACTCCACTTCTTGTCTTCTGTGACACGAAACCCTTTCCTCTATGTTGTAACTCAAAAATTGAATGACAACTCTTGTAGCTCAAAAATCACATGACAACGAGGCAAGTCCAAAAAGAAAAAAAGGAAGCGCTTTAATTTAGCTGGTACCCAGTGGCAGACACCCTAGTCCGAGAACAAAGGGGCGCCTCAAGTTACAGGGCAGAGGATATTTAAGCTTGAAGACCACAAGCTGACGTAGAGGATGTAAAACAATGCAGTTTACATTTTGTCCTTTTAAGGTAAGGTAAAGCAAGTTTCTTGAACTCAGTTTGAACCGGACATCATTAGAGTAGGGGGTTTTACAACAGGCAGTAACAGGAGGGTTTTATGACAGGCATTTCTAGATACATCGTGACATTCCATGTTTTTTTGCAGAAAACAGGGACGGGTCAATTCAGGAACAGCGTAAGGGGAAAGGGGAGCGGCACATACAGAACAGCAAGCGGCGCATCTTGAGATGGAGTTTACATAAATTTTACAAAATGAATTTGGTTGAGCCAGGTTACAACACTGTACCACTCCCCTCCATCTTGCTTTTTTGCCTCAGAGCCATCTGACCATGGACTGAGAACATCAGCCAAAGCAAACCAGTCATCCTTCTAGTTGTAGGTGTCAGGTATTGTGTCTGAGGGAAGAGAATTAATATACAACTCAGCAAATGTCTCAGTTACTCTTCTGTCATTGCTGGGACAAATACCCAACACCCAAAATGAAGGAAGGAAAGGTTTGTTTAGCTCACGGTTACTGGAGGTTTCAGTCCATACTCAGCTGGCTCCAAGGCAGAGGGGCACAGGGCCGAGAGCAGCAGCTCATGGCAGCAGAAGGCAGCAAAACAGCAAGAGTGAAAGGAAGGTATAACAGCAAGATTGGCTGCAGAGAACAAATCTGTCTCTCTCTTCACCCCAGGCTCCATGTAGCACTCACACCATAATCCCACTGGGACTCAAACCCATAATTCCAGCAGTCCTCAGACCCATAATCCCAGCATTGGGTCAGGAATTAATTTCAAACTGTAGCACTGCGCCTCAATGAGGCTTTGTGGGGACAAACAGACACAAACCATAACACTAGACTATGGGCACATAAAGGAATGTTAAATTCTGTATATATTTCTAATTGTTATCTATCCAGAGGAAAAGGTAAAGCACAGAATCATTACACAACTTCCTATACTGTACTCTATGTTATTTTGTTCACAACTTCCAATATCTGCTTTTTATTTAATTTTCATAAAACTTCCTTAAGATGAGTCAGATACTACTCTTGCAACTGAATAAAATAAAACTTAATTTTTTAAATGTATTTGGCCAAGCAAACAACACTCAAAGTGGAGTAAGTGAGACTTAATCAAACTCTGTCACACTCCAAAATATTAATAAAGCTTCTTTTAGAAACAAAGCTCTTTGGTCACAAATGAAGAAATTCAACCTACTGGAAAATATGTTATCTTTCATCTATTATAACAATAGCAACTGACCTGTAGCTCTGTTCTTAATCATTACCATTGTGACTATATTAAGAGGGTCACCTTTGTCTTGGCCTAAATTTTTAAGATAGTTTTTATATAGTTATAGGAAGTGACAGAAATTCTATGTGGCATGAAGGAAAAAAAAATAGTACAATGGAAGAAATCCTATCTCCAACCATCAGTACAGGAGGATTTCTTTTTCCCATCATCCCTCCAATACTTTTCATTGGTTGATTTCTTGAGGATAGCCATTCTTTCTGGATTGAGGTAGAATCTCAGTGTTATTTGCATCTCTTGATGACCAGTGATGTGGAACATTTTTCATGTATTTGCCATTTATATTTCTTCATCTGACAAGTGTATTTTCATCTCACATGTCCATTTTTATATTGGGTTTTTGATTTTTGAGGCTTGATTATTTTCAATTTTTTATAAGTACTAGATAAAAATCCCTTCACTGAGGGACAACTGCCTCTAATTTTTCCCGTTCTGTCGCTTGTATTTTCACTCTGTTGGCAATTTCTTTTGTTGTGCAAAAGCTTCTTGGTAAAATGAGATTCCATTTGTTTGTAGTAGCATAATTTGTAGTAGCTAAATCTTAGAAACAACCCAAATTCCTATCAACTGAGTAAGAGATAAAAGGATACAAGAGAGTATTATGGTTTACATCTAGTTGTTCACCCAAAGCCTCCAGAAGTCATGGGGCAGCTTCTGGAGTCTGTGATTGATTATTGAGGGTGTGGCTGCTGCACCTGCCCCTGGCAGGTAATTTGCATACAATGCAGGAGAGGAGAGAGGCTTGATGGCTGCCTGAGCTGCTGCCACTTTCTTTGCTCTCTGCTCTTTGCCAGCACCATGAAAGTTTACTCTGCCACGTGCTCCTCTTCCTTGGAGCCACCTGAGTATGTACTGAAAGCTCCAGTAAGTGTGAGCTAAATAACCTTTCCTTCCTTCATTTTGAGGTTGGGTATTTGTCCCAGCAATGAGAGAAGAGTAACTGAGACAGACAGACAGACACATATGTACATACCTACATACATACATAGATTGCAGGGAATGGTGGTTCTCAAGAGATTAATCTTATCCTAGTCAAAGAAGCTGTAATTTAGCCTCTAATTCACCTTAGAGATAGGAGATACTGAGGCGGAGTCAAGGCTGTGTGACTGCTTAAACTGCTTTAATATAGGGGGCATCTTCTATGACCCTGCCTGGATTATCTCATTCCTTCAATCCATCCCAATCACAAACATAAGAGACAAGGGATGAACTGGAACTAATGAAAAGAAATAGAGTTACCCACATGCTACCATAAATTCCTGTGACTGGGCCATAATCTGCCATGATAACAGGTCAAGAAGTGCTAACCCAGAAGCCATGGAATTCTATCAGGTTGCCCTGGAAACTGGAGACAGTATCTAAGTCACAATGAAACAAAGAATGGTGCCAGATGTGGATGTGTTTCTAACCTGCAAGCATTGCAGAAGCATGTTCAGATACTTGCATATTCAGTAAAGACTGTGTTATTCCTAAAACTCCTCATGATGTGGAAATAATCTCATTGCTACAGATAATGGAGTACTGCTTAGTCATAAGGATAGAAAAACTTGAGGCTTTTATAGGTAAAGGGATGCAACTCGGGATCATACTCATAAGTGAAATAAATCAGATCCATACATGTAAACATTATGTAAGCTCCCTGGCATGAGAAGCTGAACAAGTAAATAGGACTCAAGTGTACACTAGATTTTGTGTGCTGCCAATAATCTGCTAAATATATATATATATATATTGTAATGAGGGAAAGAAGAAACGAAAAAAGAAAAAGAAATTATATACATACATATATATGTATTATTCCTTGAGAGAGAGAGAGAGAGAAGACATCTGAAACATACTCTTATTTTCTCTTAGTTCATTCAGAAGAAAGGTTTGTACTAATGTTGTTTTTACAATGTCGTATGTTCACATCTTATACCCTGAGAGCCTATCCTGAAGACAGTAATATCCAATGTATTAATTATTGTTACTCAGCTCTTATATTGTTTTGAAATTCTAGGTTTTCTGTTCTTGTTTTTATGACAGAAAAAAAACAAAGTTGACCGTTTGTAAGATCAGTGTGCAAATGCTTGTTTAGGTCATGGGTAGAAAAGCTTCAGGGTGAGAGACTGTGATTCACAGCTTGTTGTGGCTTGGCTATGTCTCTCAAATAGGACAGTTTGGAAACTTAACCCCAAATGCAGCAGTGTTGGGAAGTGAGAATTGGAAGAGGTGGATTGATCACTCAGCCCCTGGCTCTGCGGTGGGTCCGCGCCGCTGCCTGACCATTCTGGAGGAAGCGCTTCAGGAGAGCCCGCTCCTCTCCCTCGCTCTCCACAACTGTCTTCTGCTAATCAGGTAGCAGAACAGAGAGGCTCAACACTCACAGCCCCCTGACTTTAAACCTGCCAGAGCACAGAGTTAAATAAAATCACCATATTCTCCTTCTGAAGTAATCACCACTGTTATTCTTTTTTAACAACACAAAAAAACTAATATAATTAAAGTAGTGCACATTAAGCCACTAAAGAATTCAAATTTCTCTTTATACATATGTTCTGCTTCTAGGCTTTGTGGATTAAAATTGCAACCAGTGGCCTTATAAAGCTGTTGTCAATCCTACATCTGTGCTTACACAGAAATACCAACTTCTCAAGCTACAAATCAAGTCATCTAAGACCTAAAACCTGAGAGGTGCTTGTTTGGACTTAATAGTTTGCATTACTCAATGAAGAAAATAATTATTAAATTCCAAATAGAACAGAATAATAGAATAATTTTCAGATGTTGTATATCTTTTACTTTTATTTTTCGCCTATAGTGGTTTAATTAGCAGTAACATATTTATGAATCAAAATAGGTGATTAAACTGTTAAATATTAATTAATTTTCTACAATTTCAGAAAACGTGAAGGGATAGAATCACAAGAACTATAATGCTTTATTTTAAAAAAGAAAAAAGCCTTTGAGACATTATTTCGTTACTGAGAATTGATTGTGATCATGTTCATCAATTTTTAAATATTTTAATGTTTTTTGAAAAATCTTCCTTGCATTCCTATACAAATTACTAAGTAAAAATAGTAATGATGGTTTGTCACAGCTTATTTTATTCTTACATTGCTCTGTGAACTATAACAACATACAACTTTAAGTACTGAGAAGTCCCCATTGATTCCCAAGGGTAGCCTCACCAGAGGGCGACGGCTGCCCTGCTGGCTCTGGTAAGGGCTATTGCTAGAGCCATGCAAATGGTTGTCTGCTGTAAACTGGGTACACATCAAGATTATTACTGTTATATTAATGATAATGGCATGATTCTATAGGCAGCTACTTACTACTGTTTTTTTGTTTGTTTTTTTGTTTGTTTTTTACTGAACCAGGGATTGAACTCAGGTCCTTGAGTTCTACTGAGACATCTCTCCAGCCCCACTACTTACTATTTATTACTGATATTAAAGCAATAATTAATTGAAGAACCAATGATATACCTCATTTGTTTGAAGTATTTGTCCAAATAGGGCCGGGGAGATGGCTCAGTGGAATCAGCGCTTCCCTGGCAAGTGCAAGGGCCTGAGTTCAATTCCCGGTTCTGGAAAAAAAAAGTATTTGTCCAAATAAACACTATATGAGGTAGGAGAGATGCTGATGATTTACAGCCACTGCTTATTTTATGTAGCTCACGCTGGCCTAGCACACACAACCATCCTGCCTTAGCTTCTTGCATCTTGAGATTATAGGCAGGTGTCACCACACCGGGTAAGGTGGGAGTGATTATACTCCATGCTTTCTAAATTAAAAAGTTAAAAGTAAGAATGGGGTGGCCAGTCAGCAGCAACACTGAGGCATTATGAGCACAACGTTCCTTACATGTTTTGCATATTTTCTGCTGATTAGTCTGGCATTTTTTAATATATACTTTTCACATTTATTTTATTTTATTGAAGAACAAATAGCAATGAGACAGTTTCAAATCAAATTTACGGATTCAACAATTAATACATTGCACATTGTTTTCATAGTGGCTTTTTGTTGTACAAAGCACATACATGATTATCCACAAACACTATTAAAGCAGATGCCTCTATTCAATGAATTAAGAGAATGTAGCTGTATACCTATCTTTTTTTAAAGCTGAATTATAGTACAGTTTCAATAAGTAATATTTTTTACATTGTTATCTTCCTCGTGGTTATCCATAGTACCAGGAGCAGACAGGATATCCTGTCTAAGCACTATTCTCATAGAATTATGCAAAGGTACTGCATACTTATCCTAACTATACTGTTTATACAAACACAGAATGGTTCTTCCTTTGCATTCCTCTTCTTTATTGTTTAGTCCTGTCAAAGATGTGTATTCTATTGTCATTCAATTATTATAGGTGGTTCACATTGGCCATGACTCATCCACATGGATGACACAGACAAAGCACCTACAGAATAAGGTACAAAATAAACCCTGAGGGACTTCACTGACCTCACAAGAAACAAAAAGTACATGTGTTGGTATATAGGTCTCGCTCTATCTAGGTCTTAACCACCCAGCAGAAAAGTATAAAAATGAAGTATACATCATGGGGCCATAATATGAAGTTGAGCTGTAAATGGCTATGGTTGACAACATCTTCGGATAACTCACTATTTTTGTGGAATGCTGGACTGTGTTGGATTGTGTCCTCGAATTCAGGCACCTAAATTAGTTGAATGACAATGGAGTGCCCATCTTTGACAGGTGTAGACAACAGAAGGGGTATAGAAAGGAAGAATCATGATGTGTGTGTATATAGACAGTACAGTTGGGATAGATAATGCCATGCTTCTACATAATTCTATGAGAGGCAAGATTTGCACTAATGGTGTTGGACAGGATATTATGTCAGCTTCTAATACTATGGACAACCACTAGGAAAATATCAAGGTAGAAAGTATTAATTATTGAATCTTTGATGTAATTCAGGTATAAAAAATAAGATATGCAAACAGCAACAGTCTTAATATACTGATAAGAAACATATGGTATAATAGTGTCTGTAAGTATAATATCATGGATGCACCTTCTATGATACCAAAACATTATGAAAACAGTTTGCAATGTATTAATTTATCAAATCCACCTTGTGAAGGTATCTTAAAACTATCTCATTGATATTTGTACTTCAATAAAACAAAAATAAAAAATTAAAAAAAATAATAATAATGAAATAGTTACAGTAAAGAAAAGCTAAAGCATGATGTTATAAGTAAAGCAGGATTATTTAGGCATATATAGTATTATTCCAAAAAAATCTGTCACAAGTTTCCATTTGTGGATCAATTGAGAGATCCAGTATTCATTTGGTTTCCAGAGAGACATGCTGGGAGCAAAGATGAGTCAGACATTAGCCATATCCTCAAAGATCTTATGATAGTAGGAGAGACAATATATTGCATAAAGAGTAAGCACAAGATATAATGATGAAACGCTATAAGAAGAGTATAAATAAAACAAACCCTATAGATGTTCTAACTGGGTTGACATTTACTTGGAGAAAAGAGCATTTCTTTTTCAGTGAAAAAAAGAAGAATAATGATATTTCAAACAGTTAGGGATGTCAATGACACATAAAATCAGAAGGAATAAAATGACCAAAGGGAAGGAGCCTGCATGACAGCAATACTTCAGTTCAGTGAGTTGTGTTCAGTGCTGGGAGTAAGGCAAAGGAGACATGGGGAGCAGGCACAGGCTGGAACTTGGACTGTCTCCGAACATTATGGGAAACACCTAGGAAGATGTACGCACAAGAAACCGTATGTTCAGAGCCATATTTCAATTGCAGCAGTGTGGGGAGAGGTCAGAGCTGAAAACACCTACAACATGCCTAGAAAAGGCCCTGCTACCATACTGTTTTTGGGTGCCACTTAGACATCCAAGCACACACCACACTGTGTCCACTACTATGCATCTCTCTAATAATAAACAAATGCTCTGTTAATTTTGCTGTCATCTAGAGTAGGAATCAACCCATGGGACAAATCCAGGGAACAATGTCAAAATCCAGCCCATTATACCTTCCAGTAAATAAAATATGAAATGTGTCCATTCAAGTGTTTTAAATCATTGTTACATTCCACATGAAAATTGAAACATTCCCAGGAAGATCATATAGCTAATCCAGAATAGTAAAAGTCTTTGTGATGGAGCCAAGAAACTTTTGAAGTAGCATTTTCTCCACAAAATTTTAAGAATGTGTTATTTTGTGAAAATAAAAAAATAATAATTCCAGGTGTTTCACATATACACACACTATAGAAGAGAGATGATGAATTAGATAGCTAGATAGATACATGATAGATAGATAGATGATAGATGAGTCTGACATATACACACATATCTGAAAAAGAAAAACCTGTATAATTATTTTAATACTAAGTTTTTTGAGATACCATGAGATTAACACAAGTTACCTTCCATCTGAGCAGTATCTGTGCAGTTGCAAGAGTTGCTCAAAGTGGTGGCTATTAGCTTCCAGCCATCATTTTATCGTTCATTATTTATTTTTTGGTACAATGTCTTGCTATGCAGCTCAGACTCATAGCGATCCTCCTGTCTCAGCCTCCCAGCTCTGGGATTATAGGCATATGCCACCACACCCAGTTTCAGGAAATTTTAAGTGTGCAACTTGCTGCAATGCATACACGTGTTTTGGCAGATTCCATATATATGTTCACTTCATGTGTTTCACTTAATTTGCCTGTATATCTGTAATCATAAATTGTCACTTATTATTTCTACTTGGGACCTCACCTATTGATTAATCTTGATTTCTTGAGAATGAAGACATTACAGCCACGTTTTCAGAAAATGAGAGTCTTGCGGTTAATCTGGGATGTTCATGCTCCATTCGAAGAAGCGTCTCTCCCTTCGGTGTGAAGTCTGTCAGTCTCACTTCTTTTCTAGGACTGAGGTAGGGAATATACTGGTAAGTGAAAAGGAACTTATTTTCTGGGGCTGCATAATAAGTTAACAAAAAAGTTGATACAATACCTCAGAAAGGTACTGTATCTCTAACCCTTTCGGTTCAGTTAGGAGTATTTATACCAGCATTAAAGTCTCAAGAACCACGTTTGCCTGCTGTCAGCCTCAAAGAGAACAACCAATAAGGCCGTGTTCTCCACGACACCTCCTCCATCCACGTCTGTTGCTGATTTCTGCGGCGATGGCAGTAGCAGTGGTAATTCACGTGCCCAACCACACTTAGTAAGCAGCCAGCCACTAAATCCTGGGCGCTGTCTCTGGAGTCTGCTGTTTGGTTGGGCTGAGAATTTCCCAAATCACCAAGCAGTGGTTCCTTTTCATTTACCAGTATATTCCCTAACTGAGATATTTGTTGTGGCAATTTACTACAAGTACTCAGCAGAAATCTTGGTAAATCTTCCACATGTGCCTTAGAGACTGCCTGAGCTAAGTGTCCAAGTTAATCGGCAAGGATCTCCACATCCCATTCAACAGCAGAAAACAATTCAGCAATGTTCTGCATCACTTTATGAAAAGGACTTTTCTTACAGTTTTAAATAGTACATTTCTGATTTCCTTATTAGACCTTACCAGAAAGTCTGTGAACACATTAACAGTATTTGTAACAATATTCTGTTCATAAAAGTATACATGATTCCCTCTTAAAAAGACATATCCAGAAAATAATCAGCCTTGAAAACTAGAGATCAAAACTGCCAGTCCCAGTCAGCCGCTTTGCCTTACATGCTTTACAGAGTAGCCCCTGAGCAAGAGTCCTACTGTGGGTACAGAGAATGTATATTCACTAAGATGACATATTTTCCATCCAGTTTTCCTCATTGTCTTCAGAGCCCTCACAAATTCAACTTTTAAGCTGCTCTTATCATGTTTCTCCAAACACTTCCAGTTTCTACTCATTAGAAAAAATATATTTCTTTATATAAAAATGTTTTTTCACGTATTTTATTTTTTTAGGTTTTTTTCTTTTTTGCATGTGTGTGTGTGTGTGTGTGTGTGTGTGTGTGTGTGTGTGTGTGTGCAGGGTCTCACTACACAGATCAGACTCATCGTGATCCACCTCCTTTCAGCCTCGCCAGCGCTGGGATTACAGGGATGAGCCAGCACTCCCAAACTCGGTGGCCAGCTCAGTGTACCCAAGGGTGGGACCAGTGCAACATGCAGAACCAGGGTCCATGTGTTTAATGGAATAATTTCACATTAACTGTGGAAAATTTAAAAATCTTCCTGTTGATACCTGAAACTATAGGTACAAACCTTTATACATACCACTTTTCTTATCTGTAAATATCTGTAATAATGCTAAATTTACAAATTAGGTATAGGAAAAGATAAATAGTTACTAATAGATATTAACTACATATAATTCATTTCTTTCCCTGTTAATTGAACCACTTTTACCTTTTCACTCAAAAGTCCTTTTGCTTCTCTGTGGTCTATCTCAATTGCCATCACCACTACAATTTTAGTTTGGGCCATAATTAAGTAAGATAAAGAGTCATTTGAACACAAGCAGTTACAACAACAACCCAACCCTTAGTCTGATATCAGTAAGGAGAGAGAGAGAGAAAGAGAACATGCGTGCGCAGCGGAGTGCATGTACTTTCTTCGCTAGGAGTTCACTAAACAAGGAGATGGTTCATAGTTCAGAAAGAATGGAGGAGGCCAGCAGAACATTTCAGCACCACACCTAGAATGACCAACAATTTAAACTCTATGAACTGTTTACTTCTGGAATTTTCTGTTTACTCCTTGCCGATGCAGTTAACACCAGTAACCAAAGATGGTAGAGCTGTGGGTCAGGGGACCGGCTGCACAGCCACATTCACAGTTTTAGGTATTCGTTAAAGGAGCGTCTTAATTCCTCAGTACTCAAATTTTCTTACCATTCCCATAGCAGATTACCACTAGGTTAGTGGTTTAAGTAACTGTTTTGCCCATTGGTTTTGGTTTTAAACAAGACTATGATTTTTTTAAATGTTTACAGGGAAGAATTCTGTTTCTGTGACCATTTGTTGGCTGTCAGTGATCTCTGGTGTTTAATTTTCTTATGATCTTATTTTCTGCAACTCTCTCTCTTGCTATCCAAATTTTCCTCTTCTTATAAAGTCAAAATTTATCTAGTATTTAGCACTTGAGCTAATACAGTGCAATGTCATCTTTAACTTCATTACATTTGTCAACATGCTGTTTTCAAATAAAATCCCTTATCAGCTTCTTATTCTTACAATAAAAGTACATGGGGTTTTCTTTTACTCACAAAAAAGAAATGGTGAGTTTTGGCTCACAAGTAGGGGGGATCCGGTGTGTGATCTGTGGGTCCTATTACTGGGAGCAGGGCAGGCAAGGAGAGTTCAAAAGTGCTCACCCGGTTGGTCAACATGCACAGTGGACAGTTCCTGCACCATCCCACCCCAGGCAGGACCTGGGTGCCTCCACATCCCGCTAACATCCACCTCCCAAAGGCTTTCTACCTCTCCACTTCATTCCCTTGGGGCTCAGTCCTTTAACAGATGAGCATTCAGTGGGACAGTTGAAATTCAAAACATACAGTCCCATTTACAGAATCCAAGAGATGTAATTTTTGCAAAAACCAGTATAGTAATTAACAAAACTCTGTTGAGGTCAGGGAAATTTAATTTGCTGTTACTTTGCTCCAAATCTCATTACATTTCCTAACAAAAAAGTTGGGCAACTATTCTTAACACTTATTAGGCCAGGCAAGCTAGCTCAGGGGTCTAAGCACCTGCCTGCCCACCACAAGGGCCCAGGTTTGATCACTGGTACCCCATCCCCTGCCAGCCCCAAAACCCTGGTCGTGCATTGCACACCATGGGGTAACTAGCACGATACATGCTAGTAATCCCAGATCTGGGGAGGCTGAGACAGGAGGCTCATTCAGAGTACAAGCTGTATTGTGAGACTCTGTGTCAAATAAACAAATAAATAAATAATAAAAGCACTCATTAATATCTTTCCTTAAAAAGATACTCTGAGGCTTAGGTAAGTCACAAGTGATTTTTGGGCTCTCTCTTTAATGAAAGAAACCCTGTTATGTTTTGTGTATAGTTGTCCCCACAAAGTCTCCTGCTGTATTAGAGTGGCGTCTGGAGTTGGTGATTGATTACTGTGGGTATGGGTGCTGCACCTGTCCTGGGGCAGGTAATTTGCATTACAATTCAAGGTGGGAAGAGAAGTTAGCTGCTTGAGCGTCTGCTTCCTCTCCACTTGCTCTAGCTCTTTGCCACCACCATGAAAGATTTTACTGTGCTCTGTGCTCTCTTCCTTGGAGCCAGCCAAACACAGACTGAAACCTCCAGTAACTGTGAGCTAAATAAATGTTTTCTTCCTTTATGATGGGTGTAAGGTGTTGTAACTCAAAAATCAGATGACAACGGGACAAGTCCAAAAAATTAGAGAAGCGCTTTATTTTAGCAGGTACCCTGTGGCGGTCTCCATGCAGAAGTGCAAAGAGGCGCCCCAGGCCATTTCAAGGAGCCGGTATTTAAAGCTTCAAAACCGCAAACCAGGGAGGGGAAAGGGGAATGAGGCAAGCTTTGTACAGAAGCAAATCACATTGGTTACTTTGGGGTAACTTTTATTT